>JAAEAF010000293.1:0-302375 GCA_011037195.1 Triatoma infestans
TCTGTGCAAGTCTGTGTTGTCACACTGTCTGAAAAACGCATCCTGAAGATGGGCGAACACCCGAAACCGGTCGATGACCACCACAAAATGAAGCAGGCTACCACGGAAAATGTCTCTTAATAAATTATTCTTCAAATTTGGAATTCTAGCAATATATAGTAGTGAAATGTTACCTTGATGGACATTTTAATGTTGCAGCTCCCCCCCCAAAAAACTTTTTCCTTGAAAAAAAAAAAATCATTAAAATAAGAAATGATAGGCCTTTATTTGTGTAGATAGTAAAGTAAAGCCTAATTTTTTTCTTTTAGGGCGGGCTTTATGTCCAACTACCAAATTAGACAGGGGCGGAAGTACATACATTACAATTCATATTTTTTTAACCAAATATAAATTTTTGCGGTTATATGCTGAACTTGAACTAGGGCCATCCCAGTTACAAGTCCATGCTCATAAAACCATTAACCTAAATGGACGTGTCTACAGTGGTGAAAATCTTTGCTGAAATCAGCATTTCGTCGGCATTGATTTGGCATTGAAATAAAAGTTGTTAAAATGTAATCTGATTAATAGTACTTTTTACTCTCTTATTCCTTAATAAGAGGAAATACTACGATCGTGTCAAATTTACGATATCGAGTTTTTGTCAGAAATAAAAGTTTTCAAGCCCCTTATCCCCCCCCCAAAAAAAAACAAAAAAATTGTTTTTTGAAATTGGTCATCATATCACAAAAACGAAAAAACCCGAAAATACAAACTTAATATTTCATTTAGGCCTAGCAGTGGACCAGAATTATAAAGTTTTTGGGTCAAAATCGGTCAAGCGGAAGTACCACTTAACTGAATGTTTTTTATTTATTTTATTTTTAGTTTTTGTGATTTTCTTGAAAACGGCTTCGAGGATTTTTCTTTAAACTTGGAATATTAACTATACCGTGAAAAAATGAAATGGAATACCAACTATTTTACGTGAAAATTCATTTTAAAGGATTTGGGGAGGGAGGCGTGGCGTTGTGCTTTACTTTTATTTTAGTTTATTATGTGATTCTCTATCTTCCATATAATATTGATTAGAATTAAATGTGTTGATAAAATTCTCAGTAAAAGAAGAAACTTGGCTGATCCATGAAACTTGGCTGACCTACATCTATGGATGAACAAAATCGTATAAATTGGGGTTTTTGCTAGACCGCAGCTGAAAGGAAGGATTTGAAGTCGTTATGGACCAGGAAAAATGTACTATTTTTCTGAGGAATTTTGATTGTAGTAGCGATTGGATTTGCTGACTTTTGAACTTGCTGGAACTTTTGGTCGTATCCCATAATTACCGTGTCCATAGGTTCGGAAATATAACCATCTGTTTGTTTGTCAAGAAGTCTTGAAAGAAATCTATAGGGGCGTTGAGTGTTTTTTGTCTGTCTAGTTTGTGTGTTCTAGGTAAGTCCCAATCTGTCGATGTTGAGAATTGATATCCAGTTAAAGTAAATAAGTGGGAGGATTTTGCGGCATAGAGTGAATGTTATAATAGTTGCACTTCTTATATAATGTTGAATATATTTTTATTCTCCATTTACGAAGCCATATTTAAAGCGATGAAACTATAGTGAATGATAAGCAATGACGGGAGCAGGATTCGGAGAGAGAGGATTGAGGTGTTGTCCACGCAAATGTAGAGAGGATATATTTAAGTATTGCGGGATATCTGCTGTGTAAAAGATAAATAGAATGGTTCCAAGAATAGAGCCTTGGGGTACACCTCTGCACATACAAGGATTATAGTGGATTAGAGATTATTATGTAAGCTTTCATTTAGAGGTTGGAAAAAAATAAACGTAATTAATTTACCTGAGTAAGCTGGGTCCTTCTAAAAGGTCTATCCACTGACCACCAGGGGAGGTTTATGAAATTCCCCCTTCTAAAATGTCACAACAGTTGTGACGGTTTCACTAATATTTTTAATAATATTAAGCATAATTTTTTTAATGTGAAGTAAAAATACCAAGTTTAGCCCATTCTGAGAAACCTCACTATAAATTAATGTTTAGCGCAATTGTGAGATACTGGGTTCTATGTCCTGGTGTTATAGAGCAGTACAAGTGAAGATAGGCAGTAAACCATGGTTTGCTGAACGTCCTACTACCAAATTTAAATGTAAAACCATGTGTAGACTAAGATCGAACCATGGTTTGTAGCCATGGTAGATTTTATTTAAACAAAATTGGAGTTTCCTCAACTTCAGTGTGCATACATTGGGAGTGGGGGAAACGATAGAACATGTGGTCATGTAGGGCCCCCAATTTATAACGGAACAAGAGAGAAATTATTTTAGAATTTATCAAATATAATAACGTCTCCATTAATTACAGACATATACTACTGTATAATATAAAAGCGGTACATGTAATATATATTCTGATGGGTTGCATTTATGATATAAAATATAAAAATATAGTTGATAGTTACATTTTACATTGCAAATGGCTGAATATCAAATGCTAATGCCATTAACAAAAAAAAAAAAAATCTTCCGGTGTACCGCCAACTGTGTAGAAAACACAAATTAGGACCTCTTGCAAGGACTACACAATTTGCTCTTCATTTTCATGATTTAAATGGAGAAATTCTTTTTTAAAACAAATTTAATGGAAAAGATTTTTTATTCATAACAAGTTTTAAATAAAAAATTTATTACATTTCCAATAAATAAATGTAAAATATTTCTAGTTTTTCTTTTTATCTTAATAAAAACTCCGTTTACAGTAAATAATGCAATATACAAAACACCAACGATAAAAACTTTAATGAATAATTTTGATGTAAGGTAAAGTCTCTTTATACTTTAACAGTTATTTCTAGTAATGATGAATTTTGATATCAAAGAATATCTGATTTAATATGAATTGAATTTATTCTTTTTAAAAATGAAACTATACAAACGGAGACTTTTAACAAGACAGAAAACTAAGAATTATGTCTGGAAAAAACATAATTACGTTTTACATAAATTTTGTCTAGTGATGAGTGATGATTTGAATTTCTAATTTTGGAATTATTATATTATTAAGTATAAAAATCTTTTTGAGTTTTTTTTTTTTTACAATACACAGTACTTGAAAAATTCATCTGATAATTATTATTTTTATAAATAAAAAAAAAAGGAAAGAAGAGTGATGTGAAACACTCACACAAAACAACGCAATACAAACAAAATTCTGATGGACAACTTAGTGTCGGGTCTGGGATCCAAAGGCGAGCATGTCTTGGTTCCATGGGGGCCAAGAAGACCACCCCGACTGCGGCGTTGGAAGTCCTCCTCAATCTGCCACCATTACACATTCTCGTTCTAGGCGAAGCCAGAATGGGAATACATAGGCTCCTGCAGGGGCCGCCTCCCATCACCTCTAGGCATGATCGTAATAACCAGAGGTTGATTGAGGAAATCAAGGCGGACTATCTTCTGGGGATGCCAACGGACAGGATGGTTCCTAAGCATTTCTTCGAAAGGAACTTCCATATTGTCATACCGAGCAGAGGCGAATGGGGCTGCGACCCACCCCTGTTCGGTAACTCGATCTGGTATACAGATGGATCCAAAACTCCGACTGGGGTTCGGAGCTGGGGTCTACGGGGCAGGCCTAAAGTTAAAATTAAGGCCAGCCTAGGGAAGTACGCCACGGTCTTTCAGGCGTTACAACTCTGCGCTAGGGAGATTATAAGGCATAGGATAGTGGGTAGAAGAGTGGCCATATACTCCGACAGTCAGGCAGCCCTGAAGGCACTTTCCTCACACCAAATAGTCTCAAGACTGGTGTGGGACTGCCTACTTGCCCTCACCGAGGTGGGTACTCGGAATAAACTGACACTCGCCTGGGTGCCGGGACATGCGGGGTTCCTGGGCAATGAGAGGGCGGATGCCCTAGCGAGGGAGGGCTCGCAGGATACCTTTATAGGCCCTGAACCTTTCTGCGGCTTGTCCAGGAGCCTCATTCAAACTTCTATCAGGGGGTGGTTAGAAGATCAGCGTCTGCGTTAGTGGGAGGGAACACCAGGACAGAGGCAGGCAAAACTCTTCATTAAAAAGACATCTGCCTAAATTCACCAAACACCTACTGAGCCAAACCCGAAGGGATATAAGGTTAATTGTGGGTCTACTAACAGGGCATTGTAGGCTGAATAGAGACATGCACCACCTACAACTTGCGGATAGTGCGGTATGCCGATTTTGCGAGGTAGAGGAGGAGACCCCGGCGCACATCCTTTGTGAGTGCGCCGGCCTGGCGAGGATTAGGTTCCTCAATTGGGGACGGGCAATCCCGAAGCTGAAAGCTTCATGACGGAGCCGCTCTCAGCTTTGCTAGGATTAATTAGGAGGGCAAAGCTGGGGGCTGTTCTGTAACTTAAGGGGATCCACAATAGACCTCAATTTGTAGGTCGCAGTGGAATGAGGCTCATCCCCCCCGCTTCTATTCTATTCTAGTGTCGGGTCCCACGGTGATTCCTAAGCCGAATACATACATACATACACACACAAAGTCCATTTTCTGAAACCCATTCTTTCGGATGAGGGAGGACTTTAAAAAGTGAATTTACGGTGAAAACTCCATATCGAAAATTTGACGCGATTACAATCTTCCTCTTACTAGGAAGTATTCAAAAAAAACATCTTGATGATGGGCGAACACCTGGAACCGGTCGATTACCACAAAAAGAAGTTGGCTATTACGGAAAATATCTCTGATGATATTTTATTCAAAGCCAATGTTAATGATTATGCTTGAGATTAATGAAGCTGAGAAGCTTCGTATATCTTGGGGGGGCGGAGGAAGAATTCACACATTAGTGGAAGTCGTAAATAATTGCTGGACACTGTTATGATTGTGGCTGGTCCCGCTGGGTTGGAAAACCATTTTTACTCACCATTATTAGCATTCTTCATTGTGTGGTCATCGATCTGTTTTGCCATCAACAGAGGATGTGTTGATAAACAGTGTAATAACACAGACTTACATAGCGCAAAATCAGTTTACGCACTGTTTTAGGCAATATTTTTTAAGGACCTAACTTGTTTTTAACGGGGAGGGGTTACTTCATACTTGACTAGAACAGATGTTGCTTCCATTTTTAAAAGGCTCTGTAATTTGGCTTAAAAAAAACAAATCTGTTTAAAAAACCCTACAAACCCATTACATCACAATAGAACACTTCCAAATCAGTGTGTAAACTGATTTTGCTCTATGCAAGTCTGTGTTATCACACTATCAAGACATTGTGATGATGGGCGAACGCCCGAAACCAAGCGATGACGACACAATGATACAGGCTATCACAAAAGTCTTTGCATTATTCACCTTACAATTCAAAAATGGTTTGTTTACTCACCTATTAAGCTTACTTCTCGAAATACAGGCAATCATTTTCTCCAACTTGAATATATCTATGAGACAACAAATATGATATCCTTCCGATATCTGGAGCTATCTGTGGAGGCAAAAAACTACAAACATCCCGTTTTCACCTCCTCCGTATTTGTAAATTTTTTTTATCATGTAAAAAGTTGGGCCATGGACCGACCGGAAGAGGTGATAATCAGAGGGTGCCAAATCTGGACTGTAAGTTGCGTGAGGGAGTAGCTCGGAATTCAAATCTTCGATTACTGAACGACATTTGACGTGTCGTGTGCGGCCTTACGATGTCTTGTTGAAGAGGGATATTTTGCAGCCAAAACGCGTACTAGCTGAGTAAAGCAGAGTTCTGATGTAATTACTCGACTAGCCAGGAACTAGCTGGAAATGAATGACGCCCTCGTAGATCCCACCACACGCACAACATCACTTTTTTCTCAAATCTATCTATTCGGGGGACGGAACAGCTGCTGGTTGGCCTGATTCATAATTAATTATTTTTGTTTATTCGTTGTCGAAATCATCGTTGGACTTTTCATCGTTTGATGAAATGAAAATCACTCGGGTTTTGAAGAAGAGTTTTACAGATATCAACTCGGTACACCGGTATGCGACTTGTTGGAGCGTAAATTGATGTTGATCTTTCGGCAGCTTCTGGGAACTAAGGCGGCTTATGGTTGAGTGGAACACACCTAATTCACCTGAAAGTTTTCTGATGCTAGTGCAAGGATCCACTACTACAACTCTCGCCATAAGTGCTGAATCTAAAGAGAGGGAACATCCTGAATGAAGCTTACTTTCCAGGCTCATAATACCCTCTCTAAATTTTTTGAACCACAACTGTGCAGCACATGATGTGTGACAGAGCCTTCAATCTCTACTACATTCATTTCAGAAGCTGCGTTTGTGGCAGTAGCCTTTTTTTAAGTAGTGATGCAAAATCGCCCGAATATCTAGATTCAACTAAGTCATTTCTTAAATCACTTACAAATCGAATAAATCTTTCCCACAAAGTGGTACAAACGTTTGTTAAACTAGTGTTTAGTCAAGTACTTTTAGTAAAGTTGAGAATTGAAAGAGAAAAAAACAGTAGACTTTTGTTATATCCCAGTAACACGCAGAAATACAACATTTCAAGCGTTATGGATGATTTTCAGGTAATATGGATGCGGCAAGTTGGATGATTAATGGACTGGGGTTAAGATGAAACTGATATACGAGAGGAATATAAACTAAGGGCTGGATGCAAATCTATAAAGTGTTTTTGATTGGATTCTGGCTGATATTGGAGGAACTGGCTGAATCCCACACTTCCATTCCAAACTGATTTGAGTATTGTATTGTATTATTAAGTTGTATAAATAAGTCGAGAGAGAAGTTTGATATCGTCCGTTTAGTTTAAGTTCCAGGTTAGAAGATCGTCAAGGAAGGTTAGCTGCCTTTGCTGTCATGTTCTTAATTCTCCACACAAATTGATGTATTGAAAAAAATATGTCAATATCCCAGATTGTATTGTTGAACTTGCTGGGACTATAAAAACGCGCGAGGTTCAATTTGTATTTTTACACGAAGAAAAGTAAAAAAAAAATTTTAATAATCTTCACTATATTCCAAACAAACGAAGATTGAAGAAGAACTGTACAAATGATGGGAAAATATATTTGACGGTAAAAGTAAAAGATAAGGGAAAAAGGTAAAGCTCAGTGAAGAATGAAGTGAAATACAGTGTAAGATGGACAAGGGTAGTAACACGTCAAAAACAGAGCAGGATAAAGATATATGGACGCGGTGGAGAAAAAAGGTAAAAAAAAAAAAAACCTGATGGGAGGCTGACTATGGATGGACCTCTCTTTATATATATGATGCTGATAAGATTTTTTTTTTTTTTGTTAATGGCATTAGCATTTGATATTCAGCCATTTGCAATGTAAAATGTAACTATCAACTATATTTTTATATTTTATATCATAAATGCAACCCATCAGAATATATATTACATGTACCGCTTTTATATTATACAGTAGTATATGTCTGTAATTAATGGAGACGTTATTATATTTGATAAATTCTAAAATAATTTCTCTCTTGTTCCGTTATAAATTGGGGGCCCTACATGACCACATGTTCTATCGTTTCCCCCACTCCCAATGTATGCACACTGAAGTTGAGGAAACTCCAATTTTGTTTAAATAAAATCTACCATGGCTACAAACCATGGTTCGATCTTAGTCTACACATGGTTTTACATTTAAATTTGGTAGTAGGACGTTCAGCAAACCATGGTTTACTGCCTATCTTCACTTGTACTGCTCTATAACACCAGGACATAGAACCCAGTATCTCACAATTGCGCTAAACATTAATTTATAGTGAGGTTTCTCAGAATGGGCTAAACTTGGTATTTTTACTTCACATTAAAAAAATTATGCTTAATATTATTAAAAATATTAGTGAAACCGTCACAACTGTTGTGACATTTTAGAAGGGGGAATTTCATAAACCTCCCCTGGTGGTCAGTGGATAGACCTTTTAGAAGGACCCAGCTTACTCAGGTAAATTAATTACGTTTATTTTTTTCCAACCTCTAAATGAAAGCTTACATAATAATCTCTAATCCACTATAATCCTTGTATGTGCAGAGGTGTACCCCAAGGCTCTATTCTTGGAACCATTCTATTTATCTTTTACACAGCAGATATCCCGCAATACTTAAATATATCCTCTCTACATTTGCGTGGACAACACCTCAATCCTCTCTCTCCGAATCCTGCTCCCGTCATTGCTTATCATTCACTATAGTTTCATCGCTTTAAATATGGCTTCGTAAATGGAGAATAAAAATATATTCAACATTATATAAGAAGTGCAACTATTATAACATTCACTCTATGCCGCAAAATCCTCCCACTTATTTACTTTAACTGGATATCAATTCTCAACATCGACAGATTGGGACTTACCTAGAACACACAAACTAGACAGACAAAAAACACTCAACGCCCCTATAGATTTCTTTCAAGACTTCTTGACAAACAAACAGATGGTTATATTTCCGAACCTATGGACACGGTAATTATGGGATACGACCAAAAGTTCCAGCAAGTTCAAAAGTCAGCAAATCCAATCGCTACTACAATCAAAATTCCTCAGAAAAATAGTACATTTTTCCTGGTCCATAACGACTTCAAATCCTTCCTTTCAGCTGCGGTCTAGCAAAAACCCCAATTTATACGATTTTGTTCATCCATAGATGTAGGTCAGCCAAGTTTCATGGATCAGCCAAGTTTCTTCTTTTACTGAGAATTTTATCAACACATTTAATTCTAATCAATATTATATGGAAGATAGAGAATCACATAATAAACTAAAATAAAAGTAAAGCACAACGCCACGCCTCCCTCCCCAAATCCTTTAAAATGAATTTTCACGTAAAATAGTTGGTATTCCATTTCATTTTTTCACGGTATAGTTAATATTCCAAGTTTAAAGAAAAATCCTCGAAGCCGTTTTCAAGAAAATCACAAAAACTAAAAATAAAATAAATAAAAAACATTCAGTTAAGTGGTACTTCCGCTTGACCGATTTTGACCCAAAAACTTTATAATTCTGGTCCACTGCTAGGCCTAAATGAAATATTAAGTTTGTATTTTCGGGTTTTTTCGTTTTTGTGATATGATGACCAATTTCAAAAAACAATTTTTTTGTTTTTTTTTGGGGGGGGGATAAGGGGCTTGAAAACTTTTATTTCTGACAAAAACTCGATATCGTAAATTTGACACGATCGTAGTATTTCCTCTTATTAAGGAATAAGAGAGTAAAAAGTACTATTAATCAGATTACATTTTAACAACTTTTATTTCAATGCCAAATCAATGCCGACGAAATGCTGATTTCAGCAAAGATTTTCACCACTGTAGACACGTCCATTTAGGTTAATGGTTTTATGAGCATGGACTTGTAACTGGGATGGCCCTAGTTCAAGTTCAGCATATAACCGCAAAAATTTATATTTGGTTAAAAAAATATGAATTGTAATGTATGTACTTCCGCCCCTGTCTAATTTGGTAGTTGGACATAAAGCCCGCCCTAAAAGAAAAAAATTAGGCTTTACTTTACTATCTACACAAATAAAGGCCTATCATTTCTTATTTTAATGATTTTTTTTTTTTCAAGGAAAAAGTTTTTTGGGGGGGGAGCTGCAACATTAAAATGTCCATCAAGGTAACATTTCACTACTATATATTGCTAGAATTCCAAATTTGAAGAATAATTTATTAAGAGACATTTTCCGTGGTAGCCTGCTTCATTTTGTGGTGGTCATCGACCGGTTTCGGGTGTTCGCCCATCTTCAGGATGCGTTTTTCAGACAGTGTGACAACACAGACTTGCACAGAGCAAATTCAGTTTACGCGCACTCAGTTTACACGGGGAGAGAGTGGTGTGTAAACTGAATTTGCTCTGTGCAAGTCTGTGTTGTCACACTGTCTGAAAAACGCATCCTGAAGATGGGCGAACGCCCGAATGCGGTCGATGACCACAAAATGAAGCAGGCTACCACGGAAAATGTCTCTGATGCTTTCCAGCTTTGCGGAACCAACCACCACAACAAATAATTGATTAACCTTGAATTGCGGCTTTACCAATTTAAGTTTTTTAAGTTTTTTTGGATTTTCCTTGAAAAATACGACAAACCTATTTTCCTTAAATTGGTGTGCTAACTGCATAGATAATATAAACGTATCACTTTTATCTGAAACATTTTTCTAAAAAATATGATTTTAAGAGGGAACTCTGGAGAATTTGTGAACATTAAATTATCAAATGTTATTTGGTGTGTTCAATGTTATTGGCGCTGTCAGTTGGACTTCAATGTAATTGCACTTCTACTGATAGGTGTAGGTATGTGTCCCCCCCCCTCAAGTGAGTAAAATTTGAAGTGTAAAAACAGTATGTCATTTTATATATAATTGTATTCATTGCCTAAAAAGGGAGTCGTACACTGCTGACAATCCTACCCATCCCCAAACACTAATATCAACTGTAATGTGTTGGTGTGATGTTGTGTATCTGTGGTAGTTGGTTGTGGCGTGAGCGGTTTGTAAGTATGTTTGAGATAAAGATAGTAGTATTAAGAAATAATCAAGAGATCACACTGCTTTTAAAATAGATATATTATTCTCTATGAGAAATTAAATTACTTTGGTGTCTACAACAAGTCGGTCTTGACAAGAATGTCTTCTGATTGTTTGTTCAGCTCCTTCCCTGTGAGGAGAAGGGGGTAGTATAATGCCATCAAGGTTGATGAACTGTCCCAGTAACTGTACTCTTCTACCTGAAATGTCCTTTTGTAAGGGAATTGTCACATATTCTTGATATTTTTTATTTTTTCCAAATAATGTATTTTGTATGTTTCTTGTATCCATCACACAACCCATGCTAATGACACCGCAATACTATTTTCCCACCCTGATACTTTTCATGTCTCTACTGTTGTACAAGAACACCTTGAGCTCATTGAAAGTTGGTGTAAAAAAATCGAAAATAAAAATTCAATCCTGCCAAATGTGTTCAGGTTACATTTACATTTACGTTAGGCAGACTTGCCAAAACCATTAACTATCAACATAGTTTCAGAGACATTTTCCGTGGTAGCCTGCTTCATTTTGTGGTCATCGACCGGTTTCGGGCGTTCGCCCATCTTCAGGATGCGTTTTTTTAGACAGTGTGACAACACAGACTCGCACAGAGCAAAGTTAGTTTCACACTCACTGTGAAACTAACTTTGCTCTGTGCGAGTCTGTATTGTCACACTGTCTAAAAAACGCATTCTGAAGATGGGCGAACGCCCGAAACCGGTCGATGACCACAAAATGAAGCAGGCTACCACGGAAAATGTCTCTGATGCTTTCCAGCACTGCGGAACCAACCACCACAACAAATCAACATAGTTGTTGTGGTTGGTTCCGCAGAGCTGGAAAACATGACACGAGATATTTTCCGTGATAGCCTGCTTCTTTTTGTGGTCATCGACCGGCATCATCAGGATGCTTTTGTTGATCACTGTAATAACATAGACTTGCACAGAGCAAATACTGTTGATACACTCAGTACACTGTTGACTATCAACAGTATTTGCTCTGTGCAAGTCTATGTTATTACACTGTTCAACAAAAGCATCCTGATGATGGGCGAACGCCCAAAACTGGTCGATGACCCCAAAAAAGAAGCAGGCTATCAAGGAAAATATCTCTCATGAAAGAAATACCCACTTCTACACAGGTACATTACCTAGGACTCTACTTAGACAGTCGTCCAACGTGGATCCCACACACAAGACTTAAACGAAAAGAACCAAACAGACGTTACGGACTATTAAGGAGACTCCTTGGACCTAAATCTATCATCAAGGTACAGAACAAACTCACACTGTACAAAACACTACTTAGACCGATATGGACTTATGGAACAGAATTGTATGGCTCCGCAAAACCTTCCAATTTACAACCCATACAATCCTTCCAATTCAGAGCCCTCCGCCGAATCGTTAACGCACCCTATTATGTCCCCAATCGCACCCATCATCATGACCTTAATATTCCCTAATGATCTAATCTACTCCCGATTCCAAAATTTCCATAAAAGCCTAGAGCTTCATCCAAATTCTCTTGCCTAATCACTCTCTACAGCTTTGCACCCTGACAATCCTCCACGTCGTTTAAGACGTCGTTGGCCACGAGATTTGCTTGCTCCTCAACCCACAAGTTTATCCTATGGAGTTCCAGCGCTGCTGGTTGGTTTCTCCCATCTCGTCATCCTAAGCTCGTTACGCTGAGCTTAGCTCAGTGACACCATTGTTTATTATACTGTACATACACTTTTGCCACTGTATATAGTTGTACAAATGCAAATAAATAAATAAATAAATAAAATAAAAACGAGAGAGTCGTCAGGACTAGATTATTTGCATACTAAAGATATAATCAAAAATTGTATTTCCTCTAAAAACTCGATTTCGAAAATGTTTTAATTTTTGCAATACTTCTCTTATAATAGTAGTAAGAAAAAATTAAAAATAACTCTTAATGAATTGTTAATCATGGTCATTTCAGTAAACCTTAAAAAAGTGCTTTTACTAAAATTATCCACAAGAACACGAATCAGTTTAAATGTTAACATAAATACATCATTTTAGTAGGTTACTAATTACATAGTTGCATCTAAGCCATTAGTTTGTTAAATTAATGGTTTATGCGCGTGATAATTTTATAACAAACACCCTCCCTACTTGGTGTGAGTGAACACCCGACTTGATGGTGTGGTGTGGTATTGCTGGGTACAACGGACCCAGTTCCTAGATTGTAATAATAATCATTTGCTGGACGACTAGTGTACAACCTCCCGACCAGTTGCCATACCTTGCTATTATTATATAATCAAGATTACATGTTATAAATCATTGTACTCAGTTCTATCATATGTATTATTGTAAATATTTATTATCAAAATATTATTGTAATCTTAAATTTTTATTGTAATCTGCTAATTCTTTTTATGATGAAAAAGTTTTATTCGCAGTCTTCCAGTAAGGGGCCTTATTCCACATCTGATGATAATAATAAAATATTAATATAATTTTATTAGTTTAATAAAAGTTTAATTGCTGCAAAATCCTTATGTATATTTTACTCCAAGATTAAAAAATAAAAATTCGGTTGTAAAAAGCTCACACAACTTTCTTTTACTCCTGTTAATATAATTATATATAAAATGTCAAATTTTCTTCAAACATCAAATTTTGTTCATTTGTCAGTAGTATAAATGTGCCGGTTTTGGGACAGAAAGTTAAAACCCACCCCTACCCGCTACTCTATCTCAGACTGGAACTAACTTCCTTCCACTCCTAAACCACAGTCCGGAAGTTTCCTGTCTCATTCCTGCCGGCGAATAGGTGCTGGGGAAAGACAAACTGCTCTCCTTACCTCTCACACCTAAAAAAGTATGCATCCGTACATAAATTTCACGTTGGAAAATTTGTGGAGAATGGGAAGCTTCTCTTCTTGGATGTACTTGTCCAAAGAAAGAAGGATGGAACTTTGGGACATACGTTATACTTGGAAGAAAACTCACACCAACCGTTACTTGAAGGAAAGTTCGCATCACCTTTCCTATACAGAAGAGAACTCTGATCACTACTTTGATCAAACGTGCTATCAGGATTGCCGAACCAACGGAATTGCTCAAGGAAGTAGAGCACCTTCGGCAAGCTCTGAAACAAAACTGCTACAAAGTCATGTCTAACTACTCGTGGGCCAGTCTCCACGTGTGAGAAAGCCTGAGGAGATAAAGTAAAGAAGAAAGGAAACGAGTGTCACAGTAGATTTCTAAAATCCACGCAAAGCAAACATAACTACTATATACATGGGAGGACAGAAAAAATGTCTCACCTGCTACCAGGGTTCAAAGACAGGTTTCACTGCAAAAAAAAAAAAAGAGGGTAGAGGGTCTATGTGGTGCCGCTAGAAACAGACAACTGAAAATTGTGTTTTGCCATAGATTCAAAATTAAAAGACTTATTGATTTATGTATATGTCATAATTTGTTTATGTTATGAAGAAATTTGGTGTGAGAATCGGTCAAGAAAGATACATTCAATATTATGCCAACGTTTCGACAGAGTTTCCTGTCTTTATCAAGGCTTTATTATAATAAAGATAGTCGCGAAGATATGGAGAAAGAATTTTTAAACATCTGCATTTGTTATATCACAGAAACATAAAAAGTGAAGAAACTAGTAATTTTTTTGTTTTATGTTTTTGCGATATAACAAATGTGTAGTTTAAAAATTCTTTCTCCACATATTCACGACTACTATTATCAAAACGGGTGCCCAAAAGGCGCGGGACCTAAGCCTATGTGGCTCTTATC
Organism: Triatoma infestans; assembly: GCA_011037195.1. NCBI lineage: Eukaryota > Metazoa > Arthropoda > Insecta > Hemiptera > Reduviidae > Triatoma > Triatoma infestans. The sequence continues at coordinate 14,325 of JAAEAF010000293.1, forward strand.
CCCCCGATAACCCCCGTAACCCCTTAATTAATCTCCCCCGGTATCTTGCCGGTTAATCTGCAATATCTCAAGATATCCCCAAACTCCAACTCGCCCAGGCAATCCTGCGAGAGTAGTGTCCTCCCAAATAGTCGAAACCTAGTTCCAGCGAAACGGGGACACTGACATAGGTAGTGATACACCGTTTCCCTAACTCCGTCATCACAATTCTGACAAATGGGACTCCGCGTCCTCCCTATGTTAAACAAGTGACTGGACACCCAAGTGTGTCCAGTCACTATTCCTACTAAGGTCCTCAAACCCGTCCTACTAAGAGACAGGAGATACTCCGAAATTCCCTGCTTGCTTGCCTTTATAAATCTTTTAGCTTGGAAGCACCCCTGCGGGTCCCCCCAGCGTTTCTCCAAAGCTTTCGTCTCCCAAAGTCTAATCTGTTTGTCCCGAAACGTCTTTGTAACGGCCAGGGTTGGTTCAGGACCATAAAATGGTAATGATGATCCCTCCCTGGCCAGCCGAACCGCCCTCTCATTGCCCTCTATTCCCGCATGTCCGGGTATCCAATAGAGATGCACCTTACCCCTCCGAGCCAAAGCATTAAGCCTTTTCCTACATTCTCCCATTAATTTCGAACTCCACTACGGCTTACGCAAAGCCCTTAGTGCGGCTTGACTATCAGAGAAGATCCGCACTTCCCACGACTATCTAAATATTAAAGCCTTGATAAAGACAGGATACTCTGTCGAAACGTTGGCATAATTTCTTTCTTCTGAAATGTAACGGCAAGAGAGAGAACACAAGCCCGACCGAGAGAAAACAGACTCTCTCTGGTACTCTCTGACTTAAGCAGGCTATAGTGGGGAGAACCTCTATATAAGCTAGTGAGAGATCGATCTATCAGGTTCAACCATATACATCACATCGTATCATAACTCTACTCTAACCCTTTATTCTATAAAATCATTACAAGTCCATTGCTGTTTGTATAGACTTATAGCCATATTATAACAGTGTCTTCATATCTCGTCTAATTAATCAATCCTTAATTTCTCTCCTCATCAACTCCATTATAGGATGAAAGGTTTCTTTCTTGACTGATCCTCACCAAATTTCTTCATAACATAAATTCATCAACGGTCAACAAAATATTATTATATAATTTGTTTATGCAGATTTCATTGTGCAAATTATATTTTGTCCATCATTTTAGGAGAACAATGGAAGTCTTGCAAGATTTCAGTTTTTGAAAAATATAAATATATTGGAATAACAATTTAGGATATAATTTAAGATTGAAAAAAAAGTAATTTTGTGAGATGATTTACGAAAAAAATCAGCACCTAGGTAGTCATTTTCCAGACTAGAAAAGTTGGATCTACTACTCCAAAAAAGATCTATTATGGTTGCTCGGGTGTCAGATTTGTAAATTGAAAATAGTGAAATTTGTAAATGTGAGTATTTTCAGTTAAATCAGATTTGTTTGTTCTATGCTAGAGTATAGTAGAAAATATAGATACCACATCTGCTTATTGATACAGTACTAGTGCCAAAAATAAACCTATCATACAGAGAACGATGGTTGGAAATCATTTCTGTTGTTCCACTTATACAGTTGGACAGTAACAGTTTGTTTTTACAGATAAAATTGGTTTTTGTGAAGCTCTGAGAAGACAGACCATGTTTAAGGATAAAAGCACAACAAAAAAGACTCAAGAACAATAAAGAAATTTTAACTTAATTAATTGGAATAAAAAAAATACTTCCTCTAACCGCAGTTAGAGAAAGTAAAAAAGTTAAAATAAAATGTTAAGAGTTGAATAAAAAAAAGTAAAAAGCTAGGTTGCGGATACTAAAAAAAGAAAAAAAAATGACGAAATTTATTATAGAAATAAATTGTTCCAATTCATGTCCCCCCTCTTTTAACAAAACTTGCTCTTCTTTTAAACCAATAAAATTGGTCTCATCTTGTAAAGCAAGCATCTTTTTTAAAAAGCTATTGTTTTAATAAAATTGTTTGTTCTCTTTGGTTAACAGAAACTTTCTATTACCAGAAATAATGAATGGAAAACACTTCAAAATATAATTTTACAATTAAACTTGATTGAATATTGTGTTTAGTAAAAACTTTTTTTCTAAATAAAAAGAGTTTTTTTACCCCTTGTTTATTTCAACCTTGCTTTCAATTTCTTTCAATATTGAATGTACTAAGTTCATTTTTCCATACGAATGTTTTTTGTATTATAGATTCTTATATTATTTTGGGTAGAGCCCCGACTGTAAGATTTCTACGTCTGAATGAATGGCGGTCGTTTTATAATAATATATTTCCTGAGAATGTTGATTACAACTTTATTTTTTTTGGTACGTATCAACCTGCTTTGGATCAAGATATAGATCTACTTGAATTGCAGCGAAGTATCTATAAAAGCAGTAATGGTAAGGCCCCCGGTCTTGACCTCATACCCAATGAGGCTTTTAAACTATTACCTCCCTCCTGGGAACAATTATTTAAAGTAATTTGGAATGAAGAAAAAAATCCCTCAGTCCTGGTGTGCGGTCAAGCTAAAAATGTTTTATAAGAGGGAGGATCCTAAGGTCCCGCTTAATTACAGAGGCATTGCCCTTATCAATAATATCTTAAAGCTATTTACGGAAATACTATATGAACGCATACTCAGTTGGTCTGAACAATTTTCCTTAATTCCAGAGGAACAGTGCGGTTTCAGACCGGGTAGGGGTTGTATGGATGCGATTTTTAGTCTTTCTAGCGCGATAAATCTTAATTTCAGATTTAGTAAAAGACTTGTTTATATCATTTTTGTGGACTTCAAACGCGCATTTGACTCGGTGCCTCATAATTTACTATTTAATAAATTATATAAATTAGGTATTAGTGCTAAAAATGATACGAGTTATTAAAGCACTGTATGAATATGCATCACTAACCTTAACCGACACTCATGACTATTTAAATTCCATTAACATCACACAGGGAGTGTTGCAGGGGGAGAAATTAAACCCACTTTTATTTAATTTGTACATTTCAAATATTGTCAAATATTTTAAGATTAGGGGCGCCAAATGAATTAGCATTGACAAATCTAATTAACTACTAATGCTATCATATGCGGATGATTTGGCCATAGCTGCTTACTCCCCAAAGGATGTTCAGTTTAAGCTTAATCTACTACAGTCTTACTGTGACACCAATTATCTCCAAATTAATACCTCCAAAACTGTTGTTATGCCTTTCTATAAAGGTAAATTACCTATAAATATTCCAAATTTTTTTTGTAACAATGAAAGAATCGAAATTGTTAATTCGTTTTCCTACCTGGGTGTTCCTTTCTCGACATCGGGTAAATTCTTGCAGGCGGCCCAACATTTTAAAAATAAAAGCTCAATTGCGGTTTGTTCTGTACTCTCTTTGTTATCGAAGATTAAATCGGATTCTTGGGATGTAAAGAATTATCTGTTTAATTCTCTTGTCTCTAGCGTTCTCCTGTATTCATCGGAGTTATGGCGGCTCCGCTACGCGGAGATTGCAGAAAGAATACCTCTAAGATTCTACAAAAATTTGTTGAGGCCATGTAGAAACACGCCCGACTGTTTTGTGAGACTTGAAATTGGCATTATACATATAATATCGAAAGTTTTTAAACGCACTGTCTCTTGGTGGTTGAAGTTCCTGACTATGCCGCGCGAAAGAATTCCTCGTATCTGCTATGAAGCGCTCTTAGCAAATATTGACAATGCGAGCATTCCATTCAACTGGGTCACAAATACACGTAAATGTTTCATTATTATTGGTGCCAAAAATATATTTGACCAACAAGTTGTAGATTTCATTTCTAGCAGAGTACCTGATATTATAACAAGTTTCAATAATCACCTCATCCGTAAGGACGTTGACATTGCGATAAATTCGAAATTTAATTCTATTTTTAGAAACATCACCTGTTTTGGTTCAAGTGAACAATATATCCATTTTAAATGTAATATAAATGTGATCCGGGTTGCCTGCCAACTTAGACTGTTTTCCCAGAAAAAGCCCCAACTATTTGTTGATGGGAAATTATATAAGTTCAGTCCAGAGGCACCTTGCCCCCTATGCAAGGGGGACAAGGACAATATTATGCACTTTTTAATAACTTGTCTAATTTTCGATGTTTTAAGGTATAAGTTCCTAATAGAATAATATTAATGTGCCTCCATCTAAAACAGTTATAAAAAATCTGTTATCTTTCGATAGTCAGCACCAAGTGAAATATGTTTACATTTACGTATCTAAAGCGTTAAAAATAAGAAGTTTTATTTTGAGTAATTAAGAATTTTATATTTATGTATTTCAATTACACTCTCATTTTTTATTTTTTTTATTTTTTAATTCTTTTTTTTTATTTGATTCCAGTATTTTTCTTTTAATTCAGCTTGTGTACATTTATCCTTTTTAATATATATATATATAATACCAGCAAATTTGTTATTAAGAAGAATTCATCTATAGAAAAAACATGTTAATCTACTTTTGTTTATTTACTTCATTTTGTGTTCTCAGTTTATTTGTTTACAGAATAGGTATTTTATTTTGTGATTAAAGTTGTATTGTAAATATATGTTTAGGTCAAACCCCTTGCTACAAATTGTATTTATAAGCAAGTAATAAATAAATAAATAATATTATTTTGGATATTATGACTGCAGTTCACTTAGCTTATTTGTAATCTAGTATAGAGGTTCTCTAAATAGGGGCTCGTTTGGAGATATAAATAAACAAACGAGATATAATAAAATGAAATGGTTTCAAAATCGCCAGGCTGCTAAATTATAACAAGAATTTACTGGCGGTGTATTCCCTTTCTTTAAACAGGCTTCTGCCCCCTCCGCACCAAGAAACTCAATAAATTCTTCTCAAAATTTAAAGACCCGATTGTAAAACCTAATAAAACACATACAGATACAAACTTCAATTGTATTAGACACATACAGATACATAGGTGAATCCAAACAGTTTTTACAAAAAAGACTCAGACAAAACATGAACTAGACATTATTAACAAAAAAAGTAAAAATTGACACCACTCTCTAAAAACCCATTCTGGCTTTTAATCATGCCATCGATTTTTTTATAACCCTACCATTCAGCTTCTTCTATCCGAATCCTTACAAATTCATCTCTATCCGAACTCTCTCTACTTTAAAAAAAAAGTTAAAGAAATCATTACTTCAACTTGTAATAATTATTTTTTTTCCAACTCTAAACAAAGATACACGCTAGTAATTTGTTCTTCTAAATTTGAAAATGCCGCGCCTCAATATATGCATATGTACATTTTTCTTATCCCTCCCACATTTCAACGTTTTTTTTTTTTTTTTTTAATTTTAAAAATACAAAATACATTCCCTTCATTTCAATCTCAACGTTCACAACGTACACATGTCTCTCCTATCATAAAGGTAACTTTTTATCTTTTTCTATTTTTTCTTAATGTTAATATTGGTCATTTCATTTATTTAACTATTATCTCTGTGTTATAATTTCTTGTTTTTTAAATATCTTATGCTCAATCAGTTCAGTTAATATTTCTTTAATTTAATTTTTTTTTTCTTTTATTATGACTTTTTCTTCTTTGCAATACTTTGTAATCTTTTCTCAAATAAATTTTGCAGAGCTCCTGAAGCTTTACGTTTGGGTACCCGAAACGTAAAGCAATAAAGAATTAATTCTCTTTTCTTTAAAAAAAAAAAAAAAAACGCCTTTGGCCATTGCCATACAAACGTCTTAAAATGATATTTGATAGATTTCATTAACTAATTAAATATGAAACAGGAAACAAAACATACAGCCTTATTGAGAATTAATAGGTTCTTCATTTTTTTAAACTACTTTTATCTATTCATGATATTGAACTCAGTTCAAGAAACTATAAAATATTTCACCAAATACTCTATGTACGTGCCTACCTTTCATTATTGGTTATTGTTATTGGTATAGTAGTAGTTATTGTAACCTAACCTAAACTAACCTAACCTAAGAGTTCTTGGCCTATAAAAAATTTTCTCTGACCTGCGAAAATGATTGTAATTTTTGGATTTTACTATTTTTCTTCATTCTTTTATTTCGCTCTCTGTGTTCTTGGCCTATAAAAAAAATAAATAAATATCTTTGTTATAGTACCTTAAAACATTACAAACAGTTTATCTCTACAATAATTAGTATTAAAAGTCAGTTTTGCTGAGATTTCGCGTAAATGATTTAACAGGAATGATGTGTGTAGTTAAACAAAAGACCAGCAATATTCATCGTATAATATATCCAGGAAGCCATAAGTTATGGAGGACATTCTCAAGGGGGAGCCACTTGGCCAAAAAGTTTGAGCTAAGTACACTTTGAAATTGTCAAAACATAATTTTCCGTTTGTAAGAAGCCTGTGATATAAAGGTTATATTTAATAAATAAATAATAAAATCAGTTTTTTTTCTTTTGTAAAAGTTGTTACAGTAGAAAATAATGTAGTGAAGAATTTATTAAAAAAGAGAAGCAAATTATTCAGTGTTTTTTACTTTTTAAACGAGAACGTGGAGTATGATTTTACACAGAGTTAAGAATTGCTAACAGACATCCATCTAATAAGACGTAATCTGGCATTATAAGAGGGAGAAATGTCAGAAAGCAAGAAACTATTCCCTCTCAAGAAAAATGTCTTTAGGCAGAATGATGGAATCATTCTTCTGTGTTTTGCGTTTGGAGATTCCCGGTATTAGAAGGACAATCCAATACCATCCTTTCAGAGAAATAAATATCCTCAGGAATGAGAGCAAAGGAAGTTCACCTCCTCTGGCAAATTGAGTTTAAGGGAGAGGTGTTGCCTTCAGCTATCATTGGGACGTGTGTAATCAATTAAGGACAAACGGTATTCATGCGAGCAGTTTTATCGACTTCACTTTTTACAAAAATATAAATAGCTATCAAATAGTAGGATTTCAAAAGGCAGCCAAGTTCAAGTGGTGGCATGATAAGTCAGCAGTGGTCCACCAAAGAGGGTCAATTATTCATTAAATTTTTTATCGTTGGTGTTTTGTATATTGTATATTTACTATAAAAGGAGTTTTTATTAGGATAAAAAGGAAAACTAGAGATATTTTACATTTATTTATTGGAATAAATAAATTTTTTATTTAAAACTTGTTATGAATAAAATCTTTTCCATTAAATTTGTTTTAAAAAGAATTTTTTCTATTTAAATCTTGAAAATAAAGAGCAACTTCTGTAGTCCTTGCAAGAGGTACTTTTGATCCCAATTTGCATTTTCTACACAGTTGGCAGTACACCAGAAGAATTTTTTTTTGGTTAATGGCATTAGCATTCGCTATACAGCCATTGGCAATATAAAATGTAACTATCAACTATATTTTTATATTTTATATCATAAAAGTAACCCATCAGAATATCTATTACAAGTATTCATTTATATTGTACAGTATATGTCTGTAATTAAATGGAGACGTTGTTATTTGATAAATTCTTAAATAATTTCCCTCTCGCTTTGTTATATGTTGGGCCCGACATGACCACATGTTCTAACGTTTCCACCACTCCACAATGCATGCACACTCAAGTTGAGGAAACTCCTATTTTGTTTAAATAAAATCTGTACAAACCATGGTTCAATCTTAATCTACACATAGGTTTTTCCATGTAAACTTGGTGGTAGGACGTTCTTCAGTGAAGAATCTCGGTTTTATTAAGAGAAAGTTTCGAGAGAGTGGTGAAATTTTAAGTTTACTGTTCTATATCATTGCGATTTTTTACTAAAGGCATTGGTGTAGGTTATCTCAGTTTTTTATCCAAGGCAAATTCAGTGCTTAAGACCAACAAGATTTTAAAATCCTTTATAAATAATTATTTGATGCCATCTTCCGGTAGGGTAATATCATACCTCGTATTGCAAGAATTTTTCAGATCTCGACCTCGATCAGCTCTTATTTCTGATTCAAATACTGTATAACATAAGATGCGTCGCTTCCCTCAATCGGTTAACAACTTAGGAGCTCTACTTCGTTACGTTAAAGTAGCTAGAGCAAAGTAACAAAAGAGAACATCGTTAACATTAAATTTTCGTAAAGAAATTGTGAAATTTCTTCTTCAGCTATTATCATTTTTTCCCTTATTGAAAATCATTTACTGCCCAGAATTAATATAAGGAAATTGCAAAAATTTCAACTATAACTTTGCTCATTTTAGGCGGTGCCGATTATTTTCGCCATTTTTATCATATTTTAGTATTCTTAATTAAACCTTGCTTCGACCGCTTGAAGAAAAAATAGAACAAAATTGATGCCAAAAATTATTGATGTTCATAATGAAGTTATTGTTACATGGAAAAATGTTAAACAAAATCAGAATTGGAGAGAACTTCAGAAACATGAGGTTTCCGTGAAAAAAAGTTTTGCTATAAAAACAGACAAACAAAATTATAACTCTGAAAAGGTTGAAAATAGTGGGGTAGGAGTGCGTGGGCTCATTTAGATTGCAAATGAGATGTCTGTCAGTGAAATTTTTTGTTCACCATATCTATCTACCAAATCATGGTTTTGATTGTTGGTAAATCTTATTATTATTATTATTATTATTTCCTATTTAAGATAAAAGTTTATTTGTTACAGTAGGGTAAAAAGACCGGTTCTGGCGCAAGGGCTACGGAGCCAAGTCTTTTTTGGGGGTTGCAAGAACGCCGCTGCCATCATCCAAATCAATGAGCTTAATTCAAAGATGACGTCATCAGATTAAATATTATCCAAATCGCGCCCCACCCCCACCCCCAGGCCAGACCTAAATTCAAAAGATAGCCCCCAACCTCCCACCCCAGGCCAGACCTAAATTCAAGAGAAAAAAAAAGATTTCTACATGACCTTGAATCGAACCAGCAAACCCAGCACTCACAGTCGGTTATCTAAACCAGTAGACCACCGCTGGCACTCGGTCCTATGTAGAAAAAGATCTCGTCTATAAATTTATGTGCGTTGTACGAGCGCGTTCCAAGTTAGTTGTTTAGTTGTAGTAGTGTGTTTAAAAATTTTTTTTATTACTGCTTACACCTATTAATTATAGCACGTAGATTTCAACGGAAGAGAGAGAGGAAGTTAAGATGACGCAACATTTAAGCTGATAAGAAGGTTTTACATATATATCGCAGAGCAGCTCGCTATCATCCTATCTTCGACCTTGAGGTCAATCTAATGCGATAACTTAGCATTATTTTTTTTAAATTGTATTTCAGTCGGTCAGAAGACCGCACAACCGCTGTTATGACTCACTCGAGACATATATAGATAAAAACAGTTGGTTAGAAGGTATTGCATAATTGTAGATGTCCTTGGTCTTATCAGCATATACTGTTTAATCACACCAAACCATTATGATACTGGGTGTTAACATTATACCTATTAAAAAATGCATACCACCTAATAAATATTTTTTGAGGAGTTAGAATAAAAACTCATTTATATAATTGTTTTACAAATTTTTTATTATCAATTTGTTACAATGACATGTTTATGGTATAATACATTGAATAATTAATAAAACTCATTTATTTAATTTTTTATTGTATAATACACTGTTTTGATCAATTAATACCAAAATATTTATAATGTATCATAAAAAACATAAAATTAATTTTTTGGTCTAATATGTTTACGCAAACGTTAATCTGCATCAATATCCTGCACTAAAATGTCCCGGTGTCCATAGGCCAACGAGTTTATTCCATCAGGCAGGATGAACCGTTTATTATCTGAGGCTGAAAGGCTTCGTTTATTAATTAAGGTGGAGGAGACTTTATGCCCTACCGACCGAATCGATTTCATTATGCTTAACATCGAGACATCGTTGAATAGGACGGATTTATAATCGGCAAATCCAAGTTTCTTAAGCGTAGATCTTTGCACGCCTTTTGCACGCTTCTTTATATCCCCATCCACATCAATAGCATACATCTTCGGACACAATGCAACCACTTCGGTAATTATGCGCCCATCCACTTCATCCTTAAATTTCCCCAATACCTTTTTATTTTTAATTGAGAAATTCGGATGGCTTGGATGATATCCTGACGTGTCAAAATGATCTTCCATTTCCAGCATATCCTTAAAAATGTCATCTGTGCTGATGCGGTACAATAGGGAGTCCGTATCCGTATATATTAAACGAAGCCGTTCTGGTCCATATTTTTGCAGCATAATGGAGTAATGAAATTTGAAAATTATATCCTTCGAGATCTCCAAAATAGAAAAGCCCACGTACGGAAGTTTGTTAAAGTATATCCTTGTTTTGGCCATCCTAACACCAACCAAATTCTCATCATGTATTTTAGCATCGAGGAATGTTGGCTTTGCAATTAATTTCATTAATCTGCTATCATTAGTGACAAGCTCAAAGTTCATCCTTTTACGCACATTCTCCATAGTCTTCCCAAAGTTTGCATTATTATATAATTTGTACTGATTCTTCTCAAAATCGTTGGTTGCACGAGTCCTCATATCCGTGTTTAATTTGATGTAAGGAAGAAGCCATGGTGATTGCTTAAATCGAAGGGCTCTACGAACCCGCACCAGCTGCAGCCCATAATCGCGGGCCTGTTTAAGAGCAATGTAGTGAACCACGTATCTCTCCCGCTTGCCAAGATGAGGAATCAATTTTTTAATATTTCCCTCACTGTTAGGAGGCGCCATTGTTTCTGCAAGAAACGGGAGGTCGTTGTGAAGCGGATGAAGATGTTCTGGATATTCCAGATCCACTTCTAATATATATCCAAAGTCGGAATCATCAGGGATGTCTTGAACTTGAATCTCTTCCGGCTGTTCCCCCCATTCAAAGCCTCCATAAGGTAAAAACCTACTCTGTGCATCACCATATAAATTGTTTGCATCGTAATACATGATGAATACTGACTCTTGCGTTGGATCATAGGTTTGCATGTATTTATTATTGGCCTTGCAATACCGTAGGGAAGCCTGGCAGATACCTCCTCTTATGCCACGTTCGACCATTAGAATCATTTCATAATCAAGCAGAAGTTCCAATTTAATGCCTGTTAACCTCAACATAGCATCCCACGCCCTACCGGGAGCAGTGAAATAATGCGCAGGATCGATTTTATGAGTACTCATTGTCACACGTCTAAAGTTTTCAAAGACATCAGCCAGCAACAAAACATCAGTCTTTAAATAGATATCACTATATTCTCCCAACGTTGTACAATGAAACTCGTTCCACACCTTCACTGCATGGTTATAATCCTCTTCGCCAATATGGCTGTCCGTCAAGGCGTTGTAGAATGCAACCTTAGGTGGTAAATTTTCTTCATCCAATTTCTGCCAGGAACTCACATAGTCGTACGGGAAAACGCCTTTTCTTAATACAAGGGGCAGCTGCGTTTCAGTGAAATATTTCGCAGTTTCCATGAAAGAAGATTTTGGTAAGTAATTAACTAATTGAGCCAGACTCTCTGCCATGAATCTGAATGAATCCAAGAAGCGAAATTGAATACCATTAATGTACTTTGCAAATGAAATAAACTTCTCTTCAGTATGAGGTATTACATTAACTCTGCCTGGAAGTTTCCCCAATTCTTTAATAATAAAATGCGAATCGTACCCGCTGAGATTGTGAATGAATACTGGAACATAAGTTGGTTGCCGGCATCGCAAATTACAATTATTACATGCAGCGCCCCTATATTTGCCTGAAATATGACAATGATCCCGCCCCTTATGGTTGGCTTCGCTGAATGTATGATTGCAGAGATAACAGGTATCAGCTGCCTTCCATTCTCTTTCTTCTAACTCACTAATCACTATGTCCACATTTTTGTTTAACATCTTGCCAATGACTGTTGATAAATCGCTTAGATGACGTAAGAATTTTTCGGCTGCATTCTCTCCCCTATATAGAAATGGTTCTTTAAGCGTCCAAAGATGTTCTATTTCATCGGTGGGTTTTACATAGGCGCAGAAAGAAAACGGTTCATGTTCCTGATAGTTCGTTGTAGATGATCGGGCTGGGGAAGGCACACATGAATGTATAGGTTTTAAAAGGCACTCGAAATCGGCGTAAATCACAAAATTTGCTTTTAGCTGACGTTCAACGTATTTAAATTCTATAAAAGGTTCTTCAGTTGGGAGTTTAACAGCTGCTGGAATGTTATCGCCACAATATATCCTGTGTTCTTGTAGTTTATCCTCTGCTGATTTTCCATAACGCCCATCAAAGTGTGTAAAACAGCGTTTACACAACTGTATTGCATGCGCATAGTTTGTTTTTTGCCCGGAAACCAACCTATTGAAATGTTTAATAAAAACATAATGTTGTTTTTCTCCATCTTGCATGAGTAAAAGGTCGCGATGGTCTAGCAGTTCTTCTTTAACAACCTTCAGCGGGTAAACACTATTATCACCATCCAACCCGAAAACATTTATTGATATATTGTTTACTTTTTCGAACTTTTTGATCTGGTGAAGAGGCGTGGGGAATGAAACGCACTCAAAATTATAAGGATGGACCAGCGTTTTATATTTACTAACACGTTGAGGGTCTTTATCCACAAATTTTGCTAATACAGCATATTTAAAACACTCCTCGTCGTAATTCTCCGGATTTATACAAGCCTTCTTAGCAGCGATAGATTTAGGAAGTTTGATATATGTCGCCCCTCCTAGCGGCTTGTACATATTTATCCGCAACCTTGCTCCATCTATCCCAACCAGCTTCCATCCACTCTTCTCTAACTGTGCCTCTTCCATTTCGTTCACTAATTTCTTGAATCTATGTTCGAGAAACTCACCGATATCTGTGTCCATATAAATGGCCTTATTCCGAGTTTTAAATGATCTATCAGTTTGTTCCCCGAGTGTGTTCTCAAACAGACATTCCACCACTATATTAATTTTTAGCGTACGTTTCTCTTCCAATTGTAGTTTAATGAGCTCGTATAGACGCCTTTTAATCGACTGCAGAAACGTAGATAGATCTTCAAATTCCGCTGATTGCAGAAAATATGACTTTATTCTCCCCCGACATGCCGATTCATATTCTTCAGATGCCCGTTTTAACAATTCCGCTTTAGTTGGTTCCACACAGCCTTCTCAGCGCCTGAATCATCATATCGCGCTTTCTTTACAGGAGGTCGGTCAGCACAGACTATTTCATGTCGCTCGCCGTTATATCTATTCAAAAAAGTCCGTTTACAGCCCTTACAGACATACATCTGGTTTGCATTACAGTATCTTTGGTGGCGATAGAGATTCTTCTTCAAAGTGAATGTTTTTCCACATTTCTCACAGCTAAATGTTGCCATCTTGAACGATGTTTAACGTGTAGGAAGTCACACTAAGACTGAGATCCATACCCCACGCATCTATATTTATACCTTCGGGAACCGACTTTGCGCATGCGCATAACTTTTCCCAAAATGTAACACAATCTAGAGTAATAAAGTACAAAACAAGTTTTAAGCATGTGCATAGCATTTCTCAAATGTGACACGATCTAGAGTAATAAAGTACAAAACCATTGTTGCGCATGCGCATAGCATTTCTCAAATCTAGAGTAAATTGGTATATTAATAAACAGAAATAGCACTTTTAGGAGACAACCTAACCCCCCACCTCCGCCTCAAAGGTGCCTAAAATGCATTTTCCCAGAGAAATATTTCAAATAAAAATTGTAGATCCTTGTATGTGTAGTTGATATATCAATTTTACTGAAAATTGTTGGAACTATTTTGAAATGATTGCAAAATCCATTCAGTAAAGTGGTACTTCCGCTTGAGGAATTTCGACAGATAACGTACTTCTGGAACCCCATGTGATACCCCAGACGGAATAGCGTGTTTGAACTAATTACTATAACACTAAACAGAAAATGGTTAAATATTACGTAATGTTCTAAAAATAGATCTTTAGAGGCGGTGACCTTGAAAGGAAGTTAAAAATATAAACAATTAGCTATCGAATATGCATATTTACATATTTGTAAAAAAAAATGAATGTGTGTGTGTGTGTGTGTGTGTGTGTGTGTGTGTCGGATTCATTGACCTTTAGATAGCAAGACTATGCATGTTTTTTGCAACATTGTGCCAGACTTGATTGAAGTATTATTATTTCGCGCTGTTTGAAACACCAACTCCGAGTTTCAAGAAAAATTAGTAAGCCGGAACTGTGTTTTACTGAACAGTTTTTAGTTTTTATGATTTTTCCATAAAAACACCGATGAATTTCATTAATTTGGAATACTAAGTGCATTTTCTTAAAAAATATTTTTGGAAGAGAAAAACTGCTTACATATATGCCCTATTGTTCACCTAAAATTCACTGCGTTCTTTCTATTGGCAGTAGGGGGAATATTAATGATGTAAAGTGGGGATTGCCTCATTTGCCCTCACCCCTCCAACCTTCTGCGAGAGTGTATATTCAGAGTATGACCAGGCCGGCATGGAGTTGGTCATGCGTGTTTGAAGTAGAAAACACTCTCGCTTGTATTTATATTTATCATTTAAATCTGTTTTTATAGATTACAGAGGGTTCTTCATCACAATAAATAAATGAAATGAGTGAATGATTTTTAATATTATATTTTTAAGGAAATAAAAAAAGTTTTTTAAAAATTTTTTTTCCGCCAAAATTGGTGTTTCAAACAGCGCGAAATAATAATACTTCAATCAAGTCTGGCACAATGTTGCAAAAAACATGCATAGTCTTGCTATCTAAAGGTCAATGAATCCGACACACACACACACACACATTCATTTTTTACAAATATGTAAATATGCATATTCGATAGCTAATTGTTTATAGTTTTAACTTCCTTTCAAGGTCACCGCCTCTAAAGATCTATTTTTAGAACATTACGTAATATTTAACCATTTTCTGTTTAGTGTTATAGTAATTAGTTCAAACACGCTATTCCGTCTGGGGTATCACATGGGGTTCCAGAAGTACGTTATCTGTCGAAATTCCTCAAGCGGAAGTACCACTTTACTGAATGGATTTTGCAATCATTTCAAAATAGTTCCAACAATTTTCAGTAAAATTGATATATCAACTACACATACAAGGATCTACAATTTTTATTTGAAATATTTCTCTGGGAAAATGCATTTTAGGCACCTTTGAGGCGGAGGTGGGGGGTTAGGTTGTCTCCTAAAAGTGCTATTTCTGTTTATTAATATACCAATTTACTCTAGATTTGAGAAATGCTATGCGCATGCGCAACAATGGTTTTGTACTTTATTACTCTAGATCGTGTCACATTTGAGAAATGCTATGCACATGCTTAAAACTTGTTTTGTACTTTATTACTCTAGATTGTGTTACATTTTGGGAAAAGTTATGCGCATGCGCAAAGTCGGTTCCCGAAGGTATAAATATAGATGCGTGAGGTATGGATCTCAGTCTTAGTGTGACTTCCTACACGTTAAACATCGTTCAAGATGGCAACATTTAGCTGTGAGAAATGTGGAAAAACATTCACTTTGAAGAAGAATCTCTATCGCCACCAAAGATACTGTAATGCAAACCAGATGTATGTCTGTAAGGGCTGTAAACGGACTTTTTTGAATAGATATAACGGCGAGCGACATGAAATAGTCTGTGCTGACCGACCTCCTGTAAAGAAAGCTCGATATGATAATTCAGGCGCTGAAAAAGCATGTGTGGAACCAACTAAAGCGGAATTGTTGAAACGGGCATCTGAAGAATATGAATCGGCATGTCGGGGGAGAATAAGGTCATATTTTCTGCAATCAGCGGAATTTGAAGATCTATCTACGTTTCTGCAGTCGATTAAAAGGCGTCTATACGAGCTCATTAAACAACAATTGGAAGAGAAACGTACGCTAAAAATTAATATAGTGGTGGAATGTCTGTTTGAGAACACACTCGGGGAACAAACTGATAGATCATTTAAAACTCGGAATAAGGCCATTTATATGGACACAGATATCGGTGAGTTTCTCGAACATATATTCAAGAAATTAGTGAACGAAATGGAAGAGGCACAGTTAGAGAAGAGTGGATGGAAGCTGGTTGGGATAGATGGAGCAAGGTTGCGGATAAATATGTACAAGCCGCTAGGAGGGTCGACATATATCAAACTTCCTAAATCTATCGCTGCTAAGAAGGCTTGTATAAATCCGGAGAATTACGACGAGGAGTGTTTTAAATATGCTGTATTAGCAAAATTTGTGGATAAAGACCCTCAACGTGTTAGTAAATATAAAACGCTGGTCCATCCTTATCATTTTGAGTGCGTTTCATTCCCCACGCCTCTTCACCAGATCAAAAAGTTCGAAAAAGTAAACAATATATCAATAAATGTATTCGGGTTGGATGGTGATAATAGTGTTTACCCGCTGAAGGTTGTTAAAGAAGAACTGCAAGACCATCGCGACCTTTTACTCATGCAAGATGGAGAAAAACAACATTATGTTTTTATTAAACATTTCAATAGGTTGGTTTCCGGGCAAAAAACAAACTATGCGCATGCAATACAGTTGTGTAAACGCTGTTTTACACACTTTGATGGGCGTTATGGAAAATCAGCAGAGGATAAACTACAAGAACACAGGATATATTGTGGCGATAACATTCCAGCAGCTGTTAAACTCCCAACTGAAGAACCTTTTATAGAATTTAAAAACGTTGAACGTCAGCTAAAAGCAAATTTTGTGATTTACGCCGATTTCGAGTGCCTTTTAAAACCTATACATTCATGTGCGCCTTCCCCAGCCCGATCATCTACAACGAACTATCAGGAACATGAACCGTTTTCTTTCTGCGCCTATGTAAAACCCACCGATGAAATAGAACATCTTTGGACGCTTAAAGAACCATTTCTATATAGGGGAGAGAATGCAGCTGAAAAATTCTTACGTCATCTAAGCGATTTATCAACAGTCATTGGCAAGATGTTAAACAAAAATGTGGACATAGTGATTAGTGAGTTAGAAGAAAGAGAATGGAAGGCAGCTGATACCTGTTATCTCTGCAGTCATACATTCAGCGAAGCCAACCATAAGGTGCGGGATCATTGTCATATTTCAGGCAAATATAGGGGCGCTGCATGTAATAATTGTAATTTGCGATGCCGGCAACCAACTTATGTTCCAGTATTCATTCACAATCTCAGCGGGTACGATTCGCATTTTATTATTAAAGAATTGGGGAAACTTCCAGGCAGAGTTAATGTAATACCTCATACTGAAGAGAAGTTTATTTCATTTGCAAAGTACATTAATGGTATTCAATTTCGCTTCTTGGATTCATTCAGATTCATGGCAGAGAGTCTGGCTCAACTAGTTAATTACTTACCAAAATCTTCTTTCATGGAAACTGCGAAATATTTCACTTAAACGCAGCTGCCCCTTGTATTAAGAAAAGGCGTTTTCCCGTACGACTATGTGAGTTCCTGGCAGAAATTGGATGAAGAAAATTTACCACCTAAGGTTGCATTCTACAACGCCTTGACGGACAGCCATATTGGCGAAGAGGATTATAACCATGCAGTGAAGGTGTGGAACGAGTTTCATTGTACAACGTTGGGAGAATATAGTGATATCTATTTAAAGACTGATGTTTTGTTGCTGGCTGATGTCTTTGAAAACTTTAGACGTGTGACAATGAGTACTCATAAAATCGATCCTGCGCATTATTTCACTGCTCCCGGTATGGCGTGGGATGCTATGTTGAGGTTAACAGGCATTAAATTGGAACTTCTGCTTGATTATGAAATGATTCTAATGGTCGAACGTGGCATAAGAGGAGGTATCTGCCAGGCTTCCCTACGGTATTGCAAGGCCAATAATAAATACATGCAAACCTATGATCCAACGCAAGAGTCAGTATTCATCATGTATTACGATGCAAACAATTTATATGGTGATGCACAGAGTAGGTTTTTACCTTATGGAGGCTTTGAATGGGTGGAACAGCCGGAAGAGATTCAAGTTCAAGACATCCCTGATGATTCCGACTTTGGATATATATTAGAAGTGGATCTGGAATATCCAGAACATCTTCATCCGCTTCACAACGACCTCCCGTTTCTTGCAGAAACAATGGCGCCTCCTAACAGTGAGGGAAATATTAAAAAATTGATTCCTCATCTTGGCAAGCGGGAGAGATACGTGGTTCACTACATTGCTCTTAAACAGGCCCTCGATTATGGGCTGCAGCTGGTGCGGGTTCGTAGAGCCCTTCGATTTAAGCAATCACCATGGCTTCTTCCTTACATCAAATTAAACACGGATATGAGGACTCGTGCAACCAACGATTTTGAGAAGAATCAGTACAAATTATATAATAATGCAAACTTTGGGAAGACTATGGAGAATGTGCGTAAAAGGATGAACTTTGAGCTTGTCACTAATGATAGCAGATTAATGAAATTAATTGCAAAGCCAACATTCCTCGATGCTAAAATATATGATGAGAATTTGGTTGGTGTTAGGATGGCCAAAACGAGGATATACTTTAACAAAGTTCCGTACGTGGGCTTTTCTATTTTGGAGATCTCGAAGGATATAATTTTCAAATTTCATTACTCCATTATGCTGCAAAAATATGGACCAGAACGGCTTCGTTTAATATATACGGATACGGACTCCCTATTGTACCGTATCAGCACAGATGACATTTTTAAGGATATGCTGGAAATGGAAGATCATTTTGACACGTCAGGATATCATCCAAGCCATCCGAATTTCTCAATTAAAAATAAAAAGGTATTGGGGAAATTTAAGGATGAAGTGGATGGGCGCATAATTACCGAAGTGGTTGCATTGCGTCCGAAGATGTATGCTATTGATGTGGATGGGGATATAAAGAAGCGTGCAAAAGGCGTGCAAAGATCTACGCTTAAGAAACTTGGATTTGCCGATTATAAATCCGTCCTATTCAACGATGTCTCGATGTTAAGCATAATGAAATCGATTCGGTCGGTAGGGCATAAAGTCTACTCCACCTTAATTAATAAACGAAGCCTTTCAGCCTCAGATAATAAACGGTTCATCCTGCCTGATGGAATAAACTCGTTGGCCTATGGACACCGGGACATTTTAGTGCAGGATATTGATGCAGATTAACGTTTGCGTAAACATATTAGACCAAAAAATTAATTTTATGTTTTTTATGATACATTATAAATATTTTGGTATTAATTGATCAAAACAGTGTATTATACCATAAAAAATTAAATAAATGAGTTTTATTAATTATTCAATGTATTATACCATAAACATGTCATTGTAACAAATTGATAATAAAAAATTTGTAAAACAATTATATAAATGAGTTTTTATTCTAACTCCTCAAAAAATATTTATTAGCTGGTATGCATTTTTTAATAGGTATAATGTTAACACCCAGTATCATAATGGTTTGGTGTGATTAAACAGTATATGCTGATAAGACCAAGGACATCTACAATTATGCAATATCTTCTAACCAACTGTTTTTATCTATATATGTCTCGAGTGAGTCATAACAGCGGCTGTGCGGTCTTCTGACCGACTGAAATTCAATTAAAAAAAAATAATGCTAAGTTATCGCATTAGATTGACCTCAAGGTCGAAGATAGGATGATAGCGAGCTGCTCTGCGATATATATGTAAAACCTTCTTATCAGCTTAAATGTTGCGTCATCTTAACTTCCTCTCTCTCTTCCGTTGAAATCTACGTGCTATAATTAATAGGTGTAAGCAGTAATAAAAAAACTTTTTTAAACACACTACTACAACTAAACAACTAACTTGGAACGCGCTCGTACAACGCACATAAATTTATAGACGAGATCTTTTTCTACATAGGACCGAGTGGCATCGGTGGTCTACTGGTTTAGATAACCGACTGTGAGTGCTGGGTTTGCTGGTTCGATTCAAGGTCATGTAGAAATCTTTTTTTTTCTCTTGAATTTAGGTCTGGCCTGGGGTGGGAGGTTGGGGGCTATCTTTTGAATTTAGGTCTGGCCTGGGGGTGGGGGTGGGGCGCGATTTGGATAATATTTAATCTGATGACGTCATCTTTGAATTAAGCTCATTGATTTGGATGATGGCAGCGGCGTTCTTGCAACCCCCAAAAAAGACTTGGCTCCGTAGCCCTTGCGCCAGAACCGGTCTTTTTACCCTACTAGCAGGCTATCACGGTATCACAGAAAATACCTCTGATGCTCTGCGGACCCAACCCACAGTAACTGAAGAAAAAGGAATTTGAGAAACATGGGTGGGACACGGTCGGGTGCCTCCACGCTAAAAGATATAAGACACGGAGACTTGAAGTGTCTTTTCTCGCGACTTTTCTCCCTGAGTAGGATACAACTGAGGGTCCTAGTATGTAGTTGGGGCACGCTTGGCCAGCTAGTTACTTACACAAAATAGTCAGATGTGTATGCACACACTAATACAACCACATTCGCTAAAATTGTCAGATGCACTTTTCCTTGTTTACGAGTCCCACATTTCCAGTGGAAACACAATTTCAATGAACGGGCACTATCAGAATACATCTTCCTACATCGTAAGAAGTAAATAAAAATGTGCGGATGATATAATTTGAAATGGGATTAGTACTAGATGGGTGATATTTTATTCAATGTAGGCTATCTGAACATTCCATCTTCCTAAAGTAGAAGAGACGAGAACTTGCTATCTCTACTCGGGCAAATGTAAGGGTGTGAAGAGTGAGAGGGAAAAGTACAATCTGGATGGACATGAACATCTCTAGGTATCCGTTTACATAACCCCAGATTGGAAGTCTGAATACGATGACATGTAGGCTGCCCTGATAGAATGTATTCTGCTGTAAGCATGTCTAGAGAGAGATAGGGACAAAAAGATATATATACATACAAAGAGAGAGAGAGGGTGTAAAGAGAAGAGATAGCTGGCTAGTGGTTGTCGATGAAGCTGTTGACGTAGCAAGCCGCAGAGTATGGAATAACGTACCCGTTATCATGTCAGTTTGCAAACTCATTTCAACATGTTCTATAACTGATAACAGACCATCACCTATTCTACCAGCTAGTAACAGACTCGTATATATACCCACTGGACAGTCTATAATCAAACCTTTCTTTATAGACTATAATAATAGCCGAAACCGATAAACCCGAATTATTTTAGTTACATTCAGACGATAATTGTTCAGTTCACTTGCATGATAGTAGGACAATTTCTTGGATTTCTTGACCATCACCATCCTTCCTACGACCTATCATTCATTTCTCTCGTATCCTCTTCAACCAATAACACAGAAGAAATAGATAGACAGCATTTGTGTTTTTTACAGACTTTACTTCGTGTTTTTAGGTTTCTTTAATGTGAAAAGAAATGTTTTAGAGAATGGTATGATGCGGAGTATGTTATTCATACAAACCACAAAATGTTCTATAAATAAAAAAATCTGGTGTGAAACACCCACACAACAATATTAATTGACGAACTTTATAAGTTAGTACACTATATTTAATGAAATTCACCAAAACTGAAAAAACTGTTCATTAAAAATACACTTGCGGTTTACTAATTTTCTTGTAACTCGGAATTTTGGCAATCGATTTATTTCTAATTAATTTTGTATAGATGGTAGATTCTATAATCAATTAAGATGGCACTATTAGAGACAAACATAACTCTACCCCTCCTCCAAAAGTCCGCTTAAATGAATTTACCTGGAGAAATTTTTCAAATAAAAATAGTAGATCTTTGTATGTGTAGTTGAATAACAAGTCTCCAGAAAATCGTTGGAGCCATTTTTCAGGAAATAACAAAAAAAGGGAACATAATCATTCAATAAATTGGTACTTCTAGTTAGGAATTTTGCCAGATAACGTATTGTCGGATTCCATTGTGATTTCCAAACGGAATATCAAGTTTGAACTTTCCGCGATTTTTCGTTATTGAGCTGTGCTGTTCACACACAACACCATTTGCTAAAACCATTTTCTTGGCCTCTTTTGGACCTCAAAAAATTTGAAATGATTACAATACTTCCTCTTACTAGAAGTAAGAGAATGTAAAAATATATAATAATATATATATATCTCTGAGATTTTATCCGTCACAACATTTGTTTTTTGTTTAATTCTAATCTGTTTCGTATGGTTACTCATCCGATATCCGAAACCGATCAGAATTAGCAAAGATAACGTATAAAATATCACGTATTTTCCATAATTGTGGACGCAACCACCTATTCAATACACTGCATCTTTCAGATGGAAATTCACGCTATTGAATGGTATATTCAATAAATTCAGTCACGAAAGAAACTATCAAACCTAGAAGATTGGCAGATCCTGTCAGATAGTCAGGCAGCTATTAAAGCCTCAATTTAATGACATTCATGGAACATCAATTCCCCAATTTAATGACTTCTGCAGGAATGATAGAGTTATCCTGTTTTGTGTGGCTAAAGAGCAGCAACTGCCTTCATTAATCGTTTTGTGGGCTATGCGGCCAGTCTCTTCAAAAAGCGCTCAAAATTAGGAGGAAGTCAAGGAAGCATTGCTTTTTTTTTTTTTTGGAGAATCCACTCGGAACTGAGGCCAGTAAGACGTATATGGGATTTTTAATCGGAAAAGTCCCGAGGTGAACAGCAGTTGTGCAAAAATAGGCTACGGATGTTAACGTACCAGTTCCTCCAAATCCCTCAAAAAAATGAAATTTTTTGGCATAATGTTTTAAAAAAAAAGTGATTGGCTTTAGGTGTACAGTTGGTGTGCGAAACTTGAAATCATTGGAGCATTTTAAAGAACATTGTGAAAAATTCGGTAACGCCATACTTCCGGTTGAAAGATTTTGACCGAAATCTATGTCACAACTACCTAAACTATAGACCTAAACGGAATTTCAAGTTTAGGCTTCCTAGAATTTTTCGTTTAATGAGTATTTTTATTTTATTTACACAAACACACACAAGGTTGTCGGAAATGGAAACTTTTTTCGCATTAGCGAAAATTTGTCAAGATCGTAATACTTCCTTTTATAAAAGTAAAAAAATAAAAATATTCACCTGCTCTCAGGATGCTGTTCTAAACACACACACCTACTGCCATCATCTACCTCGTATTACTTAATTAATATCATACTATCTATACTTTAAGATCTGAAAAAACTCTTGCTTGGGGCAACGTTAAGCCGTCACATCCGGTAATCGATAAAACCCCCTACAGTTTTATAATCCAATTACTGAATAGAAGAAAGATATGAACAAGAATGGTAATTGGTTTGAAGAAATTATCAGACTAATACTACCATTATTACGAACACTAACTATTATTGTATAAATTAACTACGGCTAGTAAACCTAACAAGGTTATAATCTTTAGTGTTAATTTCTTAAAGAATTTAAACGCGATAAGAGTTTTTGCCATTAAATTAAAACAAAAGAAATTCATAGAAACTGCAACTAAACATTCATTGGAGGGGATTATATGCAGTGGATTATATGTGGTTAATCTCTCAAGTAATTAGTTGTTTTTATTATGAAATAACTGATAATCAATTCGGAACACATGGTTATCATATTAAACCGTATAATGAACAATATCTTTCTTTTATTGGAGGACGGTTCCTTTTTTTATCTTTTAAATGAAAACATTGTTTTGTTCCAGTAATTTCGGTTTATTTCAGTAAACTTTAATAAAATTTAAAAATAATTATTAAAATCTTAAATTTTTAATTAATTTCTTTTTTATTTTTAAATTAATTGAATCCAAGATAGCTCGAAGCATATTTGAGAATAATCTACTAATAGTGAACTGGACGCAAAAATTTTGAACATGCCCTTAAATTACAAATTTTTTAATAGGATCCGAAGAGAGGGATCCAAAGCAGAGTGAGAGTCACAAAAATTGACAGGATCACTAGTTTAGGCCAGGTCTAGAGTGGGAGAATCTGTTTAAATACAGCTATGGTAGCTACAGGGGAGAGTCTTTCAACAGTTCATACAGCAGTCACAACGCGTCAACAACCTTTCTCTTAACTAACATTTTATATATTCATGAAAAGTCCAGGCAGTTTGTGTTACTTTCCAGATTATACATTGTTCAGCATTACTTCCAGTTTATTCATCTTACAAACCCAATTTCTCTCCTTCTCATATCATTATAATATTGACAGAGTGTATTGTGTATAGTCAGCATAATTCGAAAACGGAAAATCGTAGAAAGTGTAAGATTGATATCTCGTTTAAATTCCACTAGGGGACCTGACAATAAGGTGTTGGTTCAAGAAGTCAACAGGAAGTACCAATTCACTAAAGAGTGAATTTTTCAGTTTTTTGAGTTTCTAAACTCAAGGTCTATGATTTTTATTTGAAATTTTTTTCGGGGAAAAAATGCATTTAAGAGAGATTTTGGGAGTGAGTTGGATTTAGTTTTCCTCGAAACTACAAATTCAGTTAATTATCTGAGGCTATCATCCATACAATATTGTAATTGTGATTAAATGCTATGCCAAAATTCTGAGTCTGAAGAAAAATGGTTTACCGGAAATGCAACTTTACTGAACAGATTTTTTCAGCTAATTGCGAATTCCTCCATACAGACACCTACGGGTTTCTTGAATGGAGTTAGTAAATTTAATTTACTAACTATACATTCAGAGATCTACCACTTTAGTTTTAACGTTTTTCCAAGTTTAAATAGGGTTTCGAGGTGGGGTTAGGCTTTCATTTAAAATGGCATTTCAGTTCATTATATTCTATCCTCTATACGTGTAATAAAATTTTTTTTTTTCGACGGGTTAAGTGCGGTTTTCGCATACAGAGACCCTACTGTGCCGGGCTCCCAAATTGGACTACCGGCTAAAACGCTCCCTGCTGCTAGGCCTAGCCTGAATTCATTGGTGACTAGCAATACTTCAGAACTAGGCCTCTGCC
Organism: Triatoma infestans; assembly: GCA_011037195.1. NCBI lineage: Eukaryota > Metazoa > Arthropoda > Insecta > Hemiptera > Reduviidae > Triatoma > Triatoma infestans. The sequence continues at coordinate 39,258 of JAAEAF010000293.1, forward strand.
TTTACCCATTGGGTTTTCCTTCAGTACCCACTTCACAATCGTCCAAGTTCCGCTGAACAATGTCTGTGGCGTACCTTACTACAATCTGCCAGTTAGCCCCACTGACCAGCATCGCCTCAACCAGAGTATTTGGAGTCTGATCCCCCCCAATCACCGCCTCGAGGTCACTTCTCAGCATACGTATAATATAAATTGGAAATAAATGTATTACCAAAATTCCGAATTTGTAGAAAATCAATTAACCAAAACTATGGTTTTATTGAACAGTTTTTTTAATAGTTTTTTATGATTTACTCCATAAAAAAAGTTAACGGGTTTTATTAAAAACTTGGTATACAGAGACATATTACTTTTCCGATAAAATTGAATTTAAGAAGGTTCTGGGGAAGGTCAGTCTATCTCAAAAAATATTTAGTAAAAATGATAAGTTTGTAGAAAGTTTGTCAATTATAACTGCAATTATACTGTAAATTACAGTAAGAAAAAGTCGTGTGAATATTCACATCAGATTTTTTTTATAAAATAAGAAAAAACATTAAAGGTCAATTTTTAAAAAAAATAAAAAAAAAGGTTAGAAAATAAAAGAAGCGTAAATATAAAGTTACAAAGCAGATAGCACAGGCGAATCAAATATAATACAAATTGGAAAGTATACTTTTGGTTGAAGGGATTTTCATTTAAAGGAACGAAAATGGAAACTTGTTTTTTTTTATCAGTTGAACACAGTCATGAGGTGAAAAGTGTGTAAGAAAGGAGGTGCAATGTAATACCCGATATGAAGGAATAAGAAGGAGATGGTTTTTAGGCAGAGAGAGAGGATAGGGAAATCTGCTTTCAGTATGGTATTGCTTGGAGTCTTGATCGTCCAACTTACGATATTATATACTTATATTTCGGAGCTACAATTCCCACTTTTTCATTAAAAAAAAAAAAAATACAGAACATAAATCTTTTTTGGAAAAGAAATATCCACCACTATCTCACTGAGACATACACCTTCACATTCAATATGATTTAGACCGATGATCGTATCCCACATTTTTGTGAAAATCAACCTAAACAACTTTTGTAGTTATTGTCGAGTCATGCAATATATGCACGCGGCAGGCAAATTCATTCAAATGTATCCATTTGAGATTATTATCTCTACTTTATTCAATAACATCTACTACATAAAAGCAAAAATTTCAATATTATATATAAATAAAATTATAAATTATTATGCAATGTGTAACTTACCTTTCTGAAGCTGGATTTGGATCTTGTGCGGTGCCATTTTCAGCTACATGTCGCCATAATCTCTCTAAATCGGCTATCTGCTGTTTTCGTCGTTCAACAGCTTCTTCCAATATCTGCAGCAATAAGATAAGTGTATGTAATAATAGAAATTGAAACCAACAAAATAGTCCAAAAATCTTAAACAGTTAATCATTCAGCAATAGTTTATGTTATTAACAAATCATAAAACATAATTGGTTGTATGACTTTCTAAAAAACATTAATTTTCCGATATTTACTCAATTTTTTTATCTTGTATAAATCAAGAGAGAAAAAAATTTGGTGTGAAACACATAATCGCATGACCTTCTCCTACATCTCTTAATGCATTTGTTTCTAATGCATGTTTCTTTTTTACATATATATCCTATGTTTTACCAGCGACGACTTGCCATCCGGCGACGTACAACCCAATATATAGCATGATTTTGCTTTATTCTCATTGTCGAGTGCTTGGCAATGGCAGTTTGCAGAGGATCTAGAATGATCACTTAGAGGTCGCAGATCACTTAATGGTATGCAATTGTAATCGCAAGAGAGAGAATTAAGAGAGAGAAGACAGACCCTCTCTGGTACTCTCTGACTTAAGCAGGCTAGAGTGGGAGAGCCTGTATATAAGCCAGGGAGAATCTACTTGAGGATATATTATATATATTTATCTATCAGATTCAACCAGACATCGCATCGTGTCATATTCTATAAACCTTTTATTCTATAAAAGCCACCTTTTATTCTATAAAATCATTACGAGTCCAGTGCAGTTAGTGTAAACTTATAGCTATATTATAACAGTGTCTTCATATCTCGTCTAATTAATCAATCCCAATTTCTCTCGTTATCAACTCCAGATGGTGTGATGGCAAGAGAGAGAATTAAGAGAGAGAAGACAGACCCTCTCTGACTTCTGCAGGCTAGAGTGGGAGAACCTATATATAAGCCAGTGAGAATCTACCTAAGGACATATATATAGATATCTATCTATCAGATTCAACCATACATCGCATCGTGTCATATCTCTACTCTCACCTTTTATTCTATAAAATCATTACAAGTCCAGTGCAGTTTGTGTAATCTTATAGCTATATTATAACAGTGTCTTCAGATCTCGTTTAATTAATCAAACCTAATTTCTCTCCTCAACAACTCCATTATATTGGAATCTGATAGATAGATAGATCTCTCACTGTCATATACAGGTTCTCCCACTCTAGCCTGCTTAAGTCAGAGAGTACCAGAGAGCGTCTGTCTTCTCTCTCTTAATTCTCTCTCTTGCCATTACACAATGGACAACAATTGTAGATCGTTTAGCCGCAAATAATTGCATTACTAAGAGGCAAGGCAAGGACGCAAATCTACCTCCTCCCCCCTTAGTTGTTACATATACCTAAATAACCAATTGTAATTAATCTTTAAACTTGGCTCATTTGTCCTAACATAAATATAAAGATGATGGGGGTACAAGTATGAACCAATAAACCCAAGCAGATAGGGAAGTGAAGAGCGCGCCAATAACATAAAACCAACCCCATATATTCAAACTGAACTACTTTTTTTCCAAAAATTTTACAAATAAAAGTAATAGGGTTACATCTGTGCAGTAAGCATTCCAGGTTTAACGAGTATCGATGTAGCTGTTTTCAAGAAAATTCCAAAAGATTCAACAATCTATTCTGTACTTCCGGTTAACCAATTTTCTTCAAGTTTGGAATTCTATCAATGCTTCAGATGTATCATATTAATTCATACGTAGATGGTAAAACCCATAGATTTTGCTGAAATAGTACTTTTAGAGGAAAGCATTAAAGCTACTTCGCACTTTTGCCCGAAATCTTCCATCAGATGCCGCGGAGGCAACTAAACAGAAAACCAAGTTAGTGGTTTCTGCAATTTTTCATTTTTGATATTTTCTTGTTTACACATACTCACACGTACACATACACACCATTCGATAAAACATTTTTTTTTTTTGTACTCAGGACACTTCGAAACATGTATTTCCGGTGAAATCTCAATTTCGAAAATTGGACACGATCGTATTATTTCCTGGATACTAGGAGTTTAGGAAAGTAAAAATCAGTGAAACAAAAAGTTTACTCACTTTTCTAGACGCTTTTTTAATGGAAATGAAAATTGAATTCTCATTATAACAACGACGTAAAATACATTAATCAATTAATTAAATTGATCAGATTGGTCAGATTGATCGGAATTGATCACTTACTAATAAAACGTGAAAATGACGGGTCACCAATGGTTGAGCTTTATGTTTCAAAATTATATCCTCATATTGACATTGTAAATATATTCTTACATATTTTCAGGATGAATGTCCTTCAGAAATTTAAAAATAAAAAAGATTAATATCAGTTATATGATAATCTACAAAAATCACCCAATTTATTGCCTTTGTCCGTTGCTAATGCACCCGAAACTATTTCGTTTTATTTTTAGAGAATTTTGGCATAAAACCGAACAATTACAATCACTGTTGTGGTTTGTTCCGCAGAGCTGGAAAGCATGAGTGATATTTCCATGATAGCCTGCTTCATTTTGAGGTCCGGTCAGCGACTGGTTTCGGGAGTTCGACCATCAGCAGGATGTTTTGTCAAAACAGTGTGGTAACATAGACTTGAACGGTGCAAATTTAGTTGATACACTAAATTTTCTAGTGAAACACCCAATGTATCAGCAAGTTCACACTGTTTTGACAAAACATCCCGAGGATGGGCGAACGCCCGAAACTGGACGATGACCACAAAAAAAGAAGCAAGCTATCACGGAAAATATCTTTAATGAATTACCATCACATTTATAAACTCGAAAAAAAAATAAGAACTGATTTTCGTACAATAACAACTTATAAATTACATTTATTTCAATTTTCTAATCGAGAAATGTAAAAACTTTAGTGGACTGAAAACAATTAGATAAGAAAGTGGAAACGATGCCAAGAAAACTTGAAAACTTTTTCTTCAATCGGAAAAATATGTCCCTTTGCAAAAGAGTCTAATTCCAACTTTTTTAAATAATGTGTTTACTCCAGAAAGTATTAATGGGAGAAATGAAATGAAAAGAATAAAAAATAGTTACTTAATGTAACTAAGTATAAAATCAGTTAAAATATTGTGTAATGAAACAAATTTATTCAAAACCAAATTACATTGTGTTGAGGATCTTATTTAATAAAGTCGTCAAGTCGCCCCGCCCCGTCACTTGGTTAAAGAAATTCAAACATCAAAACAATCCTCAATCCAAAAAGTGGCGATATCGAATGATTCTATTTATCACATTCGGTCTTACATAGCTGTTACTATTGTATAAATTCTGAAGAAAATACTTGATGTTCATGTTTTACATTAAAATTGGTAATTAACAGTATGCTAATTAAAGTTTATGATAAAAGGTTGCAATCTCGCTAATATTAAGTGTATTTTTATTAATTCTGGGCATTTACCAATTATAGGAACTAGAATTAATTACTATAACTATTAATTATATTTGTAGAACTTGAAACAATTTGAGTTTAATCAATGGCTTTTAAACTATATTTATTTTGGGATTTTAGCGTTCTGGCCAGTTATAAACAAGTAAAATTACGCAATTGTTAAATATATTATTTGCGATTAATATTTTGCAAAGTTTTATTAAATAAATTTATTATCTTCTGATAATATTTGTTTCCCTTCAAAACAACGTTATTAGACAATGATTCATGCATTCTTGATCAGAATATTATAATTATAAATGCACTTCAATGATTTTTGAAGATCCATTAAAACGGATAATTACCATAAAGGTACTTTTAAACTTTAGAAAAAAATATTTTTGAATAAACTACAAATGCCAACTAGTTTCATATAAACAAAAAATAAATGTTTAATCAGTGTGTAAGTAAATTTACGAGGTTTAGTTAGAAGTGCAGCCGCTAGATGTCAGGAACTGTCGGTTTGTAAATGTTATTCCAATCCGTTATTCCACTCTAGCTAATCACATTTCGTAATTATCTTTTATTGCTTTTTGTTTTATGATTGCACAGTAATACTATGCCACAAAGCCATTAATTAAACAAATCTTTTTAAAATATATATATATCTATAAATAAGTACATTAGAATAAACTACAAATTTCTCTGAAAGGATAATTATACAAAATTTTAAGAAAATTTTAGAAAACGGTAACAACGATTTTTCTTTAAATTTAATATGATCACAGCACAAATAAAAATGAATCACTTTTATGTGAAATATTTTTGTAAGCAACAATTGACTTACAGAGTTTTGGGAGCCTCTTAGTAGCGTTTAAATTGAAACTGACGCTACATAGTCTTGAGACAGTGGACATCCATGATGTCCACTCAGGAATATACACACATATACTATATAAAACCCATATCATCATTTTTTTTTTTATGTTCTGCCCATCAAACACTGCAATTTCAAAGATTATCTCCAGATTTATTTTTTTTTTTAAATTGTGCATTAAAATGTTAAGTCCAGAAAATCATGGTCTGTTTTTTAAAAAATATTTGTTTTTCTTTCTTTATTGCAGAAGTTACAGCAGATAGAAGACAAAATGGAATGACAGTAAACGAGTGGCACGAGCCTTGGATAAAGTGTGCCTACCAACGGAAACTTACTACAGAGAATAGTAGTAGGTTACTAAAAGTTCCAAACCAATGTAAGATTGACGGTACTGGATGAATTTAAAACTGAAGATTCCATACATTAAGAAAGGTATTTAATTCTTGTTTTGTTTTCAGTATTAATAAGATTTCAATTAGAAATAGCTTTAGTCACCACGTCGTAGTATCTAACTTAATAAAGTAGTTTAATTAAAATTCTTTCTCAAAAAATTCTGAGAGGAAGCTTATAAAAAAAAAATAAATAAACATCATAATGAAGACATTTTGTGAATTAGAAAAAAAAAATACATTATAAAAATTAATACCTTCGTAAGATAAAAATAAATGATATAACATTATGCATACATAAGATTTGCATCAGTATTTTCATCAAAGTGTTTAGATTAAGAAATTATCAGTGGTGAATAATCTTTCAAAAATTGAAATTAAATATTTATGAAATGCAGTAAAACTGAAGAATTTCAAATAACATTCCTTAAGTTAATAGTTTATCTTTATCTTATACACGTAACTATATACTTCAGGGAGAGAAAAAATGAATATTTCTACAACTTTATGATGCTATTTAATGATATATATATATAAAATCTTTTTTAGCTCATAAAAATAAGATTAAATAGTTCTTGATGAAAACATTTAAATTCTTAAAAGGTTGAAACCGGAATTCCAGTACACAGCAGAATAATTTTATATTTTAAAGATTTTTATAGATTAAAGAAATCTAATAATACAATCTGTTGGCAGTTATTTTTAATTTTTCTTACTGTTTTAACAAGTAATGCGATTGAGTCAAATTTCGAAATTAGAAGTTATCACCAAAAATGTATGTTCTCGAATTTTATTTAGTGAATCGTCTAATTGTGTGTACGTTTATATTAATGTGATCGAACAAAAGGTCTCAGAAATGGAAAAATGAAAGGGAAAGTTGAAACTTTATATGTACTCCATTTTGATCTCAGGTTGGAAGTTTCAGGCAAACTCGAAGTAAGAATTTAGAAAAATTTTTCCTTTTTTTAAACTTTGCGTACTAATTTCACACATAAAGGCCTATGAGGATATCTCACCAAGCCGACAATTCAGCCAGAGGAAGGGGAATCTTCGATAAAATGTAGCATTCAGCCACAAAATGAAACACATCCTCTCTGGCACCAGTGTTAAACAATCTCCCTTTCGAGCCGAGGCATATAATTAAGGTAAAGCAACTCACTTCTCAGTTAAACAGTAGACAGGATTCTAATAAATTTACTTAGATTCCCAGTATTCAAAACAAAATTTAAAATAGAAATGGAACGGTCTAATTCTTATAATAAAAAAAAAAGAGAGGAAAATTGGGCCAACCTCACAGAATCATCCCAGAATGACAAACCTAATTTTAGCAACAGATCAGAGAAAAGATCCTTCCAATCTGATATATTATGCAGAGAGATAATGAACTGAACATTACATTTCTCAAGAATAGACTTCCAATCTGAAAACCAGGACGCTCCGTGACTGAACTGCAAGCGCCGCGCATCAGGAAAAGAAAGAATTTTCAAAATGTAATTAAAGTGTAACCGGACAGTAAAAACGAATAATAAATCTACAAATTATGTAATTGGGCATGGAACAAGGTAGGCCAAATAGCTTTTTTTGTTTACCAAAAAGCGCCTGGACACTCTCAAACAATCTCATAACGCGGAAATCCCCAGAGTTAACACGCATAATATAAGTCAGAGCTACTAATGGAGATGAATAATCTGAATTTGGCCGACTTAGGGATTAAATTAATTAAATACTCGCTTCGGTGGAATCTTGGTGGATAAATCACTAAATCCGTAAGATGTGTGCCCATTGGTGAGAGTTTATAAATTAGTCTGTAATAAGGACTTCCAATAATGAGCAACCACCATCGTTGTAGGGTTGTATGAAGATCCTAATAATAATAGTGTCTATTAAATACTGCCTCCAGACCCTGAATTTGGAAGGAAATTCTCAGGAAATAGTGTCAAGAAGTGTCACATTATGCTAAAATTGCTACAAACTTTCCTTGTGCACGTTTTAACGCTGTGACATTTAATTGGCGATATATCTAGTATTCAATCGAGATTTTTTAAGAAATTTGTTGAAATGTTAAATATTGATAACCAATGAAGACAAAATTTCTAACACTTGAAAACTTAGTTCATACGTTTAAAGAAGCCTTAAATGAGAATCAATTACAATAACCTAAGACTATTGAAATGAATTACTTTTTAATATTTGTAAGAAATAAAAAGAAGAAATATAATCTTTTTTTTTTTACTGGTCAAATTAAAACATATTATGACTAAATTTTAATTTAAAATTTAAACTAACGTTGATAAAGGGAAGCCAAAAAAAAAAAAAAATGAAAAAAGAAACAATCTGAACGTCAATAAGTGAAGGTTAGCGCATTCTATGAGCAGCTTTAGTAAACTCACATCTAGTTATCACTGGTTTGAGTAAAGTTATAAATTCTTTATTATTACAATATTTATTTATCATATAAAATAGAATTATTTAAAATTCACCTATTAAACGGGAATAATTTATTGTAAAGGGAACTTTATTTATTATTTATTTATTTTTTGTTAAAATAAAGTTTATAATCCTAACCAGTACAAAGCAGACCACATTTTCAATGCAACTTACAATATACTGCATTCATAATTTCATCTTTTAAAAGTATAATTCAACACTCAGAAAACTTACAAAATGAATTAATTATAATCAATTTAATATAATAATGGTAATCTATTATTTATACATGTATAATATAATAAAGCTTTTTTTATTTGTTTAGTAAAACCAACTTAAGCAAACAACTTTATTTTTATGAAACTTTTATAATAGCATGTTTGTTTGTTTTTTGTGCATTGTTAATTAAATACAAAAAGTAAGATAACATGTTAATCATTTTAATTTCTTGTTAACTATTAAAATTAAAATAATTACCTTCCTGCACCCGGAATGAAATCTATCTGAAAAGTAAATACTTGCTAATGGAAAATAGAATTAAGGCATTATTTTCTCACTTTGATCCACCTGTCTGTCTAGCCAGGATAGAAAACAACATCTATATGGAGGAATACACCTGTCTATCTCCTATAATGGTACTACTTTTATCATTATTATTATTATTATTATTTTAATTTAAACACGCAATGCAATTTAGAGAGAATGCACAAGAATATAATTACTATCATTAAGAAACAATGTAGTAAAACTTGAATTATTACTAAAGACTATCTTCATGAAATGGGAATTTTTCATAGAACATGAATGTTTCCTTCAGAGTAATAGAAAAATAATTTCTTATTTTTCATAATTACACATAGAATTTTTCCATCCTGTTTTGAAACTATAAAACTTTTATATAGTCGACATTTTTAGTGGTTTAACATTAACAAAAATTAGTCAATTAGAAATTTGTCCATAATGCTGGAATTTGCTCCTCAGAACTATCTAATTTTCAAAGTGATGTGTTTTAATTAACCATAATTTTAAAATATGATTTATTTTTTTTGTTATTACAATTGAATTTAGACCCTCCTTAAAGATATATCTTTTCTTTTCTTTATCAAATTACAAACCATTTTACAGAACACCTGATTTGTTGTGAAACATTCAAACGCTCTATTTTCTCTATTAAGGACGGTTGAGCCCGCAACAGTGCTGGAAAAGATCTGAGAAGTTTTTCCATAATAGCTTCCAGTTTCAGGAGTTCACTACTTTTTAGAAAGTCTTGATAGACATTACTTCCAATTGTACGAGGCAAAGTCACTGTAAACTCTGAGAATGCTCGAACTGATTATGCTTTGTGTACATCTGTGGTACCACAAATGTATATTATGACATTCTGTGGCTGGTGAACACACAAAAGTGGTGAATATCACAGAATGAAGCAGCCTAAACATGGAAGGATATCTCTGATGATACTTCATCTAACTGAAGCATTACTGTAGACAAATTTTCTACAAACTTGGAAACATTACCACACATTTTAATAATTGTCAGTATATTATGTAGATATTATAGTATATTGAAGTGACATAGTGGAGCCTAACTTTCCAGCACTTACAGAATTCTTTTAAACTCAATTTCTTCCCCAAAATATTTTAAATAAAAATTAAAGGCCTTTATAAGTTTAGTAAGTATTCAAAGTTTAAAGAAAATCATTCTGCAATCAGAAATATAGAAAACTGAAACGAAAAAAAAACAGTAAATTGTCATTTCTGTTTGAAGAAATTCTAGATTATATTCGGATCTCCTGATGATACCTAAACGCTAAATCAAATTTGTACTACCAGCGATGTGATACCAGTATTTTTTAATTATGTTGTACACACTTGAGCACAAACCTATACAAACACCTACAGATCATTCACTTTTCCCAGGATATTTCAAAAAATTTTCCTGTAAAAATTCATATTCGAAAATTTGAAACAGTTGCAAAAAACTTTGTGCGACACCTGTAAGAGAAAGTAAGAAAAACAGACTATCTGTACCTATGGTACCAATGATTTTTCGTTTTCGCTAGTAAACATCTAATACAAACTCCAGCTATAAGAAAAGATTTTTAACTAAATATAATGAATTCCTTAGAGATATTTTTGTGACTGTTTGACATCAATTTTATTTTGTTACATTAGTATAAACGGCGAATTACAAAATGGCTGACTTAAATCTTACATTTCTGTCTAATTCTCTTTTGCTTTCTTTTTCAACAATAGAATAAAAATTGCTGCATTTTTTTCTTTATAACTCACATTAATTATAGAAAACAGTAAATATTATGTTAGAAATAACATTTTTTTCACCTTTTTTTAAAAAAAAAAATTATTGCACACTTTGATAATTTATAAAATTCCTATGAAGGGAAAATTAGTAACAAAAATTCTAAACTAGATTTTTCATAGAAATAATTTGCAATAAATAATTAACCAATCACAGTGGAACAGTAAACGTGTAAAATGTAGACGTGGTCAGAATAATAATTCGAAATTTCTGTTTAGCCTAACACACACCAACATTTCACATATTCTCTTCTACTCTGTGATTGGCTTAATTATTTATATAAAAATCTAAGAGAATTCAAAAGAAAATTCATTTAAGGGCACTTTTAGGAAAGAGATAGGGATATAGTTTCCTCTTAAGTGCTATTTCAGTTTATTACACAATTCTATCATCTAAATAACATTAATTAGTATTAAATATGTTGACGAAAATCGGATGACTGGAAGTGCACTTTACTGAAAGTAGTTTTCAGTTTTATGCAATTTTCTCTAAATCGGATATTCTTTAAACTTTAAATATTTACTACACATATAAAGAGCTACAACTTTTATTCGAAACATTTCTCTGGAAAAATTCATTTAAGGTGACTTTTGAGGGAGCGGTGGAGTTACGTTTCTTCTAATCTGCTATTTTAGTTCAATAATGTGCTATACAATTCTGCCAGCTAAATAATATCAATTAGGATTATATAAGTTGCCAAAATCCCCAGTTTGAAGAAAATCGGTTCGCAGGATATTCGATTTTACTGAATAGACTTTTCAGCTTTTGTGACTTTCTCATAAAAATGCCGACGGTTTTAAACACTAATAAGAATTGTAGGTGTGAAGAAAATTTGACATTTCGCCGTAAGAGCAAGTCGGGTGAGTGTTTCACACCAGATTTTTTTCTATTGTTTATTTTATTGACTTTTTGGCCAGATAAATATAAATGGGCCAAGAAATTGAAAAATAACTTCCATAGCATTAACACAATTATATCCTATTGACTTATTTTCAAATTTTAATTTATTGAACATAAATTAAGATATATATTTATGAGATAATTACTAAATATAGTTTTTTATTACTACTTTATCACTATTTATTAAAGAGATAATCTCTATTTTATATTATTTACATTTGCAGATAAGCAACAAAAAATGAATGCAGCCGATCTGATAAAGAAAGGAAAGGAAATAGTACACATAACTAAAGGTATATATTATGCAGACTAAAAGAAGACGAACGCCATGGAGTATAACCTGTTGTTTATGTCAAACTGAATGGCAGATTTAATTTAAGATGACCCTCACTTCAAAGAAACAGTAACTAACCTTGTTTCTTGGTAACATAATTCATTTTTATTATTACTATTATTATTATTACTACACTTCTTGCTAGTGACGTGTGCTGCTATCTACCTGCACACGATTCTAACTTCCAATTATATATTATTTCTTTTTTCTTTTTATTATTTTATGTAACAGATTTCCGTGTAAAAATGATAATCAATCTTGGATTAAAATGCAACATTAAACTTTATCATGTGAATTATGTTGTCAGATTTTATTTAAGTAATTTGATTACTATTTAATAGAGTTTCAGTCTAATGTAACACTCTTTCAAAGGATGTGTCGTGTATTGCACACTGGTACTATTTAGTCCAGGAAACCCATCAATGAGTACCTACTCCAAATTTGTATATATGGTAAGTAATTAAAAATTTTGTTTAATTCTCTACATAACATATCATTTATAGCTTTAATTCTGAAATGCAATACTAGATAAACATATTTGTTCCATAAGAGGAGTAAGTTAATAGATCTATTGGGAATCCCTTGAAGTGTTCAGTGATTACATTGTCGTTAGAGAAGTACTGAGTTCGATTCTCGGCTTAGCTTTGGATTTTATAAATTTATAATTTAAAAAAAATATATAATGAAGTAGATAAGTGGTAATCCCTACTTCTTAGTATACTTTGCCAAGAAATGCGACTGAAATAAGAAAAAAAACCTGATTATATTTAATTCTCTGAGGAATTCTAGAAAATAAAGAGAGCTGACGTTCATTTTATGAGATATTGTGCCTTCCTGGGTAAAGGGAAATCAGAATAAAATTTGTACAATTGCAATTTTTTTATTTAAGTCGCGTCAACGTCTATGGTCATTGGCACCAGGAACCTTCTCATGCACTGCCGGCCTTCGGACAGTGTTCTCTCTTTACAAACAACAACGACCATCACCGGACAGTAAGCTGTGGAGGCTCCTAGGAAGAAAAAATCTAAGCACAGCTGGACTCGAATCCGAGCCTTCGCGTGGGAGTTCAGTGCGCTAACCACTGAGCTAATCTCTTACCTTCTCCAATTGCAATTTATAACTTTAAAACTTTACGATCTTCAACAAGCATTAGTGCTCAGCCAGAGCATAGATACTCATTCTGCATTATGCTAGACTAGACTACGGTGTCAAATGGTCATCATAACAAATGGACGTGTGCACGTTAACATTAAAATAGAAATGGGCTCGAATTAGTAGATACCCACAAAATGAAGTAATGTATGGCTGAAAAATTCTAGAAGATTTCCAGCATCTACAGTGCCAATCAGCCAATGAGAAAGGTGCCACCCATTAAACCATACTTAAATTTCCCGGATTGAAGTTTCAAATAAATGTCATTGGGTTTAAAGAAAATATGAAGCAGTTTTAGAGTAAATCGCAAAAACTAAAAAATCCATTCAGGAAATGTTTCTTTTGGTTGTCCGATTTTGAGCGGTAAGAAAAAGTAAAAAGAAAGAAAAGATTCTCTTAAAATTTATTTGACACTTGGTTTGTTGTCTCAGATGTGAGATGTTAGAAGTGTAGAGAGAGCGTGGTCATACAGCCAAATCAAATGCGACTTGAGAGATCTATTGTGACTTTCTTGAATGTCAAGACTCGCACAACCTGTCTCTTCGGCAGAACAAATGGAAGCTAAGGCGAATTACTGCCCTAGTTATATGGCATTGCCTTTTAAGGAAGATCTGCATAATATGGGCCTCTTTGCGGACCCACTCAGCAGGAAATGCGGCCAAAAGGATGAGACATCGTTTCACCTTCTTGGGGAGTGCGTGCATTATGCTCACAGACGATTCCTGAAATCTGGCGCCCACATTCTGGGCCGAACGCGGGATCAGAAATTTGACTCGCCTCAGCCCTGGCGTTTTTTAATGATACAGGGCTGATGTGAGGCGTTCTATAGGGTGCACATTGGGCCCAGCCTTGGTCTAAGTGTTGAATCTCTTTGAGGGCCCCGGGTTCAGGATTAGATTAGGTTAGATTCTTGAATGTCAATATTTGTAAATAAAAACAGTCGTCTGCGAAGTATACAATGTGTTATAGGAGTGTGAGTTTCGTGCGAAGTTTTTTGAGATTGTTCAAACCACCAATAATCAGAAACTTCGCAAAATACATTTCTTTTGTGGCGGGACTTTAAAATATTATTTCTGGTAAAAACTTAATTTTGAAACTTTAGCACGATCGCAATATTTCCTGTAACCAGGAGTAAGAGACACTAAAAAAGAAAGGCAAGTAATCCGAAATTGTTTGAATAACTTTTATAAGCACTTCGATTACAAACAATAAATATCTCAATGCGCTAGATATTCTTCTGATGTTTTGTCTCAAACCACAATGGCAACGAATGTTTACTAGATGAAGTTAAAAATTCTATTTTGTCCTTTTGTGTTGTATTTTTGTTTTTTGATAATTTGCGTACCAAATATGCATAAATTACAAGAATATTAACCAGTACTTAAAAAGGGTCTGTGATTTATACGAACACACACACACAAACACAAAGAGGATACCTAGTTAACTTTAATTGGGAATACCAAGCTACAATGCTTGCTTTTCTAATATTACAGTAGTTGTAACCACATAACATGTGAAATCATAGACATTATTCCGTGTTATCATTTCATCGGTTCATCGTTGGTTTTTCCCTCCTCCGTTTAACTAGTATTTTCCATATCAATTCTTCTTTGTTATCATCTTTAATTTCTCTGTAAACTTTCATTGTATTTTTCTCTTTTGAAAAAACATTTGCAATACATTAGTATTTATAATGCGAAGCCGGATTTGCAATAATTTTCGCGGAATGATAAGTTCACAAAGTTGAATTGCTCAATATTTTCCTTTTATTATAAAGTTTTTCTATATACTAAACTTGAAATGTAAATAATATTTTCATATAAAAGATTTTATCTTGGCTCTGAGCGCAATATAAGCATAGTTAAAAATCCCGATATGAAACAATCTACAGACCCTACGAACATCAGTTCAGCCGGCCAGCGTCTTCACTATCTGAACTCATCACTTTTTTACCTATCTCCAACAATTTTTCTTTAAATTTACATATATTATATTACCGTTTTTTTTTTACTATTTATATAGGAAAATTTATTTTAGAAAGGTTAATTGGAAGGCTTACCTCTAAAGTTTCAATTGTTAATGAGAATTAAGTAAATGTTTGCCAAAAAGCCCAAGTTGAAAGAAAATTGTAAAACTATCCGAGGATTTTTGAACAGCGTGGGAGCGAGAGGGCTGTTTAAAATATTTATACTAACTTTTTCATAGACTTTTCGAATTTTAAATAAAGCTCTTTTCATTTTGAAAAAAATTATTTTAAGAGGGTTTTCCGAGAGAACTGGCACTTTGCGTTATTCTCTCAAGTGCCAGAAAACTATAGTCTACACGCCTGTGTATAATATTAAAGCCAAACAAACATTCTTTTAATAAAATTATCTTATTACAAGTATGTGAATTGTAGTTAGAGACAATTGTTTGAATTGTTTCATATCAATTTTTGGTTGATACATTTTATTTATATTTTCAGTAGTATTTAAGATTTTGAAATAAAACAAATTATAGATTGCAGCAGACTTACGCGCATGATGATATTTCAGAGAGATGGGGGGGGGAGAGCCGTAAATTCAATTTTATTTATAAAGATAAAGACAATAGTTATTATTTTAGTTGGATTTTTTATTTCAAAAAGGTTAACTATAATTGATAGAATTAAATGATACATAAAGTCTATATTATTATCGTTATTATTATTATTATTATTATTAGAGAGGGAGAGTCAGAGAGAGAGATGAATATTACTGACAATAAAAACACAACAATGTAATTAAATTATTATTAATTGTAGAATAATTAAATTTGTGTCATCGTCCATTCTCGCACCATATGGGGATGGTTTGGAGCTAGTCCAGCACCAGTTTGGAATACCGCCACCATATCATAATAATATAGGGCTTAATTAATAATTATTTTAATACTACCCTCATATATATATATTATATATTTCAATTAATTAGAATAAAGCTCGTTTCCCTTTTTGTTTGTAGCTGGACCCCTTTCTAAAGTTTTCAATATATTTATCATTATTTTTACCTAAGGGTACTTAATTATTATTATTATTATAAGGAAACTTTGGAAGGAAAAAAATATATAAGTGTCGTTTAAAAAGTTAATTTCCTCGACTGGTCACCTTCACTTCCGGTTATAGTTTACAAAAAATAATAATTGACAAAATAATATGTAATTAGGGTGTCCATACAAACTGGTCCTAGATGGGTGGAGAGAGGTCAGTCATTCTACGGTCACCAGACGCCTGTCTTGGGGTCTAGGATGGGGAATTATTTTCCTGTTTTTGTGTTTCAATCTTTACTGATATCTTAAACAGTGGGCATTTTTTAAGACAGTTTTTCTATTTCAATGCCTATTTCCTTGACAATTTTTGATTGTTATTTTGCGTCTTGGCGACTATTGTCTTAATGGGGGGGGGTCCGGTTGCCAAGGCGGAAAAATTAGGGTTTTACTAAACTTATGCATTTAATTTTTTTTATTTTATTAGTTTAGGATCATCCAGTAAGCAACTGATTATCACACGTTTTTCCTACACTTACAACTCAATTATGATAATCTGGCACAATTTCAATAATCCTCCTGCCGGTATAAATGGAAGTAAAAAGTAAAATATTTACTCCACTTAGGAAAACAGAAACACAACAATGGAGATGTTTCTCACGTCTGTAGTGCATTACTAGTCACTTCTTCAGTGGTTTTGTCATTCTGCGGGTATCCCAGCTTAACAACTTGGACAACACTTACACAGAAATTGACACCATCATCGTCCATACATACAGGACGCGAGAGCACGCTGCAGTGTTAATTAATGCACCTACTTGTGTATCCACATACAAATTCTAACTAGTCATAGTGGATGTTAATAAATAAACAGTAAATTAAAATTCAACTAAGTTAAATAATACTTTACACGTGAAGTATTTCGAAGTATTTCAATCAAATTTAAGTTAAAGAGTACATTAGAGCCGACCCTGAAGAGTTCTGTAGAAATCAGATACTCCTGGATTCCATGTAAGATATTAAACAAATTAACTTCGAAACAAAATATGCAAGGGTAACAATATAAGGAAAATTATCTCACATCCAGCCCGCAAGGGGTATCTGCTGCCTACAGTTACTTGGGAGTAGCGACCTCACGGATTACCACAACTCCATGCACTTCGTCAGAATAGTACACAATACTTAAACTAAATACACTCTACACTTTACAGACAAGGACAAGCACAGTACACAAACTAGGATCTCCGTCCCTAGTTAATTAGCGTAAGCCAAGGGAGAAGGAAGGGATTAGCTCAGTGGTAGCGCGCTGGACTAGCAATACAGAGGTCCTAGGTTCGAATCCAGCATTCTGCCCTTAGATTTTCTCTTCCTAGGAGCCTCTACAACTCACTGTCCAGTGATGAGCAATGTTGTCGTAGCTAGAGAACACTGTTTAGAGGCCGGCAGTGCATTGAGGAGGCTCCAGGGGCACAATGGATCTTTCAGATCGCAGTGCTATAATCCCCTACAACAATCTACTATCTGCCTCGCATCCAAAGTACCAAATAATTGCAACTCTCTATGAATGTTTTTTTATTTTTATATATATATTTTATTTATCTGTACATATTTTTACTTAATTTTTCATTTTATCTCTGAATTTAGGCTAGAGAATCTCTAATCTAATTTGTTTAATTATTCACAAGCCATGGTTAAACTTTTAAAAAAGAAGAGTATTTAATTGTTATTGAAATAATGAGTTAAATACAATATGTTATGAAAACATTGATGAAGTCTTCCAAGTTTATAGTTACTACCATAGAAATAACTCATTAAGAAATATATTAAGTTAGAATATAATAGGTTAGAAAGTTTTGTCAGTACATGTTCAGTTACTCACTCAATAAATTTACTTCATTCATAGAAAGAAAGTTTAAACGATTATAATTCAGTTTTCCTAGATCGCGATTAAATATGAATTGGCCAGGAAATAACAAGAAAGTGGTTTAAGTTTGAAAAATGTATTACATCATTTATAATAGTCTTGCATGATTTTCAATAATCTGAATCTATTTTTTGGAAAAAGGTATTTTTCTTCAAACTAAAAATTATTTGACCAGGCTGCCAACGCGCTCTATCCGTGTTCACTAAAACTCTGAACTCCTGAAGTTGTATCTAAACGAACACTCTCCCTTTAATTTACTACACCCCACAACTACTTTGTCTCTTCTGCCCTATCGACCTTCCACTCAATTGTATGATGTCGCACAAGAATTAGCTAGAGCTTAATTAGCTAGAGGTTCTTAAATATAACTAAGAGAAATAGTTCAAAGAATGAATGTATATTTTAACTAATAATTTTTCACATATGGACCAGCCAGCACTGTACTTAACACACTGTACACTTTACTAATAACCACTTTATTTTTTGACATTCAAATGAGATTCCCTTCAAATCGTTACGGGAGGGTTGATAGGCTCAGGCTATGATAGCATTTGCGAGGAATAATTTTCGAATCAACTAGCGAAACATCTTGAAGAAGCCGCTGAGTACCCGATAAGGTAGAAGAAGGTTACAGAAGGTGTCGACTCAAGTGAAATCGACTTCACTGAGAACTTGTGTTAAGATATCTGTTGATCAATTCTCGAGAAAGCACTTTAAGTAGTCAGTCTATCTACTGTCTCATTTTTTTTTATCGAAATCTAGAATGGGAAACAATCATTATCAAATTCACAACAAGAGCTAGCTGGACTCAGTTCTATAAACATCCGCAAGGAGTCTTCTTCACTTCATCGCCAATATATTTCATCATCATCATCAAGAAATCAAGAAAGTGGCAATTGCTTCAAATTGTGAATGAGTTTCAATACGTACAACGGATCTCCCACCTAAAAGGCGTCTCAGCGGTAGGAGAAACGGAATAGAAAAGCCATCTGAGAGCTTGACCACAATTCACCAGATAAACTTTAAATAATAAATAACGGTCGCCAGGTAAACAACTTTAATCAAGAGTTCTCTTCAGGCGATTCACAACAGCCACCGCTACACCATTTAACTTTCATCATTCTTCGCTCGATCACTTTACCCCCTTAGCACTCTTCTCTTCTTACTCAGTAAAACGATATCTATCAGAAAATAAAATATTATGAGTAAAAATATGTTTATAATATTCAGCAAAAATTGAATAAAATAGAGAAAGGTTCTAGTTATAAATTCCAGAATAGATTTCAAATTTCCTAAGATCGTCTTCATATCCTATCTTTTTTAAGAAGTGAAATTAGCGAACTGCAAAAAATTGAGAGTTTTGTGTCTTATTTCGCAATGCAGATAGCCGTTGAATGTGGATATTGGCATCTGAATTGGATTTAGTAACAATGTTACGCGTGAATTATGTTGTGTTTAGTGTATATTTGGAAAATAGAATTGTGCAGTGAGGAAGCAGATATTCCCCTGTGTAATTTGTTATGTTTTTCTTTTTACATTCTAGATCCTTGCAGAACTGAAGTAAGGATTTTCTAAACGACTCAGGCTCAGCTTTAACTTTAAAGAAAATACTAAAAATATGAAATTAAAGAAGTAATAAATTGAACAATATTCTGCAAACTAGATGAAGAAATTAAAGGAATACTTTGATTGATATGTTACGTGTAATTTGTTCAAAACTTTGCATAAATAAGTTACAAACAGTGATCCCATTTTTGGGATAATTAACAAGATCTAGACATGGTAATATCTTTAAATTTGATTAAGAAAGTTCAAACCAAATTACTAAAATTTTAACTAATGCATTACTAAATTAGGAAATAGTCCATTTTAGTAATTATAATTAATAAATACTAAACCATTTTTATCTATTTTTAGAAACTTAATGACTATAATAAACAATTAACTTTTGGTTTAATGACATCCTAAACATAAAAATATCTTCAAACAGAAAAACCATTAAATGTAATAAAAATTACCCACATGTTTTAAGAACTTCCGGGCATAAACGGTTGTTTTGTAATTAAATAAAAAGACGCCATCAAGTTCCTTTCACTTTATAATTTTAGTTTGTAAGACATTGAATAGGTTATATTTATAATTTTTTATTGATATCCCATTTTTGAAAGTCAATATTTATGCAGAAAAAAAGAAATTTGGGAAATTCTAGTTTTTGGAAAGAATCGTTCCATCAATAAAAACCGAGAGGGACTTACGTTGTAAAAAAAACGTACCTAGACGATCCAATCTTTCAGTGTATCCAGTCAATCTGATTCAAATTTGAACCAGATCCACACTTACAAATTGCATTACCTATAGAGATCTTTAAATCTCATACGTAAGAAAAGTTGAAAGGCATGATAGCAGAGGCATGAAATCCCATAATTTTATCCTCTCACATTAATAATCTTTGATTCTGAACTTCTCTCTTCCTGCCCGTTAGTTACGGAGTCTTTTCTCGAAAAAAATCCGATGCAGTAGTTTTGAAAGCTGCTAACAACTCGAATAACATTAAGTTGTCCGGTGGTGATGGACAATGTTGTCTGTAATGAGAGAAACTGTACGGAGGCCAGCAGTGCACTGAGAATGGCTCCGGGCGCCCAACGACCATAGATGTTGATGCTACTTAAATTAAATTCAAAAATGTGATTTAATTCATTCAATTCATTTTACTTAATTATTTTTATTACAATGGTGAAATCTATGTAATACACAATGACAACAAAAACCTCATATGAAGCCTCTCAAGACTTTCTCTTAGTTCTCAAAGTTTTAACGGACACTTTTTGCTTAAAACTTGGAATTTTTGCTAAAAGTTAGTTGCCCTTAATATTATAGCATTTTCCAATTAATGTACTGCGATTGTGTGGAATTTTCCTCGGAAATGCTATGTTTGGTAGTTCCCTGAGTCCAAGAAAACTATTTTCATTTTTTTTATTCTGTGCATAACACAAACAAGGAAAATTGCAGAAAGCTGACAATTGGTATTTCGTTTAGGTACTACTTACTACTACGGGACGCGATATAAAGTTTTGATAAATAATCAGTCGATCGGATATACTACTTTACTGAATAGTTTTTATGCAGTTATTTGCGATTCCCTCGAACTTAACATAAATAGAGCCACTTTCTTTTATTTGAAACAATTATCCAAGAAAATTCATTTAAGGAGCACTCTAGAAGAGGGTTGACGTTAGGCTTTCCTCTAAAATGCCAATTCAATGTACTACACGATTTTATCGTCTGTAGACGATTAATGAGAATTTACTGTGTGGCCAAAATCTGAGTTTGAAGGAAATCGGTTTACCAGAATTTTTATTTTATTATTATTATCTGTCTGGAGGGACCAAGCGCTTAGCTATCCAAAACCCCTATAGGCCCATTTAGCTACCCCAAAAATCGGAGCTTCCTCAGTGCACTACCGGCCTCCGGACAGTATTCTTTAGCTGCAGACAACGCTTACGATTACCGGACAGTAGACTGTAAGAGCCTCCTGGGAAGAAAAAATCTAAGAGCAGCAGAGCTGGACTCGAACCTGGGACCTCCGCATTACTAGTCCAGCGCGCTACTTAAAATTATAACTGAACTACTATTAAAAGCTAATCTCTACCTGAAATCCGACTTTTATATTACATTTCACATGTAATTATTACATTTTCAGTTATATGTGGAATTTGTAACTGGGTAATATCCGTATAAATACATAATAAATCAAAACTATTCGAATTGCAAGAAGGGAAAGTCATGTGAGTGTTTCAAACCAGACTGTTATTTATAAAATTTAATCTTTTTTTTATAAAAATAAACATCTCTTTTTAAATTAAACATTTTTTTGTTTTGCATTATCTGTATGGAACCAAAGATTTTCCTAAAATGCCAGTAAAGATGTAAACAAAATTACTTGACAGTGTTTGTACAAGATTTATTTTATCATTATGCCACAAGATGGGCGTCACAGACGCTTTTCATCAAGAGATCCTGATAATAGAAGAATCCCCGAAAACGGCCAATGACCATAAAAAATTGATCAGCCAGTCGTAGACAGATGCTCTGATGCTTTCCATCTTTACCCAGACCCATTACAAGATTGAAATGAATCAATGGAGATAAAACAGCTTGCAACTGGCTTAGGGACGTCTTTTTTCCTCTTTCTCTTATAGAACCTCTGTGCCCCAGAGCCGGTGCCTCCGGCCATATTCCCTCATTGCAAACATCACTGTCCATCACTGGACGGTGAGCTGGTTGAAGTTCCTAGTAAGAGAGAAAATGTAAGGACGGCATTGCTGGACATGAAACTGGGATCTCCGAGTTCAGTAAACTACCAGTAAGCCAATTTCATACCACAAAATTTTGATTAAATACATTTTTATTGTAGGATCGGCATTTTTTGTATTACAATTTATATCGTATAAATTTTTCTTCCAGAAATGATATGGTCCAAAATCTTTCAAGAATAGCGCAAATAATCCATTTCCAAGGGAATTATTGGTATAGATGCCAATACCTCAAGCCCTGAAGGCTAGTATCCATGTATGGAGATTTATTGTAATAAATACTTCTAAATTATTTGCTGCGGTTTCCGCCTGATTAAGGACAGATTTTAAAAAACAGGAAAGAAATTTGTAAAATATGTGGATGGATCAACGTTAGAAACATTACATTGAAGTGAACTCTCTACACGAACTTGGTGAATTTGCTCTGACGATGGATGAGAATCCGAAACCGGTCAGCAAGAAAATAAATATGCATGCTACGACGGATAAAGTACCAGAAATTTGTAAATTTAATTCTTCATTGTAAAAGGAATAAAACGCATAAATTGCATTAAAAGTGGATAAAAAATCTCAGGCAGAATAATTAATACCAGTTTTATTTGTTGATAAGATTTGTAAAGAAATGGGTAAAAACTAATAATGGCTAGGAATAATCTATGAACAGTTTTTGGGACAGATTTCTATTACCAGAAAGAATTCAAGCCAAATTGGTTTAAAGTTTAATTTTCACTATATTCTGTCTTATTCTTTCGTTTTAGAGACAATATTAAGGAAGACACTTTAATAAATTTAATGGATACTGCACTTACAGAACTCCTGAAACTATTATTAGAACTTAAACGAAGTGACAAATAATATAATAATAAAAGAGTTTAATTTCGAAAAGTAACTTAGTGAAAAGTCTTTCTAAAAAGATGAACAGGAAATTATGCTAACATGGTAAGTTATAAGACACACTATGTCGTTTTATAATTGAAGAAATTTTACACAATATACATAAATTTCAATTTCAATTTTCAATTTCTTTTAGGCATCCAATTCAGTTGGGGAAATATGAGGACGATATTCATTTGATATAAATTCACTCATCGGATTGTGAATTTATCATGACTCACAATAATTACTGGATAAAACCACGTGAAGGAGCAGCACAAAAATTGCCTGAAGTAGATTCATAGAAAGTACAGTTTGATATGCCCAAAACTTGAACTGAAACATAGTATTTTCACTACCTTCCAGGTACTATAAAAATATTTGGCTCAATATCTTTAACAAATATACACCTTATAAATTAAAATTTATTAAATCCTTTCATTATTTGTAGATAGTACTAAAAAAATATTAAAAAAAAAATCAACTAAATAATATTAAAAGGTAAATTGTTTCAGTGCGCGGCTGATAGATGGTGTTGGATGTTAGTTGGCCAGATAGCTGTAAGATATCGCCACACCCCTTGCATTCCTTTCTAACTTGTATATCCTACACATTTGTTGCTTAGTCAATTACCTACCGTGTTTTCCGTGCACGTGTTTTTTCTAGAAATTTATATAATTTTTTTTTTTAGTTGAAATTTTGTGTTCGCTAGAGAAAAACATTTTTTTTTACAATATTATTTTTTTCAAAGTTACATAAAATAATCAGACAATTTTTTCATTTTATTTTATTTTTTTGAAGAGTGTTAAAAAACGTTTGGTATAGAATATTTCGATTATGGGTTTTCAGTGTGAGTATTATTGAAACTTCAAAGATATGGTTTATTTCTCTGAACAGTTCTGACAGATTCCTTTCAAAGTTTGTTTTTAATTATTGTATTATCACCTTTTTTTTTTTAATAAAAAAAAGAGACATCGCACAGAATGTAGCTTCAGCGGAGACGACGACGACAAATGAACTAAATATAGTTTGCCAGTTTGCCACTGGGAGTGCTGGGGGGCTGTTAGCCGAGAGGGTAAATGCGTTGTGCTCAGTAGGCGGAGCAAATATAGAACGCTTGCGTATGTTGTACAGTTTTGTCCCGCCCTAACTACTAAATGATTGGTAAAACATTTCTCCCACTCTGTTTCAGAATCTACAAGCAAGTGAAATAACTAAAACTTGCCAGTCTACATTCGGCAGTGATTGTGTTCTAGTCGTGCTCTCTCTACAGTAAATAGCAAGGGTGGATATTTTTTTTTTATATGAGAGAGTATCCACGGGATACTTTATTTTTTTTTTTTTAGATTAAAAAAAATTAAATAACTTGAGGGTCTTGTGACGTGTGTAGTGTCGTAATATCGGTCATATACAAGAAGGGATTTTAATGTTTTCATATGATTATTGTATGTTTGGCTAAAAGTTTTTTTTTTTTTTAGAAAACGCGCGGTTCGGAGACTTTGTCGTCCTTTCCCGCCACATATGCATTATTAGTACAGGGTCGCTGCTTGTTTCATAGTTCCCCTTCTCTCTCACACATATTCGACGCTACCCCCTCTACAAAAGCCTCGTGAGTCCCTAAACTCCCCCCTGAACCGTCACAACTACTCCTCCCCTCCACATTCTAGAAGACTCACTCCTTCACTCGAGGACTACCGGCCATCGATACAACATGGGTTCACTCTGTATAGCGCTACAACGAGTAAGTACATAAGTCAATATTACCCCCTCTAAAAATTAAATAAAGAATAAAAAAATTCTGGACGATCGTTTTTTTAATTTGCCTTCAAGAAAGAAGAGACTACTTACTTTTGCGAAGGACCGGAAGCGAGGTATAGAGTTCCTACGTTGTTATAAATTCCGGTAGGAACTTCATACCGTGCTCTTGGTCCTAGCACTTCCGCTATTATACAACATACACAGACACGAAGATGGACCACGTGCTGGAGAGTGTCCCCTAGTTTTAGGTTGCCTTTATTAATTTCTTTGATATTCCAAAACTTCTTTTTGCTAAACTAGTTTTCTTTTTTCTTTTTAAATATCATTTCTCCCTAAAAATGCAAAGTATAAAATTAAAAACAGTTTTGGGGGGAACATGCACTTCACTTCCCTTCTTTTTTTTTTACTACCGGAACCAATTGATCTCTTTTTTATTTTGTTTACCTCTCTGTTTCTTGCATTGTGTCTATCACTCTTTGGTCTGGTACCAAACGCACCTACCTTTACTATCTAACACCATATGGTCTGCAAGTAGTAGTCTGTATGCAAAGCAGGCCCTCCGTGCGTTGCTCAGTAAACCCCCATTGTCTATATAAAGAACCCACTATGTAGGGTATTGAAGAGTGTTCCCTATTGATATTGTAATTTCTACTGACTGGGCCTGGGCGCAACCCTTTCACATTATATAATATAGAAAACCCTGGACCTAAGGAATTGACGGTAACGAATTAGTTTTTTTTTTATATATATATTTTTTGTGTTATATTATTTATTATAGGGAGAAGTGTTAACTTTTTTTATTTTTTCTTTTGTTTAAATTTTATATTTCAAGACGACAGACTCTCAGTTTTATGCGTTTTAGCTAGATCAGTGTAACGCGAGGAGTTAATTGAAAAGCAATTTTTTTGTTTGGTTCGTAATGCAATAATAAGTACTTAGTAATGAAGCATTAACTGTAAAACATCATTAGGGACTCTTTTTATTGTTTACACTGAAAAACTATTACAATTCCTCAGTAGTTTTTAAAATTATATTATTCATACACAATTTTTGCCGTTCTGTTACGGACAAAGTATATAATACGCTATCGTATAAACTGCAAAAAATGAAAAAAGGAAACACCTATTAGGTTTTTATTTTGTTGTTCAAGGATAAACAACTAAGAAAAAAATGATAACTGCTAATTCAGCTTTTATAAAAATAAAAAAAAAGTTAGTGTAAGAAGTTTTAGGACAATTAGTATTACTATTGTTTAAAATTACATTGGTAAATGTTTCTGATATTTTCAGATCCTACTTAGATAAATATTGTTAATTCTATTACTTTTTTCCTTAAATAATTTGTAAACATAGAGTTAATACTTAAAATAATCTCTGTATAATAATGAATAATTTTACAGACACCTCAGCACATATCTAAAAATCTATATATCGCTTTGTTTTCTGTTTTTTGTTTTCTAATTTAATTAAATTCTATCTTGTAACTTATAAATAGAAACAATTTATTATATCCAATTAATCTCAGTGGGTGCATAAATTATTCATTATTTTATAATTTAATTTTTGTTCTTTTATTATTATTATTTTTTTTATTTCTTATTTTTATCTGATTCTTTAGGTATGATGAATATATGTAAACAGAATGTTCTCTTTTGCGTTCTTTTAAATTTGAATCCTTCATTTCTTTTTTACATTTTTATACCCATATTTTATTGTTTTAGTAATAATAATCTAAAAGTCAATAACTTTATTAAAATATAACAATAGGAACTTATCATAATGACCTTTATTTTCGGTGTGCTTTTGAGATATTAAGAGCACATTAAATATTTTTTTATTATTATTTTTTTTTTATAGAATTTTATTAGGTGAATGAACTAATTTATTTTGTTAAATGAAATAATCTTGTTTTAAGGATTTAGATAGTAATAATTGTTAACAATCAAAATTTTTTTGGATTGTTTTTTTTTTTATTTTGGTTATTGTCAAAATCTGTTCCTTTGAATTAGACAAATTTAACTTGTTTTAAATAAATGTCTTGGTTTATTCTCCAACGGAAATTTTAATAAAAGTAAGCCTTCATATAAAATTAATGAGACAAAATTAAAAATAAATAAATAAATAAACATAAGATTTATTATTTCATATTTTTCTTTTAATTTTTGAAATAATTTAAATATTTAAGAAATAATTTTGGCCCCGCCCCATTGAATTCCCCACACCCCACCACCACCACACTTCCAGGACCAAATGTACACACATGTACACAAACACAAAAATGTGACCGTTAAAATGATGGAAGCTTTAATATGTTTTAATTCTACTCTTTCTCTCTCTTGAGTGGTGCTCTATACTCTCTCTTAGTTAAATCTTTTTCTCTTGACTCTTAAACTTTTTTATTTATTTTAAATTCCCGCCTATTTTTAACGGTCTTCTGATAAAGAAAAAAGAGTTGGGGTGGGTGGGAGATAAACCTTAAACTACAGTATATAGAACCCATGTGTTAAGCAAATGTTACAAATAAAACATTTTAGAGAAGATAGTTACTAATATATTCTAATTTAAATAATTATTATCTCATGTGCTCCCCCTACATATGGCGATATTTGTGTGTGGGTGTGTATGTTACACAGTACCCTGTCACTTTTAATTTCAAACAAAAGAATATTTGAAGTTCTTCCATTCTAAAGAGAATTGTTTCTTTAAACTATTTATAAGGATTAAGTAAATTAATTAGTTTCTATGCTTATTTTTTATTGACAGTATTTGTTTTGAAAACTATTTTTAATTTTAATTTTGTTTTATATGAAATATTTACTGCTTTATAATGAGAACATTCTGTGCGTTAATTTTACTTTAGGTTTTAGTTTACATTGTTTAATAAAAATTTTATAAACCTATAATTAAAACAATAAATGATTAAATTAAATGAAGAAGCAGTCAGAATTTGCAAAACCAGTTCAAAAAGGTAAACTTTTTTATAAGTTTTGATTTTTAGAGGGAATTTGATTGGTGCATGCGTAAATTACCTTTGTTATTTTTTTTTTCTTAGTAGTTTTGCTTCTAATGAATCTTTATTTTAAGTTACAACTCCTTTTTTTTCAGGATACCATTTATATATTTCTCTTAGTCTTTTGTAGGAGGAATTATTACTACAATCGTTTTAAGATTTTTGAACCTAAATTTTGATCGAAATTGCATGCTTTAAGATTCTAATCTTATCTGATATCCGGTTTTGATATATGACCAGGGCGTTCAGTCATGGTAGTTTCGATGAAATCCGTTAAAAGCGGCAGAAGAACGACTTTACAGGATTTTTTTTTTCACATTTAATTTCCTCTACATATATATCGTCACACTTCTTTTTGAAACTCTATTCTTGGCGGAACATGTAGACTTCATTTGGAAGTGAAATCAATTCAATATAGTATAGTACACATTTCCACCTTCTTTTAATAAAAAATACAATTTTGGAATAAATTTATCATTCGTACGAGTTTATCATACCAGAGCAAGAGACAAACTTATAAAATAATAAAGACAGTTTTTTATCCCACTTATTTATTATATTTTGAGATTTTCTTAAACTATAAATAATCCCATTAATTCAACTAATTAGAAGAAGCCATTTAACCTTTTACAAGTTTTTCTTGAAGAACAATCATTGTGAATGAAAACTAATTATTTCATAAAATTGGTTTCCTCAAAGTAAATGGACCAAAAAAGCAATTCAAATTTTTATAACCGAATTTACAGACTGTTTTTGTTTCTAGGTTTCAGTAAAATTTGAGTTAATCAGAACTATTATTTTAATGAAATTATTATTTTTTTTTTTTTACAATTATAATGGTTTTTCTTTAAAATTATAATTGATTAACAATTTATTCATCAACTTTTTTTTTTAAAGAAAACTCCCTAAATTCTTATCGAAAAGTCCAATCATACATCATTTAAACATAATTAGTATTTGGTATAATCCGGAATTATGGAAACCTAAAACTAAATACAATTTAAATTAACGATTACTCTAATTAAGTTAACTTTAAAATATAACCTATTCCAATTGTAAATAAGATTTTTTTTTTTTTTTAAATCTAAAAATAAGACAAAAAATATTAATCGAAATTTATAAATCAGCTGTATATCATGAATAATATATATAAGGCTGTTTTGTGTGTGTGTTTTTTTTTATTGAAGGTTACACAAAATTATCGTAAATCGATTAGGTAAATCATTGACCATTGTTAATAACAAAAGATAATAATATTTAATTAACCTAATCATCTACAATTTATCTTTAATAATATTCATATTTTAATAATTTATTATGAAGTAAAAACAGTAATTTAGTTGTTTTTTTTTTTTTTGTAAATTGATACTTTTTTATTTTTTTAGTTATTAATTTTTTGTTTAAATTTAATAATAATCAAATTAACTAATTTTCCACTCTGTTTAAATATTAATTTTTTAAATAATTAATTTGTCTTTCCATCTTATACTTGGTTGGTTAATCAATCATGAAAACCAAGTTATAAGTTTAAAAGTATATTTAGTTTAAAATAAAATAAAAAAAACTACTTTACCACATAAACAAATGAATAATTCAGGACTAATAAAAAATAAATTAAAATATTTAAGCATTCTTATTTATGATGGAAAAATAGATTACTATTAATTAACAATATATTAGTAGAGGGTTATTGTTTTCTTTTCTTTTTTTTTCCTTTTTATTTAACACGCTAATTAGTTAATAAATAACGAAACTATTATTTTTAAATTAATTTAAAAGTTCAGTAATTATTGATTTTATTAGAATTAATAATTCATTGCCTCACTGTTGATGTATTTTTGCTGGTTAAATAAATTATTAAGATTTTACTTTTTCTTTTCTTTTTTTTTGAGGTTGATTCTGAAGAATAATTTTCCTTAAGAATAACTTGAATTATATTTGAAATTTCTTTCAATCCAGCCAACTTGAAAATTAATTTAATTTGTCCTAACTACATGACTATATTCCCAATTTGTGACATTTGAAGGTAAAAAAAATAAAAAATCACCAAATTCTTGAAAATTACCTAAAACGACCATTACCTAATATTTCGGTTAATTGACCGACAAAAAAACTTTATAGAAGTTAGGTATAGAATAAAAATAGATTTAATATTTACTTTCTTTATAATGTTCTATTAATTTCGTTTTTAATCAAATTATTACTCTTTATTCTGTATTTATTTTGTTATTTAAAATTAAACCAAGTATGCCAAAGGGAACATCCCAAATTTTTATAGAATTCCATCGGTTGGGGACCGTACCTTTTCTTTCATACATGAAAAAAATAAGTTTACGAAATTAGCGTCATTTTTTTTTTTGGCTTTTTTTCAAAATATGAATGCCAACCATATATTCATTTTGATAATGTATTTTATAAAAGATAATTTTATAGAAAATAATCTGATCAGCTGTTTTTCGGTAACAATAAAACAAAAGCAATATATTAGTTAAAAAAAATAATCGCATATATAGTGGAACCCCCTATTGTTCTTAAAACAAGTTTTACTCATAATTTCAGACGGTTGTAAAATAAACTGCATGAGTCATAAAGTTCATATGAATCATCGTCAACATCATCATCATCATCATATGTTTAAAATATAATATAGGGAATTTTTAGGTTTCCAACGTAGTTTTTTTTATTATTAGGATAATAAAATGGAATTTATGAATTTTTTTAAGAATATTTAGAGGTAATTAATGAGTTAGGTAAATGTATATGTTAGTATGTTTCCAAAAGGGATAACTCAACAACAAGAAAATCGCAATTTGAATCAAACAATTTAGTTTCCGTTTAGGTTTAAAAAGGCTTCCATATTTGTTTCTTTAAACTTCATAAAAAATTTTGTTTTTTGTTGCTAGGTTTTCACTATAAAGTACCATGTTCAGAGTTTTTTTATGAGTAATTTTCTGCAGATTCTCTTGAATAAGGACCGGCGGGTATCATCAAACATGATACTATATTAACTTCTCATATAAAGATTTTCACTCTTGATTTTGAAACATTTTTCTTAGAAAATTTATTTTAAGGGGATTGTAAATGTTGGTGGGGGCGAAGAGGAAGCAGGGACGTCACGTTTCTCTGTGGCCATTTCATCACAGTAATCTAATCACTTCACCTTTGTGTGAAATATCAAAATTCATTCTTAGGGGAAAATTTACTTTTAGATGAGTAATTGCAATCAGAGAAAGGTGTTTGTGTGTTCCACACTTTTTTTTTTTTTTACTTTCTGTTACTGCTGCAAATAATACGATCTTGTCACATTTTCGATATTGAGTTTTCACCGGAAATATATGTTTTGAGGTCCTGTGTGGCTGCTGCTGGTGAAAGAAGTAGTTTTTAGAAAATAGTCTATTGTATGTTCTCCATTTGAGTATCACAATGCGATCCGATTGGAAGTAATCTGTCAAAATTCCTCTACCAGAAGTACCACTTTACCAAAAATAGAGTTTTCAGTTTCTTGTGGTTTACTCAGAAAACGGTTCCAACGATTTTCTTTAAACTGTGGTATATTAAGAGCACAGCTACAACTTTTAATTGGAACATTTTTTCGGGTAAATTCATTTAAGAGGAGGGGGCTTTAAGGTGGAATAATGTTAATTAGAAATTATGTTGCCATAATTCTAAGTTTGAAGGAAATCGGATGACCGGAAGTGCGGTTTTGGTGAAACATTTTCTCAGTTTTCAACGATTTTTTTTTTTTTTTTCATAGAAACACCGATGGATTTCATTAAATTTTGTATACTAACTATAAATACAGAGACCTATCAACTTTTGCATGTAACTTCTTTCCGAGGAAGTTAATTGAAGGGGGTTTTGCGGGAGGGGTAAGATAAAGCCCTCCTCAAAGAACTGATGTTATTGAGTGTAGATTCTCCCATTGATGTAGCATCAATTAAACATCAAGAAAGAATTACAACTTCGAAGAAAATTTGTCATTAATAAATTGTGTAATTTGCTGCGAGAGAAACCCATGTGAGTGTACCATACTACATTTCTCTTTCAATTGTTTATATACTCTAATCAATTTAAACCCATTTAATTGGGAGCAGCTGTACCTTGGGAATTAATCAAATAAATCTGTATATGCAATATTCAATATGCAAATTATTCCACTAACGAAAAGGGTACAAAACCTATTGTTTTATGAAAATATCATCTTTTACTTTTTTCTTTTATGAACAACATTTCTATAATTATTTCCGGTTTGTCACTTCATACAATTTTGCACTAATCATTGACAACATTTCTTTTTATCATAATTTTTTTTTTTAAGCCTACAAAATTACAAAGCAACAGGCAAAGAAAAAAAAAATACCATCAACTTCCTCGCATTTAGTAACAAACTGAATGAATTATTGATTCAACAATTAAGTGAATAATAAACTAAGTAATTTTGTTAATTACACCGCTAGTCTGTTTTTTAATCTGTTTTAACGGTTTCAGTCCGACAAATTAAAGCGTATTATTTGAAATGTTAAAAACATTTTTATTTATAATTAAACTCTTATTTATATTTTAATAAATTAACATTCTATTTGTTTATATTAAATTATACTACAATATATATAGTTCTTGATTATGGTGTTAAAAAAAAAAAAAAAAACAGAAATCTTAGACTGTGTAATTGTATCTTAATAAACACGAGGGGGACAATGAACTTTCACTTGGATTTCCATGCTCTATGGAAACCTAACTAAATAACGTGGCGAGAAATATATTATCTAAACTTAAATATTTAGATCGGAAATTTTTATAAACCAAATTGTAGTTATGATGATTTTCTTTATTATTATTATTTTTGATAGACTTAAGAAGATTTAATTCATTTTGGTTTATCTTGTCTATTTGCATACAACATCATGGTAATCTATATAATCTATATATATTTCAATACATTTTCGTTTTTGTTTTATCATTAATAAATATATTATAAAATCCGTGTTTGTTTGTATGTTTTGACCGCAATCACGTTGCACTATACAAAATTTGGCGCTGGTACAGTGTGCGCTCTACCGTCATGATTCTGGTATAGTGTGCGCCCTACCGCCATGATTCTGGTATAGTGTGCGCCCTACCGCCATGATTCTGGTATAGTGTGCGCTCTACCGTCGTGATTCTCGTATATTATGCAATCTACCGTCATGATTCTGGTTTAGTAGACTATCCACAAAAATTAAAATTAAAACTATTATTTTCAAACCATTTGTTATTACGGTTGAACGTTACTTATGGTCGTCTCTCATGATGATAAGCGCGCGAAAATAAAACAGTGATCCACTTATTTTCGAGTTTGATCGGCTAATGTTTTTTTTTTATTAACGAGTGGTATGGGGGCACGGAGCCCTCTAAAAAGAGATTACTGAATGCCTTACTCTAGTAAGGTTATACTTATAGTAAGGTTATACTTACTAAAGTAGAGCACACATTTTATACAGTAGATATCATTAAGGTTGGTAGAGCGCACACTATCGGCACCCAAAGTTTGATTACTCCTACTTTGGTCAGAATTTTAGGGAGACAAGATATTCTCATTATCTTTCTATTTTGCGTGATTCGTTCCTTATGACAGAGTAGAAATCATTCTTAAAGTAACTCCTCAGAATAATTTAAAAAGTACAAGGAACTCCTTTTTTTTTGTTTTTTTCTTAGCGGATTAGAGCTTAAATTCTTTCATGAAAATAAATGCACTTATTCATAATTCAGAACTCCTTGCAGACGGTTTTCATACCATGCTAGGAAATTGCTTTAGATTAGGATATTTTTTGGATGTAAGTTTAATTTTTTTTTTTTTACAAATAAATCTTATTATTACTATTATTACCCCTTTTTTTTGCTTTATAGTTGTTGTGTGCAGGCACAATAGCTGCTGCATACAACCAAATCTAGTGTGAACTATTGAACTACCTAGTGTGACTCCTCTGTGTATATCTTATGTTTCGTATAGTGTGTAATCGTTGTTAAAGTGTAGTAATATATCGACGGAGGAAACGAGTGTCAGTTAGTGGACTTGAATTTGTCGGTGTTGGAGATGTCAGTCAGTGCAAGTGTTGTTCTTGTAGACAGGGACGCCAAAATCTCTGAAGAAGTGGTTACTTAATTGCCCCACTCAGAGAATGCTTTATAGTTTTAAGACTGGAACACATTTCCAGTAATCCTGCTGAGAAGAAGGGGCCTGGAGAAAATTCCTACCATATTTTTCCTATTTTCTCTTTTTTTTTTCGTATAAAATCAATTCTTTGAATTATAATCTTTTTTCAGTGACTTGCTTTTTTATTTGTATTTGATTTATTGAAAAACAAAATCATTTAATAACACATTGTTGGCATGATAACACTCTCAGATCTTTATATTTAATCCATAATTACTCCTAGGTTTTGGTTAAGTGGAGTGATTTAATATAACACTCCTTAAAAGTAATAAATTAAAAATATGTTGATGATTTGGGTTGTAATCTTTCTATGATAAGAATTTTATCTTATAATTTTTTATTAATAAACTCAACAATTAATTTGAGTTCACCATATGATAAAAGTATAAAAACAAACAAAAAAAGTCGTCATTACAAATAAATAATTTCATCATACATTGTCTATGGTAAAAGTGCGAACGACTTTGGTCCTCAGAATTTTCTTTCGTCACACGTCTCAGCTTCGATGAATGATTAGTGTAAGTTTTTATTTTAAAAAAGACAAAGTTTTCACAATCGTCAGAAGAAGAAAGAAAGGAAAATTTCTGATAGAAAATTCTAATAAAGTGGTACCTCTTAGTGGTAATCTCATTCCAGAGATTTCAAATATCACTAATGATACATAGTATCTTCTGAATTAAAAATACGTCAATGCGATCGACAGCCATAGAAACCCTTTGCCCTTCATCAGGCTTTAGAGCGGCCAATATTCGAATCACCAGTAATATCAAAATTAAATTAATGATTACATAGATATAGGACTAGATTTCTGATCTCAAAGACAAATGATATTTAGCTTATTTGGTCAAATATCTCTTTTAGATTGTACTCTTTTCCATACTAAGTTTGATCCAGCATTATTTGATTTCATTTAGTTATAAAATCTCTGTCGATTTATTCAGTCCTAAATTAATTCCGATACAGTTATTAATTAAAAGGTTTAAATATTGTTCTTAAACTTCTGATGTAAATTAATTTTATCGATAGGTTTTTAAGGTTTCATTTGAATATCTGGTAAAATGATCTTTCTATCCGGTCTTCGTCCTGCTGGAAACACTTGTATTTTACATTCAAACGACTTTAACTCATAGTCCTGACTTTTTTTTGGTTTAAGTTGGAGATTCTTACTAAATATTTAGTAGGTGATTATAATGAAATAGCAGTTTGGAGGAGAAATTATCATCGCAGCTAACAACACCCCCCCTTCCAAACTTCTCTCTGGAAACCCCATTTTTCCGAGAGAAAATATATTACAAATAAAATTAAAATATAGTGTGATGGTTTTTTCTTAGATTGTGATTGAAATATTTGTGTTGAAATCCTTCTTTGGTGGTAGGTAATATACACACCTACCTCAACGGAACATCGGGTATGAGCTCCCAGCCAGCTGTACATTTTTAAACTAAGCACAAGCAGTAAGAAAAATAATTTAAAACAAAAAACTAAATAAGAAAGTGGAAAAGCAAGAATTTTCTTAATTATTGATGTTTTTAGGGAGCCTAAAATGATAAGTGGCTAATTAATTAACCAAATAATGTGGTCTATGTATTGGACAAATAAATATTAAAAATGTGGTTTCGTTTTTTTTTTTTTTTTTTTTTTTTTTACTGATAAGTTATCTCTAAAACAAAAAGTTTACGAAAGTTAAACTATAAATAGAATCTAATACTAACCAATCAAAAGAAAAATATTGAATAGTACTACTAAAGTCATAAAAATACAATTAAACAATTAATAATAGCGAAGTAAACAAAAACAAAAAAAAAGAGAAAGAAATGATATCATCTTTCAATGTTCATTTACTGATATTAAAAAAAATATGAGCACTTAAGATTCTATTAAATTTTCATTTGTGACATCATAGATTAAGGTTAACTTGTCGCGCCAAAGTATGATGTAACGCTTACGCTTTATAATAATTGGTTTTTCAAAAATGATTTTTTTTTTTTTTATTCTAAAAATAATTTTGTTTCATTAAATATAAAGATTCAATTTAATTTAAAAAAAAAACAATTGAAAATCATTAAATAAATAAAAAGAGAAAAAAAAAATCAATAAAGGATCAGCTGATTAAACAAAAAATTAAATACAGCTGATGTCACCATTCTATTTCATTTTTATAACATTTCTAACATCAGTTATTATATTTGATTCGTCAATATTACAGAAATATGTTATCTTAACACAACTATATATAACTATATTGTGTATATATTTATATAAATGTTTAGCCCCGTATATTGTTTTACACTTCTTCATATTTTTTGTATTTATACGTTTTAATGTTTTAGCGAAATAAATGTAGGAATAAAATAAAAAAATTGTTTGTCAGTCTGGGTTGTTAAATTTCTTGACTGCTGAAATGAAAACAGCTGCACGGAAGACCCAAAAAGTCGTAAATCAAATAGCACTTCAAGGTTCAACATGGAAACAATCTAGAGTGAAACACTCACACCAGTTTTCCCTGCTGCGAATTCTCACAATTCTGACGGGCTTTTTTTTTTTTTTTTTTAATAAGCTGAACTTTGTTCAGTTGCCTTTAAAATTAAAGTGGTGAGAGACCTCCAAACATTATACTCAAGTGGGGGAAGAATGAGATAAGCTTAACCGGTCGTAGCTTCTTTAGGACGCACCTAAAATCGAATTCCTGGGAAAATATTCCAAATGAAAAGAATAGTATTATAGAGGGTAGGGATTAGCTAAGTGGTTACCGCGTTGGACTCCCACGCGGAGGTTCAGGGTTCGATCCAGTGCTACCCTTAGATTTTTTTCTTCCTAGGAGCCTCTACAGCTCCACTGTTCGATAATGGACAGTGTTGTCTGTAGCGAGAGAACACTGTCCGGAGGCCGACAGTGCACTGAGAAGGCTCCGGGCGCTAATGACCATAGATGTTAAAGCGCCTTAAATTAAAAAAAAAAAAAATAGGATTATACATATATATTTATACAGGGTGACAGTTTGAACATGCACCACCCTAATTTGTCTTGGTGAAATTACGCCAGATGCAAAAACCAAAAATCCAAATCATCCCTACTTAATTTTTTTCCAAGGATTCCAAATATGGTGATCAATTATTTTAAGCAATTAAGTTTGCTATTACTAAGTGAGAGACAGAAAAACAGCTTCAAAGCGCATAGGATACACCAAGAAGCTCAGCCTCAAAAATTTCGGTCAAATTCCATCAAATGGATTATTATTATTATTATTCAAACAAGGGGAGGGCGAAACCCTAGGCTATCCAAAGCTTCCCTGGGCCCATATAGCTACCACAAAAGAATAACAACTGCCGGGTCTGGAACAAAAGTCCAGGCCCGAATTTTACCCATTTAAGTTTTACCACAGTCCGAACAAATCGGACCGAAACCTCGAAAGGACATAGCTTAACCTCTTCTACCGATATCCTGTTCCGGCCAAAGGTCCTGAACCTAATCTCCCCTCACAGCCCAAAAATCCGTCATGAGATGTATGGGTGTTACTTCCTCCGTTTCACAGACTTTACAAAAGGGGCCCGGCATGAGCCCTATTGTATAGAGATGGCTCCTTAAACCACAATGCCCATCCATCAAATGGAAGTAAGACATGTTGAATGTTTCTTTTTCCATGAAATGGACTCTTAAGTAAGAGTGGACTACTTGATGCATATAATTGTCTATCTCTTTAATTTGAATCATTTGCCCAAGGAAGTTGTTTTTTTTTTAGTAAGGAAAGATTCTGAAGAAGTGCACAACGTTAAACCTTCTTTTTTTAAAAAAAATGCCGCCTCAATAAATTAAGATATACCTATTAAAAGCAAATACCTAGAATTCCAAATTTGAAAAAAGTCAGTTAACCGGAACTGCGATGTTGACCACAAAAACAGAAACGTATCACGTTTATATGAAATATTTCTGTAGAAAAATTGATATGTTTAGAAAATCAGTACATTATATTTCAATTGTGGGTTGAAGGCTTTTTCACCTAGACACTTATCTTCTGCACTTCAATGTAATACATTCAACTACTACCTGCTTTGTCTGAAAAACCAAGAATCTGTTGGTCGCATCACAATTTTATTAAGGGAATTAATTTTTTGTATAAATTCTATCTTAAAAGAACCTTTAACAATTTTTTTGTTTCTAATTATAATGAACACAATAAAACAAAGTCAATCCCCTGGCCGGGTCATGTTCATAAGCCGGGTGCTAAATTATATTTATTTTTGACTTACATTTTTACTTCATTTTCAAGAAATTCCAGAGCCCATTCATCTATATTTATTTATGTTTGACATTATATATATATATTTTCACAATTCTATTGTTAGTAATTGTGTCAGCCATGTTAATTCTAGCAATGAAGTGTTCGATGACGTAAGTGTTCAGTGCATCTTTGTGACAAACACAAACATGTCAAAAGGAAAAAAAAAATATTCTATGTGCTTATAATAAACAATATTTATTTGTTTGCTGTTTTTAAGTGAATATTTGCATTTCTTAGCTATATATTTTGCACATATTTACACACGTATTTATTGGAATGTTATATGTAAAAATATTAGAAATATTTAGTACTGGACCGATATTTTTTTTATGTATAATAGATTCCAAGGCAAGACAATGATCCTGTGCCAAAAAAAAGAAGATTTTCCTTGCCTGCCTGTCGCTTTTTGGCTAAGCCCTTTTTGTAAACAGGGGCGGGTAACAGAAAATGCATGGATGCATGCATTCAAGTTCAGTACATTGTACATATAAACGTTGAATGGTAAAGGGCGGGAAGTTGAAGGAAAACAAGAAAGAGGGCGGGCAGTAGTGCAACATTTGGCGCGCACGTTTGGGGGGCACACCATGCTTGTTGTCCCTCCCGCGCGCGCGGCCATTTTACCCACCACCCTTTGGAAAGTCCCTTTTTGGTCGATATGACATTGCTCTCTTTTTTTTCCTTCTCTTTCTCATACATATGCTCTTATACTTCTTCTCTCTCACTATATCCCTCTCTTAAAAAACACATACACATACACACATAAACCCTTGAGAAGAACAGTTGTGTCACACCTTACCATATACTTTTCCCCTTGAACTAAAGCTTGTTTTCATTGTATTGGATGGTATATATATATTTTCTAATTTGTAAACATAGTTAAAAAAGAAGTGGTTCAATTTGTAAACTGTGTCTATATGCTTACCATGCTTACCAACTGTGTTTATCTTATTCTTATTGTTTAGTGATTGCTATACTTTTATGTTTTTACTTAACAAGAGATTTTTAGAATATTATTATAATGAAACACTTGTTTGTTAATATAATACATAATCGATTGTACAAGAAAGGAAGGAAGAATATCAGAGATCTTTTAAAAACCAAAGTAAATTATTTTATCTCTTAAATTATAACAGTCCTCCGACTTAAGAAAGAAAGTTCAATTGACTAATAGGTTAAACATTGTTACTGAAAGCATACGTAACTAATTTCAGTTTCATTAACTCATTCAATTACGAATGCTGATAATAGTATTTGGCAAATATGGGGCTTTCATTTGTGTTGAAAATATTTCTAAAAAAGAAATTTTATGGCTGAAATATCCATAGCAGACATAATATAGGGCTTTGCATTGTGTAAGGCGACTGTTTATGAAGACATCCTGAAGGTATTCGGACAGCTGAAACTGATCAATGATCGTAAAAATGATGCAGGCTATGGGGGGGGGGGATCTGAATATGATGCTCTGTGCTAAGTGCCCATTCACTCCAGCTATCCAGTTATGCTAGTCTTAGATATTCAATGGCTATACGATGTCCATGAACTGAATCCTTTGAATGCATGAAGAATGAAAAAAAAGACCAAGCGCAATGGACTTAATTGTCAAAAGCAGATTAATGATACCGATTTACCAGTCCGTTTTGCCTTTTTTCTATGGAGAAATCAAGTAATTAATCATGTTCCCTGGATAGGTTACCGGCCAGTAATACAAGGATAAGACTGATGGTGAGACTGCCACCTTAAGCCCTGCAGATATGCACTATACCTAGGGGACTTCCCGGGGACGTTCCACTCAGCAGTTTAAAAAGGTCTGCTGTTTAATGGCTCTTCCAAGCCATTTTGTATGGGTCAAAAACTTTGACTCTCACCAGAGCCCTGCGACAGAGGAGTCGAAGATGCGCTTCTTTAGATCAGTCGCCGGCTACTCTCTGTTCCACATTGCAGAAGCGATACGAAGATCATGGTTGAAAATGGTGGCCCTTATTGAACAAGTGAACAATCACCAAGTATGTTTAAAGTATCAATTCAGGAACAATAATATTCTGCCACGTGTACAATGTTAATTTCAATTAGAAGCATTGATGGGTTTCCAAATTGGCAGAAAATCGGTTGACCAGAAGTGTTTTACTTTACAGAATAGGTTTTTGAGTTCCTTGGAATTATCTCAAAAACGACTATTGCTAACTTATATGTCTTGTGAGTATTTTACATCATATTTTTGAAAAAAAGATTTCATCATAAATTTTAAATAATTGTGTGGCTAAAAGATATTGCTTTTTATTTATTTTATTTTTTTTTAAATTCAGCAGATCTCAAAACAATGTATTTTATTTAGACTTCATACAAAATTTGAAAAATTCCACTTCATAATACTTTCTTTCTTCACGATAAAAGAGAATGCGATAAATTTATACAGATATTTTAGAATATTAATAGATAATATTTTCACATTTTTAACGAACAGTTCATTGTAACAAATGTTGAACACTATGGAAAGAAAAATGTCTTGTCGTCAAAAAGTTTCATTACTCACTTCTATTTAAAATAAGATTATAAAATAATAATAATAGATTAATAATGTTTTATTTTATTATTTTATTTTTTCCTTTATTGTTATTTTTAACCACAACAATCAGGTTTGTTATTAAATGTTGCAAACAATATATCGAAGGTTCGAATCTTCACATTAATTTTTCTTTTTTTCTTATAATACATTTTAAACAATTAAATCGTTCCACTTGAGAAACAACTAATTGTTTTCCACAGGACTCTTAATATTTTATTTTTCTTTCTTTATTCTAGTTTTATGTTTTATATTTTATATGAGTGCATATATATATTGTTTGTGTATTAAGTTTTCTTTATGTTGTTATTATTTTAATTTATTTTGGCCGAGAGAATGTGTAATTAACACACTTTAGTGTGGTTAGTAGTTAGTAATTAATGGAAGGCTTAGTATACGTCCTTTTTAAAAATGTATGAATGCGAGATTGATAAGATAGGATAATTAGTTTGAAAACTATAATGCCTGGGTAAATTATATTGGTGTCAACAGACTGAAAAAAAGTTTTTAAACTTCCTCATTTGAGAACTTTGAGACTTCATTTGTTGATTTTATTTTTTAAATAAACATTTAGCAATAAACTGTTTACAAAAAAATAAAATAAAGAAACAGAAATATTGATGTAATGTAAATAGCAATGAATTATAATAAGGCGTCATTGGAGTTATCGTAAGATTGATTATCTATAGTAAAGATAATTTTTTTATTGTTTCAATAAAATTAATTCATTTCTATATAATAAATAATAAAAAAATTTTTTTATCTGTTTAATAACCATCAAGGTCCTGTAGCCTGTATCTACAACTCTGTTCGCTTTTCATGCAAATATGGTCAAAGAAATTCCTCAAAATGAGGTCTTCAATTAGCGCCATGATGTTAACTAAAATAATAACTATTGAGCTATAGATAAACTAGGATTTCTGGACAGTTGTAGTTTTAAATTTGATATTGATATTAGAGTAATATTTATTAAATTTTATTCATTTGATGCTTTACTAAAAATAATCTGACACGGGATAGATCTGATCTTTGCATGGCCGTCTATGAGCAGTGTTGAGAGATTACAGAAGTGCTGGATTTCTTCAGGTGCGGTAATTATCCCTAAACGGAATAACAAGTTCGAGTTTGATATATTTTGTTTACTCATTCACATGTTTACTCATTCACATGTTTACTCACGCCAATGTTTGCTAAAAACATTTTTTGTTCATATTCAGGGAATCTCATAACTTCAATTTCTCGGTGAAAATTCAATTTCGAATGTAAATTAACGAGCGCAATAGTTCCTCTTACAAGCTAAAAATATCAATTAATTAAATCAGCTGTTTGATCTCATTGTAAGAACTGATTTTTTTTCATGATACGTTACAATAAAATGATAGGTACATCAGAAGTACACGAAAAAAAAAATAGGAATCGATAAAATTGAAAGAGGTATGCATATAGGAGATTAGTGTTGTCATACGTGAAATCATACGGTAAGGTTAGTCTGTATTCATGCTTAATAAATTAATAACGCACAAGCTTACTCCTTTATTGGACTATTATTAAGTTAATAAAAAGTGAAATTTAATAACTGTTTTGCATTTTATTCAATACTTCCATTATAAGGATATTACTATTATTTGGATTCACCTGCAAATTATTGCACTAATGCATTTAAGGAATTGTAATATTTGCTCATTTTTGGAAATATGAAATAACTTAGAGTTTCTTTATTAACTATCTTTTACCCTGGCACGTATTTTTCAAGTTGCATGTTAGAGATTTAGGATTGTAGTGGATTTTTGTGGGGTTGAACAGAGAATTGAGGAACGAATGAAATATCAGTGAAACGTTGATTTGAGAACAACAGTAGTGCAAGGACTTTACAGAACTGATATAGAAAAGTGGCAGCATGAGGGTAGAAATGACAGACTCAAGTGGCAGAATGTTGTTGCTTTTTGAAGACTTTTCTTTGAATCTAGTCAGCCATAGTAATTTATATATTGTTGGAACTTCCCCTAGCTTCCCATCATGATTTCCTAGAGGGGGGGGTAGACAAAGCTGATTTTGATATCTCCTAAGGTGATGAGCTTGTGGTTGGGAAGTGCGTTACGCCTCATGTGGCGGGTTGAGTGACGTAGCAGTAGGCAGATTGCCATATAATTTGGTTGCTGGCAAGATATGGCTGCAGGCAATTCCATCACACAGACAACACTCACAATTACTGGACAGTCAACTGTAGAGAAAATCCAAAAGGGTGGAAGCACTGATGGATTCGATCCTGGAATCTCCGCGTTACAAGTGTAGTACGCTTCCACCACAAAACTAGTCTTGTTCTTTCTAATGGATGTTGCTACATGTGTAGAGAGAGAATAGCTATAAAATCATCCACTGCCTCTTGGGCGGACTGTTGTGATTCTCTTTGATGTAGATATTTGTACACAGAATTCAGTCGTCTGTAAAGTTAATTGTTAGTGAACATGGTGTATCATGGTAAGATAAATTTGCTTGTGGGTGCACTAAATATGTTGCACACACCAGCTATCTCTTCAGGTCTTATTTATATTGTGTGAATATTGGATGTGTCAGTGTAATGACGTCAGAGATGTTCTTACTGTTAAGCATTGATACCTGTGTGACACCGAAATCCCAGAAGAATTAGCTAGTCCAACTCCCAAAGTAAAAGTAGCAATTTTTTTCATGGCGGATTTTCCGTGTAACTACCCTCGGTTGGCGGAGGCGGATAGCAAACATCCTTTACTGCACACTAATTATATTACTGCTTGAAATAAAATCCAAGGTCAACCAGTACCACAATACACCTTAGTTTTGCGGTCCTATGGGAGTAGTAACGGGCATTTGAAAAGATATTTGCAAATTTAGGAACAGTTCTTGGAAAAAATCAGACAAAGTTGTTAATAATTTGTAATGGGTAGTATATTTGAAATGTTTCTGAGAAGAATTTTCTAAGTATTGTTTTAGTAATAAATAATAGGAATTAAAATAATGAGTAACCCCCCCACCAAAGGGGAAAGAAGGTTTTAGAGAACTCCTAATATAATATACAAAATTACAAATAATTCTACTAATTAAGGTGACCATGCTTTTTTGTTGAAAACAATC
This sequence comes from Triatoma infestans, assembly GCA_011037195.1. Lineage (NCBI taxonomy): Eukaryota > Metazoa > Arthropoda > Insecta > Hemiptera > Reduviidae > Triatoma > Triatoma infestans. Next base: position 83,378 of record JAAEAF010000293.1, read on the forward strand.
AGCTGATATTGTTTTAAAGTTTAAATAAACATCAAATATATATATATTATTTATATATTTAATATAAAACAACACTATTGTTGTATAATATAATAAACTTACAACCAAACACAGCAACACAAAGTTCTGTTGTTCATTAGATGGGCATTCAGCCAAACCTACCACCCTCCTGTCTATATCACCATCCTCACTCACTCTATAATCTATCTATCTTTCTTGTATTCCCTGTTTTATATATATATATGTGTGTGTGTGTGTGTGTGTGTGTGTGTGTGTGTTGTGTGTGTGTATGTATGTGTCTGTTTGTATGTATGTTTCAATGTACACCTGTTTTCTAATAAATCTATATTTAATTTTAAATTATTTATGTAATTTTGTTCCAGAAAAAAATTATATAAAATAAAAAAAAGTCATTCGTTAAATTGTTTTAAATTTATAAAAAATAAAAATAAAGACTGAAACATTGTAATAGATTTGGACTTTCTTTTCTTTTGTAATTTAATTCTGTTTTTGTTTATTATTTCTATTTTTAAACAAAGGGTGGCTCGATTATTAATATCACTCTCTCTCACTCTTTCTTTTATATATTTTTTTGTTTTTGTTTTTATGATCTTATAGAAATTAAAAAGACAAACCATGGCCGCAATGTTATTAACATAGCTGAATTTATCTTTCTAAAATAATTGAACATAATTAAATAAATATGTGTTTATAAAACAATCATAACATAATATTATGTAATCTTTGGATAAATGTAAACAATCTTTTTTTAATTTCTTTTAGATTTCTTTGTATAAATCTTAAAAAATCGATCAACCATAACTAAAACATTACACTATATTGTTTTATTTTTTCTCCAACTTTCGGTAATTTTCTCAAAAATTTCTCCAGTCATTTTCATTAAAATATCTGCCAGCAGAACTCAGCACAAAAGTTATTTGCGCCTAACACAGATTTGTGTCATCAAATAAAATTTACCATAACGCTTCTATAATAAAAAAAATCTGGTGTGAAAATATTATCATGATCTTATTTCTGTGAACGCAATTCTCATAGTTCTTCAAAAATGGATTTTTTTATATGTTCTCAGCGTTATATAAAGTTATAATAATAAGGTGTACAAAAAAATGCCCCTTTTTCAAACTGAAGAAGTTCCATGGACTTTAAAACCCATCCACTTGCGACTGATGTTTGCAAACAGGATATCATATTGATCTTTGGACTCTGTTGAGTGTTTCTATACAAATTATGTCCCCTTCAAATAATCAGTTCAATTGTGAGCTTTTTTAGAAAACCACGACTTTTGTCTTATGATATATTAGTAATTTTACGTCACCACTGAAAAAAAAAACTGTGCCCAGCTGCTGCAAGCGTGCTTCTAGGTGAAATCGAAGGGGATGAGGTCCTTGATCAGCATACTATCCGGCGTTGGTTGCAAAAATTTTTAAAGACAGGTTCCGGGGCCATCATGTGACGTTGATGAAGCTTTATAGGAAGGTGTCAAGTCAAATCCAACCAAAAGTACTCGTGCGCTTGCTGGAGAACTGGCAGTGCCTGAAGACACCATCAGCTGCTATCTCCATAAATTAGAAAAGGTAAAACGGAGATATAGGATAGTGCCACATGAACTTACATCTAAACCGGCCACCTGGAGAATGGATACTTGCATTTCTCTTAAAAAAACCCATGTGAGAATGCGCGTCTACAAAAGAATAGTGATATAAATTCTCAAGTATTTCAAAAACTCTCAAAAATGTAGGGGTAGTGAACCCCCACCACTCATCCACTCTAGCGGAGAGAAACAGCCCCTCTCGCAAAGAGAGGAGAGGCTCGGCCAGTATATATATATGAGATAGGCAATGAGAGATCATTCAGATAGAATTCTGTTGATTTACACATCAGTTTAATATCGCTCCGTTCATATCTTCTTAGCCACGTCAGTCTGTCAGTTCAGTTCAGTTCAGTTAGTGTAAAGTCCTTGGCAGTCAGTCATATACATATATATCAATTATATATCTTAACCAAATCTTAAGGTGTTATTTGTCACTCATCAAGCAACAACCTACATCTCCTCACAACACCCTTACAAAAATAAATTTTCTGTGACAGGTTTTCAAGTTAAACAAAGTAAATCAGAATTGATAGAATAACTTCTATAAGGTGTACCCAATTGTCCACAGAATATTTCACAATCCAGTGAGTGTTATATTGATATTGGTATATCAATATGATGATAGATCTAAATGGTATTTTAGATGTAATTCAATAAATTTTCTAGAGAAATTTCATATTGTTCAGTTTATACCAGCTGTTGTATGAATAGAAATCATCAGTTTTGTTCTCTAATTAAAACAAAATCTATTATTAAACAATATTAATAATCCATATTTACCTAATAAATAAATAAATACCAATCAAGGTTAATTGATTTAAATGACGTCCTTAAAAACATAATGTATGGAAAAATTTCTCTTTATTTAATTGTGAAAAGAAATATTATCAGTTTTATTATTTTAATTTTTTTTTTTTTCAATGATTATATTCAATAATTTATTTATTGTATTTATTTAATCTAATTATTATTTTTATTACTGATAATCACAGAATATTTTAAAATTATGCAATAAAATGTATTGTTAATTTGTAATAAGCATTATTATTATAATAGCAATTTTATAGCGTTTTATGTTGTTTTTTTTAACATATTAACAAAGTGTTTGTCTGTTTGTTTGAACAAAATATGTCAAATTGAAAGCTCGCTGGAAGTTGAAACTTGATATTCCGTTAGGCAGCAACACGTGGTTAAAAACGCTTCAACCGGAAGTGTTACTTTCTGATTTTCTTTTATAATTTTTTTGAAATTGCTCTAACGATTTTGTTTAAACTCTGCCCCACTAACTGTACACATTAAGGCCTTTCACCTGTACTTGTAGTATTTTTGCGGGGAAATTCTTTTTTTTTTATGTGTCTAGGAAAAACTGCAATGTTTAATCTTTTTGGCAATATTTTCCCTATTTCCTTTCTGATTTGTTTCTGGAGGTTCATGAATTTTCAAAGTTCGGTTAATCAAGACTAAGTTGAAATGTGTGCGCCAACTAAATGTTACATTTTATAAGATGGACCTAATTACTCTCTATTGAGTTTTATGTTGCTTCCTGTCCAATCAGCTCCCAATAAAACTTCTACGTTAAAAATTGTAATATAAAGTAATAATCGACTCTGTCCAACAATGAGCTTATTTATTCTGAAACTTAATTTTTAATATTTAACAATTGTGTTACAAATAACCGACAAATTTAACTTCCGCTCGGCAGTACAAGAACCTAGGTCGTCTGAATCACTTGCATTCCTCTCTATCCTGGACTTTTTATATATTCCAGCATCTCACACTAATCTCGTCTCTCTTTGCAACGATGTTCTGCAATCATTTCCTCGTTAAACCTGTCCCTTCTATGCTTTTTACCCGCTTACTTTCTAATCAGTTTTCTATTTTGTTAACTGAAAACATTATCCACCCAATGTTGTCCCTTTTCCTCGAGACTACCATCTCATGTTCAGCAACTTTTCCTGCAGATCATCGATACTTAATCATTTAATTTCCATTTTCCCATTATTGGTTCATCGGTACATTATCATGTACTTTTCTAGGTGGGTGCATTCTTCTCCCAGGATGTTGTACACTGGTTGTCACCACACTGGTTGCTACCACATGGTTTATTTAAGGTTCTTAGAGCCTTGAACTAGTTGACAAAGATTGATGAAGATGCAGTCATTTTGATTTAAAACTCTTTTGGACTTTTCCTAGCTATTTCGTATAGCTTCGTTTCAAAAGTTTCGTATAGCTTCAGTTCTCAAAAGTTCTGTTCTCTTAGATGCTGCAACAGGGCTTGCTAAAGTCGATGAAAAAAGTGATGGAAATCAGATGAAAAAAAATGTCGAGGAGCTTTTCCAAAATCTGTCATCTTAGTGGATAATCTGTCTAGGAATGTAACCAGATAAAAGATCCCCACGAGTCTCATATTTTGAAAACATTGCACTAATTTATGGATCGTTTAATTAAGGAGCTACCCCTTAATTAACGGTCATTACACGATAGATTTATCATATTTATTTTTATCAAATTCGAAGAGATAATTTTTTTTTAAACAAATGATGATGAAGAGCACACTATGCTCAAGATTTTCAACAAAAGTTGAAAAAAGCATTAAGGAATCAAATTTAAATTCTTATTCTTAGTTAATTACAAATCAAAAAGAATACTTATATAATTTAGGGACAAACATAAAATAAAGAAATTAAAAAAAAAATGAAATGGTCTCATTGCAAGGTGGATAAAAACTATAATCGTACTATTAATTCAGGTAGCCGTAAACCGAAAGAGTGAGAGGGCAAAAAAAGATAATAGGTTAACCGGAACATTTGATGTATTAACAGGAAGTGGGTCCTTTTATAAAAAAAATAAAAAATAGAATAAAATAAAAATAAAAAAATCTTATTACTTAATAGTATAGAAGTAGATTTTTTATCCCTAAAAAAAATAAAATACAAAATATTTTAAAATTATAAAATTTATTTTAATACAAATAATCAGCTGATATATTTAGAAGGCCTTGATCAGCTGTTAAAAAGAATATTTTTAGAACATGTGTTTTTTTTTTATAAGCGAATATTTTTTTTTATATTTCCTGGTTACTGTTAGATTTATATATTTTTATAGTAATGTAAATATATAAAATTTATTATTTTTTAAAAAAATATTTTTCTTTTTTTTTTATATTATATTCTTTTTTTGCTGTCTTTAGAGTGTAGATTTTTTTTTTTTTTTAACCATTTAGATAGGGATTAAAATGGTTTAGGCCGGAGGCATATAATTGACTACTTGAGGGCACTTCTATTGTCTAAATGAGGCAACTGGCTGTGTTTTCACGTTCTAAACCTATAATCGGTTATTTCAAAAGATTGCGTCCAAAGATATTTATCCCCTGCTCACGTACTATACCGCGCAACTTTATTAAAGGGGTGCGCGTATGTGCATATATGTTTGTATATATATGATACAATTATTTTGTTTTGTTATTTTTTTATGTTTTTTTCATCTCTGGTAGCTTCTGTAATAATTATAGATTAATATTATTGGTTATATTGTTTTCTAGTTTACTTTTAGTTCTTTGTATTAACTAAATAAAAGTAGGCCGTTGATTTAAAAAAGGGAATATATTAAAATTAAATTAATTCTATGTTTGATATATTGACAGACATATATATATACACCATACATTGTAAGTTTGTCTGTTTATATAAGCTCATAACATCCAATAGGTATCTGTCATTTTTATAAATAATATCTGTTTAGATAATTCGAATGAAATTTGTCCTAATAGATATGAACATATTTCTTTTTGATCGCGATTATTATTAAAGTTCTTGCAATCACCATGCTGCTGTATCAATCACTTATATTCTGGTGAATGATAGAACCTGTAAACACCTCAAAAAATGAATCTGGTGTGACACATTCACACGACTTTCTCTAAATTCCAATAAATACAATTTAATTAAAATTTTTTTTTTAAATTGCCACGTATACATTTAGTGGCGCTGGCCATAGAAAAAGTGGTAGGGGTTATAGTTGTATGTATATCTTAGCGGCCTTTATAGAGCTCCCTCTGTCATAACCAACAAAGCTTGTGCAGTTTAAATTTAAACGTAAATGAAATATCCTTCAAACCCGTCTAAAATAATCTTTCAAATAAAAGTGATACATTTATTTATATATTGATTTATCTGTGCAATGAGCACACGCAATGTTTAAAGAAAGTTGGTGCAATCTTTTTCGAGATAATTCCAAAAAAAAAACAACGTAAAAACCTATTTTGTGAAGTTGTGCACCTCTGGTTAACCAATTTTCTTCAAATTGGGAATTCTATCAACGATTTTAATGTATATTTATATCAAATAAGTAGTAAAACCATACATTGTACTGAAGTGGTACTTAGTGGGAAGTTAACGTTGTTTCCCTAAAACTGTCTCTCTCTCTCAAAAAAAAAAAAAAAATTTCCCATGTTCAAATAAAAGTGACAGATGCGAAGTTTAATGAATTATTCGAGAAAATCGCGAAAACAAAGAGACAATAAATCCGCACTTCCGATTGTTAGATTTTGCCCAAAACCTTATCTGTGGTGATAGTACCTACGTATCTAAACGGAATATCAAGTTTGAGAAATTTTAACTCATACCCATATAAATTCCATTCGCTAAAAAGAGTTTTTTTTTTTCATATTCAGCGGATGTCAGATCATGTATTTCCGGTGAAAACTTAATTTCGAAAAAAATTCGACCCGATCGCAATACTTCCTCTTTACTATATAGGAGTAAGATGAGGGAAAAAAGTCTGATATGAAACACTGTTACGACTTTTTTTCCCCAATAATTCTCAATTTCTGTTTGATAAATTTTCTTCAAATATGAAAGTTTGCATTAAAAGGAAATCGTTTGGTTGATTTTTGGAGGAAATCATTATAAACTGGTATAAGTATTCACTAAGATCTAGGTAATCTTGCACGTAACCTACGTGTTTAAACACGGAATTCCTAAATCAAAATTAATTCTAATTAATATTATTTAACTTTTGGTGTAGAGGGTGGCAGAGTTGTATGATAGAATTGGTTTGGGAATAGTGCACTGTGACCTGAAAAATCTGTTGTGCCCCTCGGAGCCTTTTCAGGGCAGTGCCTGCCACCTGAAAACACTTTTCTAGTTACAGGCAATATTTCACGTCACCGGACTGTGACTTGTGGAGGGCTCTTAGGAAGAGAAAGTGTATCGTCCGGGAGCAGATCACACTGCTAAACTCGAACCCGGGACGTCCAATCCATTTTCTGAAGCCTATGTCGCCGTTTCTCCAAAAAGTTATTTACAATTTCCCTGTAAATGTTTCAAATAAAACTATTAGGCTTAAATATTGAATGTGTAGAGAAAGTGACTATAAAGTCAAACCCATTGCGACCTAAAAGATCAATTACGTTTCCTTTATTTGAATGAAGTCGGCTGCAAAAGGATCAATATAGAAGTGACAGGAGTGAGTATGTTTGTAAGATATAGAATGCTTGTGGATACGCTGATACAAATAGTTGCAAACATCAGCCACCTCTGCTGGTCCTATGTATGTTTGAGTATTACGGCTGTCATTATGAATGCTGTTCATGTTTTGAGGCTGGAAAAACCCATCTGAAGATCGTTTTTTGGATAAAAACTCGGAAAATTGTGAAAACCATTCAGTACTGAAATGGTACTTTGTATGGAAAGCTTCCCCAGAATTCCCCCCCCCCCAATTCCTGGAAATATGCTTCATATAAAAGTGATAGGCATTTATGTGTGTGTAGATTATATAAAAGAAGTTGAAGGAAAATCGTTAGAGCCATTTTCGAGAAACTCGTGAAAAACTGAAGAAGAAATTCACATTTATTAAAGTCCCACTTCAGGTTGATAGTGACAAAAACTTATTGTCTCTTGCTGTGCTATATTAAGTTTGAGCGTCCTACCAATTTTTTGTTTGTTTTGAGATATTTTAGTTTGCACACACACACACACACACACACACACACCACAGACCATTCGCTAAAAACTTTTTTTCGTACTCACGGGACCTCAAAGCATGTATTTCTAGTAAGAACCTTAAAAAATATATTATTCTGTTTCGTTCAGCTCATTGCTAGGAGAATATATAGTCTTTAACAACAATCATTATTATTATTATTATTGTTATTATTATTATTATTTCCTTTTTTTAACCTCAGTAATGTACTGGATAAGATGTAATAATGTACTGGGGAATCCAGGTACATTATTATTCATTGGTCGTTCAAGAATTTCCGGACAATATGGCACTTGTTTAACACAACTCTTTCTGAAGGACCATATAAATATTTCGATCCAATTCCATAGTGGCTGTACTTTCGTGGGGCAGTATCCCAATTGCCGAGAGTACTACTCGGACAGCCTCCACTTCCCACTGTCTCTTTATTTCGGACCCAAGCTGTGCATACTTCCGCTTTTTTCCGCCATTACTTGTAGGAGGTTGTTTGTATTCGGAACTGCAACGTCCACCATCGTTACTGCCCTCATCTCCTTGTCATAAAGCAGAATATCGGGACGGTTGTGGTGGACTGTTCAGTCAGTGAGCACTGTCCGCTCGTAGTACAGTTTCCAACTGTTAGACTCCAGTACAGATTGAGGGTCATACATGTAGTATGACACACTTTCCTCAATCAAACCAGTCTTGAGGGCAAGTTTCCCATATATTATCTGGGCCAATTGATTATGCCGGTGGAGGTAGTCAGACTGCGCCAACATTTCACATGAACTTATTATATGCTTGGATGGTTTCCGACTTCTTTTTCTTCTTCTTATTATTTTTATTATTATTATTATACCCAGTGAAAACTCAATTTCGAAAACGTGACACGATCGCAATACTTCCTCTTACCAGCAGTAATCAGTCCTCAGTACTTCCTCTTACTAGCAGTAATCAGTCCTCAGTACTTCCTCTTACCAACAGTAATCAGTCCTCAGTACTTCCTCTTACCAACAGTAATCAGTCCTCAGTACTTCCTCTTACTAGCAGTAATCAGTCCTCAGTACTTCCTCTTACCAACAGTAATCAGTCCTCAGTACTTCCTCTTACCAGCAGTAATCAGTCCTCAGTACTTCCTCTTACTAGCAGTAATCAGTCCTCAGTACTTCCTCTTACCAACAGTAATCAGTCCTCAGTACTTCCTCTTACCAACAGTAATCAATATCTCCAAGCAGTATTGATTTTTATTTTTTTCATATTTTTTTAGCATCAAGAAGTAAAACTGCCCACTTTGGCAACCATCAAACCCAATTGCTTAGCATTATCACCAAAAATACTACAAATCAATAAAAATTTGCTATCAAGTTATTCAAGAAATAGAAATTTCCCTTAAGAGAGATAAACAAAGTTAGCCGAAGTTTACAAACAATTAAAAACTAATAAAGAAGATTATTATCAGCATCTTTGTTGATAAATTTAACAACCATAATAGTGTGGATAGTGTTTAATAAACTATGAAATAACAACACTATTAGTAGTGGAGTTTGCCATTATTTTTGCATATCACTATATTGTGATACTGGCCAATAACAAGTCTAAGAAATCAACAAACTTCGATAATGAGTAATTTAAGCTAACTAGGAGAAAATTTTTGATAACTGATAAAAACAAACATAAAAAAAAAATATATATATTTACTCACTACTTAAGAAACATCATTATAAAATTAATTAATTAATTAATATAAAATGAATTTCATACTTGTAAATAGTGGGGGAGAATAATATGATAAATAGAACAAATAAATGCAATAACCGCTTAAAAGTCATGAAAGCAACAGGTTGATTGAATGTCAATTGAGTGATTGAACATTTTTTTCGATATTCCAAGAAAATATCAGCATGCATTTATGTTAAATGTTTCTTGGAAAGTATTATAGCAACGGTTCTTAACTGCTCTGTGTGTGTATGTTTGTGTGTGTGTGAAGGGATGTATAGGGCGTGAGGAAGCATTTCTGGTAGTGCGAATAGTAATGATAGATTTTAGAGATTTTATATCTTCCTTATATTGTTACTTACAATATGCGGGAGGCTTTGGTAATGCAAATTTGATTCCAATTTAATTATTCAAGGAATTTATGTTAAACTAGGAAACGCTTGACCTGACAAACCAAAGTGGCATGTACTTGATTTTTGAAGGAGAGCTGTAGAAGTAAATTTTTTGTTTCTAAAGCATGCTTTCTCCAGTATGTAGTATTCCATGGCTATGAAATGTATTTATTTATTTCTTAAAGATAGTGTTTATTTCATTTATTTATTGCAGGTGGCGGGTTATGTTACTTTGTTCTTAGGAAATAGCAGATATCTTAATATAACTATTTTTAGACTCTTTGCGACCTCAAAATACTAAGTTAAGACTAAGAGATCATATATTTCCCAAAATTCCCCAACATCAACTTTTCTCGAATAATATTAGTAATTGAATAACCATGATACGATTGTATATACATATATATGTAATATATTTTTACACTTAGCTTTTTCAGTTTAAACAAAATTTGTTTGGAACTGCTTTTGAATATTAGGTACATCGGCCAGGTGGATCGGAATGCGTGTCGGCTTAGTTTTAGGATAGTTGGGTAAAAGGATTCAGTGGGATTTTGAATTGCACAAGGTCCTAGCTCCAATATAAGAGCTAAAATTTTGTTTATTAATATTAATTTTTATTAGGTTCCACGTGTAGGGTTACTATTTAAATTTAAGCTAGTGACGATAATAATTTTAGAAATGCCTCGTTGGGTCTTCAGGCATTGGACAATCATTGGAAATCAAAACGTTTTATATTTATTTCTAGTTACAATTAAAGAGCATCTTATAATTAGAATTTTTTTTTATATATTTTCCTAGTTCTATGGTCAAAATTAAATGTTAGACAAACAAAAAAAAATTATTAAAATTAGAAACTCCTTTTTTTAAATATTTTATCCGATAGCTCCTGAAAGCAGGATAGTTAATATAATAATTTTTTTTTAAATTCAGCTGGTGACTCGCGTGATCGAACAATGTCATCGCATGTACCAAAACGCCATCCTATTATTTTTAATAGCCAAATATTTATAAGAAGTTGACTTGTAGCAAATAATAATTAGTCCAAAAGTGGATTAAAAAAAAAAACAGAACAAAACAAAAAAACAAGAGTTTTAATTATCTGAATTAAATTGCCGATAATATGTATTATATATTTATAAAATAAATAAAATTACTTTGAGCCGATGTTTTGTATAAAATATACACCCCAGAAAGTCATTTATCGTTGTTTTATTTTTTTTCCCATCTTAAAATGTTAATGGAAACAATTAAGTGGTAAGTTTCGTGTCATTGAATTACCTTTTTTTATTCCATTCAAAGTGATTACTATGAAAAGCTGAACAGATCACTTTCCATTCACCGCTTCATAAAGAATTGTACTTTGGGATATTATGACCAATCGGAATAGCTTACAGTTTTTATTGGGGTCTGTTATCTTTTTTCGATCCGCTTCTTTTACATTCTTCCACCATCAGAGTTTACTTCGTTCCACTGTTATAAGAGCAAGTATTGTCGATCATGTCAAATTTTTGTCACTATGTAGGTAAAGTTATTGTTTAAAAAGCCAGAAAAAAATCGTAAGGAAGCTCAAACTTGGTATTCCGTTTAGATCCCGAAAAGGGAAGGGAAAAGCTAAGTGGTTAGCGCACTGGACTCCCACGCGGAGGGCTCGGGTTCGAGTCCAGCTGTACTACCCTTAGATTCTTTTCTTCCTAGGAGCCTCTACAACTCACTGGTCTGGAGCGGTGACGGACAGTTGTCTGTAGCGAGAGAACACTGTCCGGAAGCCGGCAGTTCACTGAGAATGCTCCGGGCGCCAATGACCATAGATGCTGACGCGCCTTAAAAAAAAAAAACTTTTTGGAAGTTAAGCTTTCCTTTTCAGTCTCACTTCAGCACAATATATAGTTCTGCCATCTATATAATTTCAGTTATATTAAAAGCATGACTAGAATTCCAAGTTTGAAGAAAATCGGTTAATCGAAAGTCGCGACTTTTCAGAATGGGTTATTGAGTTTTATTGTTTGTTTGTTTTTCTCGGAAACAGTTGCAATGATTTTCTTGATATTGTTCCAAAAAATTGATTTTCTTGATGCTAATATTGTTCCCCCCTCCCCAAAAAGAGGATATTAAGGCTTCCGTGGAATCTATGACGTTAGATTTCAAATGTTAAAGTGATCAGTCTTATATTTGTAGTTATTATTTACAATTAGAAAATGTAAGTTAACATTAAGTATTTCATTAGATATATTAGAAACTATTAATGATGTCATCTGTAACTGTTTTCCTTTTGTAGCGCTGATGATGCTTTTACAAGGTGACAGTTTTAACATACCCAAATAATACCCTATTTAATTTTCTCAAGGACTCCAAATGTATGATCTTTTTTTTTTTAGCTGCAGAAACAACGAAACCAGCTTTCTTATTTCAAATTGGACGTATTTTTTTTTTTTTGTGAAAAAATGGTAATTGGACCAGAAAAACTCTTGAATATTCGCTGAGATCTTTAATTTTGAATGTAGAGAAATTCTCTCCAATCAAAAGGTTGCTATTATTTCACATTGCTTTTGAGTTTATAGTCAAATGTGCAAAACTATTAGTGATATTTTCCGTGATAGTCTACTTCTTTTTGTGGCCATTGACCAGTTTCGAGCGTTCGCCCATCATCAGTATGTTTTTGTCAAACAGTGTAATAACATAGACTTGCACAGAGCATATTCAGTTGATACACTACACATTCAGTTGACAGTGTATCAACTGAATTTGTTCTGGGCAAGTCTATGTTAATCACACTGTTTGACAAAAATATCCTGATGATAGCCGAACGCTCGAAACCGGTCGATGACCACAAAAGAAGCAGGCTATCACGGAAAATATCTCTGATGGTTTTCAGCTCTGCGGAACCAACCACAACAACTATGGTGCAAAATATGTTCACAATAACTGTCCAAAATGGAGCACCATCATTATGTAAAGCTATTTACACGACTTATTTATCCAGTTTTGATTGATTGCACTCATTGCAAAAATCAGAACGGATTTCTTCGCAGGCTACAGAAATATATTCCATACTGGTGGAAAGCTACCATAAACTTTATCTCTTAAGTATCCCTAGAGGCGTCATATGTGTGGGCCACGGAACAGGCCCATGCGTGCTCAATCTATTTACCCTGCTAAGTGCAATCTAGGTAAAGCCTAATTAGAGATAATTATGAGCTGGACCATCCATCTTGCTGAAAGTATCATTTTGCCGGGACATTTTCAAACAGATCTGGGGGAGAACTTCACTTAAGAAATGAAGATATCTGTCTGCATTCAATGTTTGATTGTAAGTTGGATCACCTATTTAGACCGCACCCACACATTTACTAAAATTATTGTCTGATTCCGTGACCGATATGTAATATCTAGGATTTTTCAACAGTCCATATTCGAAAATTCCACCTATTCAATAATCCGTTATTCGTAAATTTACATTCATCAATCCATAAAATAAACTTAAGAATAAGTCAAGAAACGTAAAGAAAAATGTCTCAAAAAATCATTTAAAATTCAATAACTCAGCGGATGATTCATCGAATTTTTCTCCTTCAATAACCATTTTTCATGAAAACAAAAAATCTGATTAAAAAAAAAATTAATTGATCATATAATTTAGAATCCTTGAAAAAATTTGGTAGTGTATCATTTAATTTTTTTTTTTTTCTATCTGGCGTACTTTCCAATAAACTGGCGGGAGGGTCGATGTTAAAATTGTCATGCTATAATATATTAATCGAAATGTCTGCGAAAAAAATTATTACAGTTTCTTTCAAATTTATACTGACTAAAGTTTTGAAAATAGAAATTGATGTGATGATTTGTTCAATGTTATTGCCGCTGTCTTCTGCCCTACAAAATTTAATCATTTCATCAGCATTTGATGCTATGGATGCTGTACAAACCTCCATTTAATGTTAGGGCTATTGAATACAACACTTTTTGCTATTACAGAAAGTTTTACATTTCATACAAGTTCTTTTTTTTGTACGTTACTTAAACATTTCAATTAAGGATACTTAAATATTTTAATTTATAGAATTTGTGTCTGTTTTTTGCGACATAAACATAATCCAAAACATTTGGATAGAATTCTTTATTTAAACATACACACATTGATTGACATAAAGGCTATTTTAAATTTTCTCTTATTTACTCTTGAAAGGAAATAGTATGTATAGTAAGGTCCTTGTCAGAATTTGAAATTTAGATTTCAACTGCTAAAAATACACAAGTTCTTGAAGATTTTAGAAATCAGTCTATATATAAATAAGTAGTATATCTGACAACATAATTCAAAATGGAAAATTCATATGAATTACAAATTAGATATTCCATTTATAGATATCACCAACATACATAGTACCACTTACGTATCACCTGATCAGTTAGTCAACAGATAGGTCCACTTTAATTACTTTTTTTTTTCGTTTTTCACTAAATCTTTCAAGAAAAACTTATCCAAAAAAGTCACACTTTTAGTTTCACCGACTTTCTGCAAATTTGGAATACTAACAATACTTTTACTATCTATTAATATTATCTAGATGCTAGAACCATGCATTATATTGAAATGACACTGTAAAGGAAAACTTGACTTTGTGGATCCTCTACCAAAAAGGAATTTTTCTTGGAAGGATGTCACAAATAGAAGTGATAGGTTTTCTATATGTGTCGATAATGAATAGAAAGTTGAGAGAAAATCCATTATTTCCAAACCATTATTTAAAAAAAAAAAAATTAAAACAAACTTTAGAAAAAAAGAAGAAAGTCAAAAGTCATTCAGCGCAAAAAAGTCACTAAAGTGGACTTATCAGTCGCGATTTTTATGGTTTTTCGCGTTTATTATAAACTATTTTTTGTAAACAAGAAAAGTTGATTTTAAGAGTCGTCATCTAAGGCGGTACTTGTTGAGAACACTCTTTTAACACGTCACTTGGATAATAAATTCCATGATTCCCCATCACCATTTGAAAGTGATGTAAGGTACAATACCTAGTTTGTAGATTGCACTTGACTATATGGAAAAAAAATCTTCTATCTCTGTCCTTTTCACTTCTGATTGCTTCAAGTAATCGTGTCAAATTTTCAATATCGAGTTTTCACCGGGAATACAAGTTTTGTGATCCCCTGAGTCCCCAAAAAAGTGGTTTTTAAAAAAGTGTGTGTGTGTGTGTGTGTGTGTATATGTGACAAGCATAGCTCAAAAACGAAAAATCTCAGAAAGTATCACCATGGGATCCGACAGAAACTTACCTGTCAAAATTCCTCAACCGGAAGTCCAACACAGAGTACACAAACTGATTTATGCACTGTGCAAGTCTGTGTTATCGCATTTGTTTTAACAAAACATCCGGTTGATGGGCGAACGCCCGAAACCGGCCGATGACTACAAAATGAAGCAGAAATTATAACGGAAAATATCTCTGATGCTTTCCACCAGCTCTGCGGATCGAACCACAACTACTATGAATATAGACACCTCTATCACTTTTGTTGGGAACTTTTTTTCGCAAAAGTTCATTTTATGAAGTTTTGGGGGTGGGGTGTGTGTATGATTTCGTCAAAAAAAGTCATTCTATTAAGTTTCGATTCTCCAATTGATATAAAATTGAATCCAAGCAAACATTTAGTCAAGCGAATAATTTTGTGGGAAATTTTTGGGAGAAAGTCGTGTGATTGTTTCACACCATAGTTTTTCCCCTCTGTTTAAAGAAAATAGGTGACCCCTAAAGGTGCGGCTTTATAAGTAGGTTAACAGTTTTTTTCCTCAAAAACCAGCTCCAAATATTATTTTGCTTTTAAACTAGGTAAACGCACTTACTCATATGTAATTCATTTTATGGGTATAATAGGTTAGAAGGAGAGAAAATTAATGAGAAAGGGTTTTTGAGAAATAAGCTCGAATGAATGCGCTGAACACTGTATAATAAAAGAGAGACACAAAACTGTCAGGACTTTAGGTGGAATTTAGGTGTCAGGACTTTAGGTGTCAGGAACTGATAGTGGAATTTAGGTTGCGAGAGATTTAGACTGAGTGAAGAGAAGGGTGGTAGTTGGTTGCTGATGCGTTGTAAACTGTTGTATAAACTGTTCTCCTGCAGAGCTTGCTCATATATATATATATATATACAGAGAGTTTCCCATTCTAGTCCGGCCAAAATAGCGAGTGAGATTCTCAATTTGGTGTTTCTCTTTGCTCTTTCGATCCCGCTCTTCGGATCCTATTACATAGGGGTTCTGTTGGGTAGTAGTTGGTTTTTTGGACTTTTCTCTAAAGCCCATTTTCAGTATATAATACGATTTCAACGTCTATATAATATTAATAAGGATTAAAATGTGTTGCAAAATTCTTTCTTTTAAGAATATCTGTTAACCGTTAAGGGCGACCCTTGTGGAACGGTTGTTTTTTTTTCTCGCAGTTTTCTTCAGCGATATTTCTCTTTAAAAAAAGTCGGTAATTTGACGTCACATTGTTTGGTCAAACCCCCACCTACTAAAATGAATCTTCTGTGGAACAACTAAAAAGTTGGTGATCTCTTTATGTGTACAGCTAATTTCTAACAAGTTTAAAAAAAAAACATATTTTTCCTATTTAGAGGAGCTCAAAACAACTAGTATTTCTAGTGAATAAAAACTTGAATTACGAAAATTTGGCGAGATCACAACACTTATTTATACAAAAGTAAGAGAAAGTACAAATAAATAAAATACTTAAGAGGGTATGTCCACTTTTAAATCTATATTAATTTTAGAAAATAATAATAATAATTTATATATACTGATATCAAAGGGGGAATGTTGTTTAATATTGATAAGAGAAAGCCGGGCGCTATCGCATTCTAGTTTATTCTCATTTTTATTTCTTTTTTTTGTTTTTGTTTTACATTCCTTATCAGTTACGTCTGTTTTTTTTTCTGTTGAAAACTCCGTTTTACAGATATTAGTACTCTCTCTTTTCTCTCTTTGACAGTCACTGGATCTATGTGTATTTCAAACTGCTGACGATATTGAGTTCTGTGATCAGTGTGGCAACAGTAATCAAGTGATATAGAGAGACAGACAGAGAGAGAGAAGTGAAATATAGTGAAAAAAAAAAAGAATAATAAAAATGTGCGCAAAAAAATTGCAAAAAATAAAAATGTTTGTTATTGTGGGAGTGTGTGATCAGTGATCGGCGGCAAACAGTGGAGAATAATACATGTTATATAACATCGACCAAAACCTCTCAGAGCAGTACACACACATATACAAAACTACAAACAACATGAGAAATAACAATTTGTAGAGTAATACACATACACACACACACACACACACACGCACACGCACACACACACACACACACAGAACACCTCTCCTCCCCTTCCGCCAATTTTAGATTCATTAGTTTAGCTTCCAGTTAATTTTGTTTTTCTTTACATTTATCTGTTTGTTTATTGAGATTTTTAATTTGCCAATGTCTGAATCAGTTTTCAAGAGTTTCATTGCTTTTCTAAAATAGATTAAGGAAAAACCAAATTGCTCCATAGATAGGGAAATTTCTAAGGTACCAGTATTTACAATTTAAACAGAACAGGAAAATATATATATATTATATATATATAAATTGTAAAAGGAATTTCTTCCTGGTACATGGCATTGATGAATGTTTTTAATCCTGTTTTTTACCCGATTTAAAGGGGGCTAATATTATATATCATTATTTTGGAAAATCTTAAGCGAATCAAGAAATGAGAGATTATTATCTAACTATATAGTCCCGGGGGGGGGGGGGGGGGGGACTTTTGTGTCTCTCGAATCGTGTGTTATCTTTCTGTCCAGTTTCATGCAGAATTGGTTCGCAGCATATTATGTAAATGTATCCCTCAAAAGACAGTTTCCTATGTCCAGGGAAGTCTCTTTAATTAACCATTAGTTTTATTATGCCAAGGTTATATTATATTTAAGAGTCTTTCGTAAGCCCTCTAGGAAAATCAAGGTGTGCATCAATACTCCTCAGAAAAGGGGATAGTTGCCTTGTGAACCATTTCTCTATAGCCACAGGCTGTTTCTGTAGTAGGTGACAAAACATTTAAGGGATGATAAGCGTCCACAATGTTCCTTCCGTTGCCAACTGTTGACCTCTTTATTTCTCTGAAAGCCCTTGTGTCCCAGCACCCAGTCTAGTTACAGGATATTATGGTTCACCAGGGACTCCAGCTCCTTTCGGCATATATCAACAATGTTCAATCTCAAGCATTTCGCCTCAAAGCTTTTAATGTCAGAAAAAAACTGCAATTCTTCCGTCCATTCTGCCTTTGTTCCTAAGATATTGGGTACAGCTTAAATTAGCGAAGACTTCAGTCAATGACGTCCTCTTAGAGAGATAGTCATTCCGATTTTAGCGCAATTAACCTAGAAGCCAGACTCCGAATTAGAGGGCTAACTTATTAATAAAAGGGTCGATTTAAAAGAGAGGAACATATTCTTCGGTGTACTGGGGAGCATATTCACCCTTTAAAAGATTCTCCCTTTTGCCTTACTTAATCTCTCCCAGAATTTAATTATAAAAATCGTTTCCCCTAAACTCCTCTTCCTAGATAATTTTATCGCATATCTTGGTGAATCTATGGATTGGCAGCCGGTCACACCAAGATCTATAAATTATCATCGCCAATGAAAACTATGAAACATGAGTAAAAGATAGAAAATGCCTTCAGTTCTTGGCGTCTTGCTTGCTGCACATTTTCTGTTTTTTTTCATGAGTGAAATCTACTTCGCAGATCTACTGACCTCTTTTCTATGATGTCTTCTTCGAACCCTACGCTCAATGACCGAATCAAGAGCATATTTCTCCAGAAAAATTACCTCCTGCCTGGAGTGTACTTTTGCTCCATTTTCCTGTACTAGCTTCTACACCTACGGGCTTGCTCTGTTTTGCACTAGAGATTTCATCCTACTATATTAAAAATAAAGTGCTTATGGGCAATTTGTTACAATGATATTATGGTACCTGTAATTTAATAAAAGAGTGATGATGTCGTGTCAAGAGAAAGAGAGCTGGCGAGAAAGATGTAGATTTTATAAATCGCTATTCCCTAAAATATCAGGCAAAAAAATGCTTACAGAAATAGAGACAGAAAGGCTGCCAACTGTTTACCATCTGAGAAAGGAAAGGTTTAGAACACATCGATTTGAGTTGTATAAATTATGCAATATAGTGCAGGAAATTCTTTATATATCCAGAATGCAGAATGACAAACTTTATTATAATCAACATCCCCAGGATTACTCTTACTCATGATTGCATTGTTTCAAGTATTAGCCAGTTACAAAAAAAAAAATTGATTAAGAGCACGTGGGGATGATTTTTGCAAAAGGATTTACAATAGAATGCAGCAGTATGAATTAGCTGGTGGAATAAAAGGAGACATTATCTGAGATTCTATCCTAAATAGCGTACTACTTTTTCCTTTTATTCTGGTTGATTTCGAATTTTCCTTTATCGTCATACTTTCTTTACATCATATTTCAAATGACTGTATCATGTTTCGTCATGCATCAAGTTTTCCCCAACCTTATTTTCAATTTATATAAACGATATATCACAAAAAGGGACATTTATTTATCCAAATTTGGAGATGATACAGGAATGTACGACTCATAACAAGAAGATAGATACCATAACAAGGTTTTACAGAAAACCTATTTACAAAATCTGTAAACTTTTCCATTGTTGGTAGGTAAAATCAAAATAAATGAAAACAAGATGCAGCTAGTTTTATTTACAAAAAAAAAAAAGACCCACATTTCAACATGAAATAAAAATCAATAATCAGTAAATGAATTGGTTTCCAAATATCAATAAAATATTTACGCCTGACAATGGGCAAAAGGTTAAAATTTACCCCACATATGAACGCCATATATAGTGAACGTAAAAGATTGTTTCATTTTGTTTTCCATTACTAAATCGAAATCCAAACTAAATATTAGAAATAAAATCTTAATATATCTGGCATTTGTAAGACCACTGTTCCAACATGGGATCTATGATGTCCAACCATTATATTGAAACCATAGCGAAATACAAAACAATTTCGTGAGATTTACAGATTCCCCTGAGATATATTATAATTACTGTAACTGGCCGGACTTATACTGAAGATATGTTAAAGAAATGGCAAAAAAAGGTTCTTCCTAATTGCAGAACTGGCTGATACCATTATAATTAAAAATTATAACATTGTATATATAGGCATAAAAATACTGAGTATATCCTCCGGAATTAATTTCATTTTCTAGATCTTTTTTGGTACTCTAAATTTCATTTTGTAAATTTGTATATAGATTTGACATTATATAATAAAAAAAAAAACACTTTAGTGTATGTCAAAACTTTGAAACTGGAATTCAACGACTTAAAAAAATAAAAAAAATTCACTCTGACGACAAAAATACGAAGTCAATCAGAATAAAGAGAAAGATGCTTTTACCACAAACTGAAACACTTCCAGATATTGTCCAGCTTCAACTGAAGACGAATTGGCTGAATATTGGTTCCCAAAAAAAAACATCGTGAACGAAGTAAAAGATTACTGTTTAAAATGAGAATGAGATGTTTGTATGGCTAAACTGTTTAAGTTTATTGTATGATTACTATTTAAGTTTATTGTTTCAGTTATAGTAAAAAAAAAACTTATATTATTTAATGTTTTTTCTTTAATTAAACTGAGATTGGAAGCATAATAATGCTGAATTGTTTCTATGCAATATAATCTAGGATTATATATAATTTATAAAGAAGAAAATCAGCTGCTTTATATTAGAAACAGCTGATAAACCATATGTGCTTTTATATGTGAATGCTATTACATTTTATAAAATTCAATTATAAGATTGTAAAAACTTAACATTTTTATACAACCCTTTATTTATTTATTTATATATATATATATAATATATATGTTACAATTTAAAAAAAAAACGAAGTGCATATATAAATATATTGAGGTGGTGAATTCTTGAAATAACAGCGTCACAGCTGAGGAGTAGTATAGGGCCGGGCCAGAGAGAATATGTGTGAGATCAGTTGGTCGTTGAGCTGCTACTTACTGTTGCCTAACTTTACAGCACACATACATACACACATATATATACACAAACACTAGTGATATATACATATACACTGCTACATATATTGTGACTATTATTAGTTTGGTGATCTCATACAGTATACCAAGTATTCCTTCTCATAGTACTTTACTATTACAACAACCAAGAACTCTCTACACACTACACTCTACTACTACTTAATATTAATAGTAGTAGTGTTATAGTAATACTAGGGAAATCTTCCTACAATATATGTATGTATGTGTAATTCCACCCTAATTTTCTCAGCTTTCAATGAAAGTATTTAACATTATTACAATTGTAATTTTAAATTATGAAGTGTATACTTGATCAATTAGACGTAACCTAAAAAAAAGTTTGTTAATTTCATCTCAAGAGATGATCAAAAATTGCAAATAAATTGAAGTGCAGCAGAACCTCCGTCGTACACCTAAAAATCAATGAATTTTTTACGCGCACACCGTATGGGCCGTTCCCGAGCTCTCGCTCATAACAGCGAAAAAAAAAAAAATAAAAAAAAAAAAAATCAATGAATTCTAAAGAGTTCAGAAAAAGTTACAAAGTTAAATTATATTTTTTCAGTTTATCGCGATGTTTTTTTTTTTATTTTGTTTTTAAAACAGCATTGACGATTTTTTCTTTAAATTTCGCAATACGTCAAACATTTTTATCAAGGAAACTTGATTACTGGAATATTGTAGTGGTGCTGCAATTTTAAATGACTCTTACTCAGCTCAGTATTACCTCTATATAATAAATTAATGATAATTTAATATGTTACTAAATTAAATTTAATAATGATACAAACGAGGTTTCTTTAAACTTAATCATACTATACTGCTCGTAGAAAATTTACTTTAGATGATTTCTCGATGATCTGGTCTGTACTGCTACCCACTAAAGTGCCATTCATTGAAGTGTGAGCCCCCGCCCGCCAGCTTATAATATTGAGAATATTAAAAATATTTAATACAAATTCTGAATTAGAACCAATAACTGTAGACTTTTTACTTCCTCTTCCTGTTTGCTGATAAGAGGAAGTATTGCGATCGTGTCAAATTTTGGATATAAAGTTTCCTTAAATGTATATATATATATAGTGTTATATTAAGTCTTAAATGTTATATTAAGTGTGGTAAATCGCAACATGTTTAAACTTGTTATTTCGTTTAGGTTCTACCGGGAGACTCGACATCAGCTTTTTACCAAAATCGGTCAACCGAATATATACATTTTTTGAATTGATTTTTTTGTCTTTTTCAATTTTCTCGAAAACAGGTTCAACGATTTTTATTTTTTTTTTTAAAGTTGGTACGTCAGCTATACATATATTGTGCTACAACTTTTATTTATAAAACTTTTCTGGCAAAGTTCATTTTAGGGCTTTTCTGGAAGTTAAACTATCCACTTAAATGCCAATTTCCATATTATTATAATACGATCCTCTAGTCTATACAATATTACTAAGAATTAAATATATTGCCAGAATTCCGTGTTTGAAGAAACTCAGATGACCCTGCGACTTTACTGAACGGTTTATTTAAATTTGCAGCGTTTTTTTCGATAAAGCGACCAATGAATGAAAACCAAAAATTAAGTAGAAACTTCTCCTGAGATGCCTCTTCTCATCAATCTACCGGCCAGACTGCAATATCTTAAGGTTATCCTTAAACTCCAACTCCCACAAGCAATCCCTTTGAGAGTGTTGCCCTCTCAAATATGCTTGAAAAACGGGGGACACTGAACTAGGAAGTGATTCACCGTTTCCCTGACTCCATCGTCACAATTTTGAACACAGAGGACTAGATGTCCTGTTTATTTTGTGTAAGTGACTGGCTGCCGTACCATGACTAGGTCAATACATGTATCAGGACTCTCAATTGTACCTTATTCAAGGAGAGAAGACACATCAAGTGCAGTTATAAATCTGTTAGCCTGGAGATCTCCAATTCTTTTTTCTCCATTGATTAACTTCACTATCGCAATATTGCTTAGTGATGATTTCTACTGGTTCGGGACTACAAAACGGTAATGGGAACTCATCCCGAATTGGAATATTTTCTGGTGAGTCTGGAAGGTCATAATTTAGTTTCTCTCAGCTACTACTGATAATATTGAAGCAGTTAAAGTTTGTAAACATACCAAACTTTGAAGGGAATTCGTAATTATATAATGTGCACAAAGAGAAAGTTATGTGAGTGATTCACATCAGATTTTTATATATTACGTATGAATAATTACAAAAAAAATACCATGCATCTCAGATATGTAAGACGTAGTATAATTTATTAAATAAAAAAATACCACTTCAGATATCAGACATATGAATTTTAATGCAAACAACTAAATAATACTGTGAAATATATGTTAATTAATAAATAAATAAATAAAAAAACAAACAAATAACTTGTATATATATATATATATATATACGTATATATATATATGAGAAAATGTAGTAAAAAGTTATGTGTGAGCCAGCAGTTCTGATCTGGGTAAAAGTGTTGAATCGCTCGTATTTTTGGCTTGAAGGTACAGCTCAGCTCGGTCCCTCTAATTATACTAAAACTGAACGCACCCCACTCTTCTTTACTCGCTACTCTTCTCACTAATACACACACACACACACACACTCATCGTTAGTATTTATTCCTTACTCATGTATGTATTTATATAAATGTCAGTGTGTGAGGTGTTTATGTTAAAACATGAAAATGGTACATTTGTGGGATAATTTGTGCAGTGACACACACATTATAAACTAAATAGCTAAACCGAAATAATACATTACAATACAAATTTATGCTTTGCTTGTGTACATAATTATTTTTGCATTGTTGTTAGAGGGGATTTTTTTTTTTTTAAATTAACCGCTATTATCATCGCTTGTTATGTTTGGATAAAATATGTGAATTAGAGATAAATATAATTCATCTAATTTGAAACTCATAAAATTTAAAGGATGGAAACGAATCTCTTAAGATTAGCCTAACGAAAAACGTGTTTGTTTCTTCATTATTTTCCAAAATTCCAAATAAATACATTTCTTTGCCTAATAGTGCTATTTAGCTCAGTTAGATTAGGCCTTCTCACTATCCACTGCAGACCAAACAAGCACATGCATTGAATGGGCTTGACAACGGATAGCCTGCATGGGTTTTTATCAGAAGAAGAAGAAACAGCACCGCATGTACTGTGTGGATGGTTGGAAAAACTGACGCCTTCAAGCTTCACCGAAGAGTCTCTTTTCAGTCTCCTAAAGACTTTTCAGACTAATTAAACATGATATTTTAGGTTTTCGCGGCCATTTTCATGGAAAAGTTCATGGTTCAAGGTTCGAGTTTCCAGGTTGAGACCGCGTCAGTGGTTTGCTATAAACCGACATTTCGCCCATATTGCAATGATCCTCTTCAGGTCGTTTCACCTTGAAAGCTAATGGATTGCTCAATGATGGTCTGACTATCGGAAAGAGTCATAATCTCCTGATTCCAATAATTCCATTCATTGTTAATAATATATCTTCCAAAGAGTCTGAAAAAATGCTGGGTCTTATTCTAGACTCCGTACACTTTTGTCCCAGTTTCGGTTATGTTCTTTAATACCATACAAGATTCATGGCAACATTCTCTTGTGTTATTTAACCTTGCTTCGGCGGCACCTTCACTAAAAAAAAATCTAGTTGCCTGTGGAGTATTACAATGCCCAAACTTGGTTGAGTTTTTATATTAAGCAATGAGCTAGAATAGCCTAAACCTTTACTCATCCAAATTGCGAGTGTAATTTTGCGAGTTTTGAGTGCTGTTTGCATTGTTAGGCTAGGTTTTTACTTGGCAGGGACGCCAAGAAGTGTTCTTCCCGGCAGGCCCAGGCTTTAAAAAAAGTTACATAATTTCCTCTATCCTGTTAAAGATGTGAATAAAACCAACATATGGTCTAAACCAAATTGCAACAAACTAGATCGAAAAGATTCGTTTTTAATGTACAGTTTAGTCATTATAATAGATTTTACAATTATTACTTGTAAAGAATGATTAGATTTGCTAAATTAAAACCTTTTACGTGACATAATTTTCATCATAATCAAACTTCAAAGCATCACTGATTACATCATTATTCCCATCATTAGGTGCATGTAATGTTGTTTTGATGAGTAAATTCTCCGCAAAAATCTTCATTTATTTTCTCTAATCGAACGATGTGTTTTCTGTTCACTTGAATTTTTTGTATAAACAAATCTTATCTTGAAAAATTAAACAACTACTAATGGAAATTTTCCGAATTATTGTCAATAAATTAAACTTAAATTTTTATTTTAATTAAATTTGTAACGTCGGACATATTATCACTAGTCAGTCAATAGTTTTTACATTCTCTTATTTCTAGTAAGAGCGAAGTATTGCGATCGTGCCAGATTTTCGAAATTGAGTTTTCACGAGTCCCCTGAAAAAAAAAAAAAAAAAAGTCCTTAGCAAATAGACTGTGTGTGTGTGTGTGTGTGTTTATGTTTTAAAAGAATATCTATAAAACAAAAAGTCACAGAAAGCTCTTCAATCAAGAAGATTTCCGGCAAATTACATCAACCGGAAGTGTGACTTTACTAATTGGTTTTTTCAAGTTTTTCTCGAAAACGGCTCCAACGATTTTCTTTAAAGTTCATATACTATCTACACACATAAATACCTATCACTTTTAGTTATAACATGTTCCCAGGAAAATTGATTTTGGGGGGGGGGTGTTCTAGGGGAACACTGGTGTCATACTTTCCTCTAAAGTACCACTTCAGTTATTAATATATGGTTTACATTACATTGGTATACATTAGAAGCATTGATGGAAATTCACATTTGAAGAAAATCGGTTAAACAGAAGTACTATTCTGGTTTTACAGAATAATTTTTTTGAGTTTTTTAAAACTTGGAATGCTAACTGTGTAGATAGAAACGTATCACTTTTATTGAAATATTTTTCTGAAAAAAAAAAAGAAGATTTTAGAGCGGGAATAGAGGTATGTCAGTTAGTTTAAATAAAACTGCCTGTCAGTAAATTTAAATTTGCACAAATTTTCGTGGTTTTGACATAGAGTGTTCCATTTAATGCCGTTCAGATATATACAAGTAAAATCCCCACAATTATTTTTATAGCCTAAGCGATCTATATATTGTGACGTTGCAATTTTAATGACAAATTGATTGATTAAATTGTATTAATTAGAGTAAGAGAGAGTCGTGTGAGTGTTTCACACCAGATTTTTTTTCCCCTCTTTTTTTAAATAGAATTTTATTAAACTTGATCACAGTGATATAAATAAAAACAGATGTTCTTTATTTCTTTAAACAAAAACTGATAGATAAAAATTGAAATAACACAGAACATGATTTATAATAATTAAATTTGATTGACAAATAATATGGTGTTACTAATGATAATGTTTATTTATGCATTTATTTAAATTATATAGTTAAAGTAGTAAAAATAATAAATTAACTTATTTTAATATTTACCTTTCTTGGAATGACAATTTAATTAGTCAGATTTTTTTTTTTTTTTCAAACCGCTATCTCTTTTTTTTACTTTTTTAAATGATTTTTAATTCAAACTATTTTTTTCTCTTTCATTTTAATTTCGATTATCTTTATTATCAGAAGACCATCATTAGAAGAGAATCGTATTAACTAAATAATCATTAATCTAATTGGTCTGGAATTAAAGAGAAAAAAATCTGGTGTGAAACATTCACACAACTTTCTCTTACTCCAGTTCTCAAAAATTATAATTGACAAATTTTATAGTTGGTGTACCAAATTTAATGAAATTCTTCGAAAACTGAAAAAACTGTTCAGTAAAAGCGCACTTCCGGTTTACTAATTTTCTTGAAACTCGGAATTTCAGCCATCTATTTATTTCTAACTAATTATGTTTGGATGATAGAATTGTATAATGAACAAGGATACCACTTTGATGAAAATCTAACCCCCCTCCCCTAAAAGTGCTCTTAAAAGAAATTTCCCAGAGAAATGTTTTAGATAAAAGTTGTAGATCATTGCATGTTTAGTTTATATACGAAGTTTCCAAAAAATCGTCAAAGCCATTTTTGAGAAAATTGCGAAAAAGTGAATAAATCATTTAGTAAAGTGGTAAAGTAAACGCACTTCCGGTTATCCGATTTTTTTCAAACTCAGAATTACAACAACATATTTAATTCTAATTAACATTATTTACATCGCAGAATTGTCTAATAAACTGAAATAACACTTTAGATGGAAACCTAACCCCCCCCTCCCCCAAAAGTGCCCTGCAATGCTTTCCCGGAGACATGTTTTCAAATAAAAGTTGTAGCTCATTGTATGTGTGGTTGATGTTTGACGTTTAAAGAAAATCGTCGAGCCATTTTTGAGAAAATCGCAAAAAAGTAAAAAATCCAACTAGTAAAGTGGTACTTCCGGTTGAGGAATTTTGACAGATAATGTACTGTCAGATTCCATGGTGATACCTAAACGGAATATCGTGTTTCAACTTTCTATGGTTTCTCGTTTTTTTGAGCTATGCTGTTCACATACATACACACACACGGACACACACAACAACACGCACACACACACACACACAGACCATTTGCTAAAAGCCCCTTTTTTGGACTCAGGGGACCTCAAAACGGATATTTCCGGTGAAAACTCGATATCGAAATTGGCACGATTACAATACTTCCTCTTACTAGGAGTAAGAGAAAGTAAAAAGATCATAAAACAAATTCTGTTGTGAAACGTGTTCTCTAACAGCAATGCAATTATATTATATAAAATAATAAATTTTCTTTAATCTTCAGATTTTCACACATTTTTCTTAACATAAATATAGAGGTTGTTTGGGGGGAGGGGAGGAGAGGTTGGGATTCCGCACAACTATCTTTATAATCAATTTTTACTTTCTCTCACTCCTAGTAAGAGGTAGTATTGTAATCGTGTCAAATTTTCGATATCGAGTTTTCATCGGAAATATCTGTTTTGAGGTTCCCTGAGTCAAAAAAAGTGGTTTTTAGCAAATGGTGTGCGTGTGTGTATGTATGTATGTATGTGAACAGCATAGCTCAAAAACGAAAAACCGTAGAAAGTTGAAACTTGATATTCCGTTTAGATATCCCCATGGGATCTGACAGTACGTTATCTGTCAAAATTCCTCAACCGAAAGTACCACTTTACGAGTTGGATTTTTTACTTTTCTGCAATTTTCTCAAAAATGGCTCCAACGATTTTCTTTAAACATGTAACATCGAGCCACACATACAAAGAGCTACAACTTTTATTTGAATCATTTTACCGGAAAAATGCATTTAAGGGCACTTTTGGGGGAGAGGTGGGGTTAGGTTTCCATTTAAAGTGCTATTTGAGTTTATTAGACAATTCTGACAACTAAATAATGTTAATTATAATTAAATATGTTGTTGAAATTCCGAGTTTGAAAAAATCGGATAACCGGAAGTGCGTTTACATTACCACTTTACTAAATGATTCACTTTTTCGCAATTTTCTCAAAAATGGCTCCGACGATTTTCTTGAAACTTCATATATAAACTAAACATGCAAAGATCTACAACTTTCATTTAAAACATTTCTCAGGGAAAATTCATTTAAGGGCACTTTTAGGGGAGGGGTGGGGTTATGTTTTTCTGTAAAGTGCTATCACAAGTTGATTATACAAGACTGACATCCAAACAAAATTAATTAGAAATAAATAGATGACCATAATTCCGAGTTTTAAGAAATTAAGTAAACCGGGCGCTTTTACTGTACAGTTTTTTCAGTTTTCGACGAATTTCGTTAAATTTGGTTCACAAACTATAAAATTTGTCAATTATAATTTTGAGAGCAGGAGCAAGAGAAAGTTGTGTGAGTGTTTCACACCAGATTTTTTATTTTCTGTTTAAGGCGCGTCAACATCTATGGTGCCGGAGTCTTCTCAGGGCATTGCCTTCTCTCGCAACAGATAACACTATTCATCACCGGACAGTGAACTGTAGAGGCTCCTAGGAAGAGAAAATCTAAGGGCAGATTTTTTATTTTGGTAACATCTTCATTAGGGCACATATATTGTCAAAAATACAGACGTTTGTAATTGCCTACACTAAAATTAAAAAAAAAAATTCAGGCAAAAACTAAATAATGACTTACGATGGAGAAAACCAATTACCATTTACAAATTAGGTTATTATTCATATTGTACTTATTTTTAAGTACAGAAAACTTGTCGTATTTGGAAAAACAATTAAC
The DNA here is from genome assembly GCA_011037195.1 of Triatoma infestans. Classification (NCBI taxonomy): domain Eukaryota; kingdom Metazoa; phylum Arthropoda; class Insecta; order Hemiptera; family Reduviidae; genus Triatoma; species Triatoma infestans. The sequence goes on from JAAEAF010000293.1 coordinate 112,459, forward strand.
TGAGAAAAGAGATTCTCTTTTGGTTATACAGGCTATTATTCAATTTTGTAATTTCTATGTATATTTAATTATTATGAAAAACAAAATCTTAATGGCCTTACTGTATTCAGTATATTGAATTAGAAATTCATTATAGTTTTAATAATCTCTTTAGATGTCCGAGTTAAGTTCTTCAAATATAGATCTGTATTTAAATTGATGGAATTTTTCATTTTCAAATTATATGTACATTGATTCTTTTTAGAAGCTGCAATGGAAATTCTTCTTTTTGCCCAATATTTTGATAGTGTCAAAATTGAGTTTATGGTTCAATATGGTCATATGCGTCCGTCCATAAGGTAGTAATTTTTTATTTTTCGCATTATGTCCTTGTCGTATTCTTTCATTCTGTCAAATCAAATCACAGTTCTACATTCTATTTTGTGTATTGTGTGAGTTCGTTTTATTTTTTAAGAGTTTGGGGGGGGGGGATTCTGTTTTGGTGTTGCACTTGTAAACTCATCTTTAAATTTTTTATATGCGAATGAAAAAATGTTTTATATTATTAGATACTTGCGGATCAATACAAGTTTTTTTCTTTTTTTTTTTTTTTTTTTTTTTTTTTATAAATGAGAGTTGCTGCAAGTGTTGATTGCGTGTTTCTTGTGTCTTTATTTATTGTTTTGTGCATAAGACTTTTTTCTTAGTTTTAAAGGGAATTGATTTTTAAGTAATATTGTCATGAGAGATGTATAATTTTTTTCACGGTACACAGTTTTTTCTCCCCGGAGTCTTCTCAGAGCACTGCCGACCTCCGGGCCGTGTGCTCCCGCTACAGACAAAGTTTCCATCACCGAACCATGAGCTGAAGAGGCTTCTAGGATGAAAAAATGTAAGGGTAGCACAGCTGTACTGGAATCCGGGACCTTCTCGTGAGAGTCCAACGCGCTACCATTGAGCTAATCCCTTCTCTAATAAGATTCCTTAGAAGTATTAAATATTGTTGATTTTGGGTGATTCGATTGGAAATTAGTATACGTCTTGTGTTTGCTGGTTTGTATTACCATTCCGTTGTGGTATTGAGGTTATTGCCAATAATTATTTTCATTTCTAGGAAGCGACTCTATCTATTTTCTTCTTTTATTATTTGAGTTTGTTCAATGTTCTTGGCGCTATCTTCGGTACCACAAAGTAAAACACTTCAACTACATCTAATTATTGGGACATCACCATCACTACCTCTCTATTTATGTTCGGCAAATGAGAAACATTTCAAGTTTAGAGTGAGTGTTTCACATCAGATTTTTTTTTTTTAAATAAAATTTCAACTTGCAGTTCAACTATTTTTATTTATAATGAATATAATATGGGAACTAGTGCCAAGAAATGAATTTATCATATTTTCCTATTGTTTTAATTTTTGATTAAAAAAATAAGGCAATAAGTTTTAAGTTATGGTAATTTATTTTATAAGTTGATAAAATATACAGAAATATCCAATTTACTTAATATCACCTTTTAAGGTCAACATGTATGGGGTATATCTTTTTTTTTTGTTTTGTTTTAAGGTTGGGCCAACACTAATATGATAGGGGTCTCTTTGTAACATGAAAAGTCACGAATGGAGAACCGTTCAAGGTTTATTAGTTCTCTCTCATTCTGGAATAAACTATTAGGCGTGTTTCTAAGAATAATAATAATAAAAAATAGCATTCTAACGTATTTATATCTATTTCCCTTCGCTTAGTACAAGAAAAAACAGTTCACCAAAACTTAAGTCGTATTAAAATTTAAAAACTAAAAGTGAAAGAACTTGTAAACAAATACTTTTTTTACAATAGTATACCCAAGAGAAATGGTAGTGTGATGATAGTAAGAGGTAGAACATACGTCAATAGTAGTAGTTCATAGGCAAAGCCTATGATGACAGGCCGGTGTATTCTACGGCTAGGTCGGATGAGAGAATTGACATGTGTGTGTATTTTGCCTGATCGATAAGTGAATATCTTTGTATGTGTGTGCACTATAGCTACTATACACCACTACTATAATAGTAGTAATGTTCCCCTAAACTGTTGTTGTCACGTCAATGGCAGGCAAAATGGCGAGAATAGTTTCTCTCTGCCATGGCAGTTCTTGATTTAAAATAAACAAAACAAAATATAGTTTTTCTGTTTCATCATAAAAAGGAAAAACTAGTAGTAGTTGAATTATACAGAATAAACTATCAAAGCTTTGTTATTTTTAAATTAAAACTAATAGATATTTCTAGTCTTTGGTTGTGATATCACAGCAATCACATATTTTAATTGTACTTCACTAGATTTACTTCATAAAAAAATCAGGTGTGAAACACTCACACGACCTTCTCTTACAGCAATTAAAACAATTGTAATTGCCAAACTCTCTTGTCAGTGGTAGTATAGGATAAATTTGTTTTTTTCAGCAAGTAGAAAAGTTAATACTTGAATGTAATTACACGCTAGTCCAGAAGAAAGCGCTGCCAACAAATCTCAATAAAACAGAATTTAATATCACAAATTATCCCAAGTTTAAAAAAAAAAAATCAAAACTGATGGATTTATCTATGTAAGTTACAGTGGTGGCCGATAAATATTTTAATTGGGGGGGCGCTGCATATATAAAATAATAAATACAATTCATTTGTTAGTAAGTAAATTTAATTAAATATTAAAAAAAACTGCTTTATAAAAAGTATTATTTGAACAATAAAACTCCATTTATTAATTTTTGCATTGACTAAATACTTTAATAACCTTTCATTAAATTTTATCTGTAGCGTACATCCGTGTGAGTAGAAATAGGCTTCGTAGGTTGACGGCTTTCCTTATGGTGTATTGTAGACTTGAAGAAGGCGGGCGTAGAACTTGACAGCCAATGCAGATTTTGTGAGAAGATGGAGGAGACTCCAATACACTTACTAACAGACTGTGATGTTATCATCAAGAGTAGATTTGGAAACCTGGGTATATACCCAGGTGTTAGAGCAAGAACCCTTCTAGATTCTGAGACTTCTCAGACATCTTAATTTAGAAGGGGCACTTTAGGAAGTGAATTGGTTTCATCCTGGCACCCAGGGTAACACAATAAATCTTATTTGATAGCAGTGCATTGTACCAAAAAAAAAAAAAATCCGTCGCGACACTGCTTTTTTGGCAGTGCTGGGATCAGTTATTTGGTGAACAGTGGGCTGGTGCAAACGAATATCAACGAGTCTAGCCGTGACCGACCGAATGTGATAATCTAGACACTGCATTTGATAGTAGTGCCATTATTTCTTTGTTAATAGACCAATTCCATTTTTTAACTTGCAAACACTGTCGAAATCGAAGCTTTAACTTCTAATAAATTTTGTTATATTAATATATTGTTATATGAATTTTTTGATTATTTAGAAATACAAATAAATTTTAGTTGTATTTTTTTCTTTTGGCGGTTTAAAGAAAATAGTTGCCGCCATTTTCGTCAACATTAAAAAAAAACGACTCAAAAACCTATTCTGTGAAGTCGCATTTCTGGTTAACCAATTTTCTACATTTTTGGAATGATAGCATTAATTGTATATATTAATATTTTATAGGTGGAAGATATTGTTCTGAGATGCCACTTTAGAGGAATGCTTAAAGATAGCTACAGCTTCCACATAGCCTTAAAAAACGGAAATCCCCTAGAAAAATGTTTCAATAATAGTGACAGAACTTTATATCTATAGATAGTATAAGAAATTTAAAGAAAATCTTGGAGCGGCTTTTGGAAAAAATCTCGAAAAACTGAAAGAAAAAAAGAACATTCTGCAAAAATTCACTACTGGTTGATGGATCAAAATTTGAGCAGTAACGTATCCATAAAACATACATATTTCAAAAAATTTGACTTCCTCTTTCAACCCTAAGAGAAAGAAAGAAATAAAGGTGGGGAAAAAGGAAGCATTTATTATATTCTTAGAGTCCATTATTAGTTTTTAGGCCAGTATTCAGTTACCTTGGAAAAAAAAATCCTGCTGACGGGTATTAATGATAAATTATATAAAAAGCACCCGTCATTTACTCGCCTGATACCTTCGTTAATCATTTGTTCTCTGTCAGAATCGATTACGTCGACTAAAAATTTATTTTAAATACATTTTTTTTTCTGTATATTTTTTCTCGAGTAATAATTCAATTTTAATAAATTTTGACAATTTTAGAACTTCTATATAAAAAAAAAAAAATTCCTATCTCTATTAGACATGGTTTCAAAACTGTTAAGACTTTCTCTTATTGATTAACTGATTGATTAATTTGAGAAAGTTTCTTCAAACTTGGAAATTTTACTTTCTCTTACTCCTTCCTGAATGTGTTGCGATCATGGATTGTTGGAAATTGAGTTTTAACGGAAATACATGTTTTCAGATCCTGTAAATACGAAAAAATAGTTTTGAACAAATGGGGGTCAATATGCGTGTGCGTGCGTGTTAAATATCTCAAACATCAAAACGCAAGAAACTCAAACTTGATATTCCGATTAAATATCACCATCCATCTGACACGAAGGTTTCGGACAAAATCCATCAACCGGAAGCGGAACCGACTTTACTAAATAGTTTTTTTTTTTAGTTTATGGCGATTTTCTTGAAAACGGGTCAATGATTTTCTTCAAACTTCGTATACAGCTACTTATACACATATTTGACATATTTTCTCTGGAAGAAAATGATTTTTAGTGGTTCCGTGGGAAACTTTAAACTAAATTCTCCTCTAAAAGTACAACTTCCATAAAATTTACAGTTCTACTAACTACACAATATAATATTCATTAGTTGCTTTGCTATAAGTCCAAATTTTAAGAAATTTGGATTTGTATTTTTTTTTTTTTAACGGCTATAACCTTTTTCTTTTAACTTGGAATTTAAAAGCTGAATTTTAGCTGTAAAATTTTTCGAAATGTGACGTGAAATTTGAAATGTTATTTGAGTCTTCTTTAATTTAACTACGTACAAGTGACTATTTGCCAATATAACCATCCCACACTTCTATATGTATGATAAAGCTTGTAAAAAAGTTTAGATAATTTTAAAAGTGTAAAAAAAAAAAACATATTTATTTAGGTTTGATGTAGGAAGTTTTCAATAAATCAAACAATTAGAAAGGTAAAAAAAAAAAAAAAAAGAGTTGAATGTAAAAAGCGGAAGAGTGCAGGTGTCTTGTCGTTACCCCTAACTGTTTCAACCCTCCGCTGTGTCACAATCCAGCCTTTAAAACACACAGGGGGCAATTACTTTTATAGCAGTGATTTCTTTAGTGTAATTTATTATTACTAACTTTTAATCATATTAATTCCCTCTAACATTCTTGCTTTGAGTTCGATAATTTCCTAGAGAGGGTTTAACATAGTTACGCTCTTTTTGGATGTCACATTATGTTGACCGAAATCTAGAGAGAAAAGATTCAGTAACTTCCTTCAAGCGGCCGGAATCGAAGAATAAGGGATTAGCCTGACTAAAAGAGCTTAAAAATGAGGAGGAAGTTAAATAACATTGCTCTGGAAAAATCTTTCCAGACTGAGACATGATAAGATCTGTTGTGTATTTATGAACAGAAAAAGGCGAGCATCAGTCGGAGTTAAAATAGATTGCACATGCATACGCTATCCAGTGAGCACTTGAAGAAGCGGGGCCTACAATACGATTCTGTGGGGAAGATGGAGGAGACCACCTTCTGATGGATTGCGAGGTTTTCATTCAGAGAAGATGTAGAAGCTGTCTGCTACTACCGGCTATCGGAAGAAGATGTATCATTTTTAGAACCCTTCCAGGGTAAGAAATTGCTGAAAGAATTATACCCCTAGAAGGGTGCTTTAGTTACAGGAGAATGTTCTATGCATCAGAGGGACCTAAACGCTCCACGATATAGACGCTAAAAATAAATAAATAAAAAGGCAGCTTAGAGAGCATCTGCTTTCTCATCTCGAGCTTGATTCCGTGAAGGCTCAAACTTGATCCAGTTGAAAAATGAGGTACTACGTTAGAAAGACACACTGGCAATGACGTTTTTCTTTTGGAAGATATTATGGACTGTAACCTTGAAGGATCTGTTATGCTCCCTTTCTGGTATTTAGCCGAGAATTCTTCTACGTTTAAAGCACTCTTCTCAGTTCTATTTTTTTCCAGAAATTTAAAGATCTGGGAAGTTTCTGAGGAGGACTTATCTTTCTCTAACATTCGGTATGTACTTTGGCTTATAAATCTCTCTTGATAATGGCGTTGCAAGTCTCTTCGATTTCACCAAGAATTCGCAGGCGGCATCACGTTCTATGCCCGACTCTGCAGTTTCCCGCTTAGTCTACAATGAGAGGATTGCGTACGCAGCCAATTTTTTGCTCAGACTCACCCCGATTTTTTCCTGTCGTAATTGTACAATCTTAGCCTGCTTCTGTCTTGAGAAAGTACTTTAGCTTCTTGGAGAATCCAGCCGGTCATTTATTCCGCATTCATATGTTTAGGAGACAAACACTTCTTTGTTATTTCTGTAACTTCTAGAAAATCCTTGAAGAATTGGAGAACTTTTCAGTTAAATTTATGCAATTCAAAAACTTAACTTTGAAATCAATCAGATTCTTTGCTATTCCGGAAGAAAAATAGACAATTTTATAATTTGTATTAACTACAAAAAGTGAGTAGGAAGAGGTCTCCCCCATTTCCCGACAGAATATGTAGACTAACATTGTAAGTCTAGCTGCCTAACCAGTCAATTTTTATCCAGACCGAAGCAAACCTTGATCTTTTCCAGTCACATTGCCTTAGTCTGGGAGGATTTTCCCAGAGTCATGCTTCTTGGCTTCCTCCTCATTTTAAGGTGTTCTAACACACTGGTTTCTTAATCCAAAAATGATTGAAACTAACCGAAATATTTCTTCTCATCTTAAGTTGGTAATTATTTGATAGTTTAATCTTTGGAATTTAGTAAAATAATACAATGTATTTTACTCCAGGGGGGGAAAATAAGGAAAAATGCATGTTATTTATGTGATATTTATTTATATTATGATAATATATATATTGGTATTGAAAAGATGAGTACATCCATTAAAATTGGTTGTAATAGAATAATGGAGTGTTTGTTGAACGAACGTCAGCCAACGTAACAAGAGGGTTAGACAGCTGTCCCCTCAGGAATGGCAAGAAGAGGTAGCAATGGGGGCGATTCAACGGCAGCGGTGGCAAATAGTAGTGGCAAAAGGGACACGTGTCACAAGTGTACCCCGGGTTTAGGTCACGTGACTCACAGTGTCACCCAATGCTGTCGATCAATCCGTAGTTCAGAGTGTTCGAGAAAGAGAGAGAGAGAGAGAGCGAGACAAAGAGAGTGGATATTGCCATTTAGATTGAATTTATAGTAGTGGTTGGTTGTAAGTTCGGCTCTGCAGAAGGTTTGTAGAAGTATGTAAGCATTTTACTTGTAAACAAACACTGGAAAATAAAGAACACAAACAAACAGACGTATTGTTCAAGGAAATCTTGAATCTTGAAACATCAAGGAACGAACAGTACTACCATTAAAAGGGGGAGATTTCTACACTGAGCTTTTCGGAATACGAAAGGTGTGAAACATTCATTGTAATGTAATTAATCATACGACTTAACAATTCTCACCTGGAATTCACTGAATGGTTAGTAAATTTTAGTAATTTTATAAAATTGTTAATTCGCTTAAATGTTAGTGGAAACCTAAACAATAATAATACTACGTTTTGAGGAAAGCGTGACTTCCTCAGCTCCCCTAGAATTCCAAAAAAATTAATTTTTTCGGAAGAAATTATCCAATAAAATTGTAGATCCTATATACTTCTTTATTAAGTACATTAAGTTCAAAAAAATCCGTTGGCCACATAAAGAAAATCGCAGAAAACTGAAAAAATAAAGAAAAACACTCAATAAAGTCGCATTTCCGGTCAACTGATTTTCCGGCAATACTCTGTATTTTGGCAATACCTCTAATTTACTATAAGGTAATAGAATCAACTTTAGAATATCTGGATTTTTTTTTTATTAGAGAATAGTACACTGTGACTTATAAGATCTATTGTGCCTCCGGAGCACTGTCGCCTCCGAGCAGTGTTCTCTCGTTATAGACAACCCTGGCCGACCGATCACAGAGCTGTAGAGGCTCCTAGGAAATTAAAAATCTAAGGACACCACTCTGCTGGAACCATGGAGCTAACCCTCTCCAATTAGAATACAATTTACTAGAAATGACAATTTAGAGGAATGCCTGAAGTCCCACCTGCCCCGCCACACTCAGAACTCCCTACATGCAGTTTTTTGCAAATTTAGAGATTCACAAAATAAATATTTCTGGTGAGGGGAGATATTGATGAAGTGGTTAAGAGCATGGACTTCTAACTGGGAGTCCACAGTTTGAATCCCGCGTGTAACTGCTAAAAAGTTTATGTTAGTTTGGAAATTGTTACTGTTATAGTAAAGTATGATTCCCAATAATAATAATAATAATAATAATAATAATATTTTTATTTCCTGTAAAATTTGACATTATCAAATATAGGAACGTCATAAATTTAGAACATTGTTATAATAACTCAAGAAAAATTGTCTTTTAAAAAGTCCTGATAGCTATAATAACACTTTCCCTGTAGCAAAGTTTTTATCTTTTTCTTGAATTCATCGCTTGGAAGATTCTTGATGTCTTCTTCCAAGTGGTTGTACAGCTGGACTCCTTGTTGTATTGAGCCTAAGATTTGGCAACAAAAGATCTTTATGATTCCTAAGCTGGTAGTGCGTCTTTTCTTCTGCAGTTGCATAACTTATTATATTTTCTTTTATTTCCATAAGACATGCCAGCACATATTGACAAGGAAGAGGCAATATCATCCACTGTTGGAAGAGAGGATGACAAGAATCTCTAGGTCTTGCTTTTGACATTATTCTAATGATTCTTTTTTGTATTTTAAATATCCTCTTTGCGCTTGTTGCCGAACCCCATAGTATCAGACCATAGCTCAGCAATGGATGGATCATACCATAGTACATCATACGTAGAGGTTCCTTTTCGAGGATTGAGACAACTCGCCTAAACAGAAATGTAAGCTTGTTAAGCTTGCTCTCCAGGTGGTCGACATGCGACTTCCATTGAAGTTTCCGGTCCAGAATTAAACCTAAGAACCTTATAGACTCTTCGTTATTTCTTCCTTCTCCTTTCTTAAGGCTGAAAGTAATGGACTGTGTTTTATCATGGTTCAGCACTAAGCCATTGGAAGAGAACCAGGTTGATGCTCTAGCCATTAAACACAACATCATTTTTTCTACTTCTTCTTCAAATTTTCCGCTACAAACTAGCGTTGTATCATCTGCGTAGTTGATCACTGATCCACCTAGAGTTGCTGCCAGATCATTGATATACAATAGTACTACTAATTTAGTAGTTGAACATTAAGCCTGCCTGAAATATGTAGGCGTTACTTTACTTTACTTTTACTTTACATATATTTCTGGTGAAAACTCAATTCTGCAAATTTGCTCACTTTTGCAGTACTTACTCTCACCGCAGCAAAAGAAAGTCGAAAAAAATCTGGTGTGAAACACACTCACAACTTTCTCTAATTGAAATAAATACATTTATTAATATTATGTCAAAATAATTTTATTTATGATTTATTATTTATTTAAATGGGTGTGACCTAGTCATAGTTCTATAGACAATAGAATCGTGCATTATATTGAAATAGCACCTTAGAGGAAAGTGTAACATTACCTATCTATCACCAGAACATCCCTTATTCCCGGATAAATGTTTAAAATAAAAGTTATAGCTCTATATATGATTAGTTGCTGATTAGTTGATGTTTAAAGAAAATAGATGGAGCGATTTTCGAGAAAATTCCAAAAAAAAAATATATTAAGTAAAGTGGAGGATCCGGACAATCGACTTGGACCCAAAGCTTATTGCCACGTCCTCCTAGTAAGGGGCCACCTAAACTAAATAATCAAGCTTTCTACCATCTTTTGTTTTTCCCACAAACACACAAAGACCGAATTCAAAAAAAAAAAAAAAAATCTGGTGTGAAACACTCACAATCTTTTCTCTTACTTCGAAATGACAAATTTTCTTCACACTTACAATTCTTTTTAGTGTTCAAAAACCGTTGGCATTTTTATGGAGAAAATCACAAAAAAAAAAACTGAAAAACCTTTTCAGTAAAGTCACACATCCGGTCAAACGATTTTCTTCAAACTAAGAATTTTGGCAATTTATATAATTCTAATTAATATTATTCAGTTGACGGAGTTGTATAGCACATTGTTGAACTGAAATATCATATTAGAGGAAAACATAACCCCACCTCTCTCCAAAAAGTCCCCTTAAATGAATTTTCCCGGAGAAATGTTGGAAATAAAATTGTAGCTCTTTGTATCTGTAGTTGATATACTAAGTTTAAAGAAAATCGTTGACACCGTTTTAGAGAAAATAGCAGAAAACTAACAACTACTTTCAATAAAGTGCACTTCTAGGCTCAATTTTCATCAACTCAATATTTCGACATCATATTTAATTCTAATTAATATTAATTATATGATAGAATTGCATAATAACTGAATTAGCAATTTAGAGGAGACTATAACCCCACCACTTCTCCCAAAAAGCCTTTCCCTGATGAAATAGTTCAAATAAACTTTGAAATCTTTATATGTGTAGTTTGAAGAAAATCGTTGGAGCCGTTTTCGTGAAACGCACAAAAAACTAAGAAAAAAAAATCAGTAAAGGGGCATTTCCGGGTGATGGATTATTCCCGAAATCGGTGGTAGTATGTAAACGGAATACCAAGTTCGAGCTTCCTGCAACTTTTCATTTTTGAGATATTATTTTCAGACACACACACATACCATTTCTAAAAATCACTTTTTTGGACTCAAGGGACACCAAAACGTGTATTTCCGGTGAAAAATTCCATTTCAAAAATTCTGGCACTATCGCAACATTTCCTCTTACTTATTATTTTAGTAAGACAAAGTAATAAACACTTTTTTCAACGTCAAGAAAGCCCCCACTTCCGATGAAAATTCAATTTTATAAACTTGACCACGATCACAACAGTAAGACAAAGTAAAAACAAACGATATTACTTCCGCTAGTTAGTTCTTCAAACTTATCAGTGATAAACGAAACACTAGCAATTTAGTAACCCGATGTTATTGATAAAAAAATATATATATATATATATAAAAAAATAAAGATGCACAAGTTATTTTTATAGTGTGGAAAAAAAAAATATGTCAACAAGATAAAGAATAAATAAAAAAATAAAAAAAATTTATGAACTGTTTGTAGGAGGGAGGTTAGATGGAAAGGGGGGCAGCACTATCTTCCAGTTTTGTCCTCCTACAATACACACCATACCATCTCACTCTAATATAGAAAAAAAACTATCGCTTTTTTTTTTGTTTATCTAGCCAGTGGTACTATGTTCCCACGAGCAATGATTTCCAAAATAAATAAATGTAAATAAGAAAAAAATAAAAATAAATTTATTTGAAGAATTATATTGAAAGTTAATATTTATAATAAGATTTCTTACATTTTCGCCTTAAGCAAAGAATACGAACGACAGATCTTCCGTAGAAATTCTTTTAAATAGTGAGGTTGTTTGTTGTATTACTAGAATTCTATCTATAAGGATATCTATCTACAAAAGAAACATAATAATCCATTCAAATTACTTTCTGAGGTTTTGTAGTCAATGTGATAAAATAGATAAATAAATAATTTTTTTTGTTTTTTTTTATTACATAAATGTATTCATTTATATCAAATTGTGTGAAATATTTAATAATGTTGAGCATTGTTAAAAATAAATTTGTTGATAAACAAACAATTGTAATTCATTAATTAATTGAAACTTCTCACTATTAAGACTGAATGTATTCAATACATATATACAGTATATATATAAAGAATTGTTACCTTTTTTTAAAAAATAAATTATATTATTTATATGTAATCATTATGGATTTATTTATTTATTTATTTATTGAAAAACGAGTATAACTGGACAATTCTCACATATTATATTAAATTTCAGCAACATAAACAAAATAATATCGTAATTTAATATGGGCAAATATATCAAACAAACTTGATTTCATAAATTAATTTTTATATTAAATGTTATATAGTAGTTATGTATTTATTTCTTATTTTTAAAAGATTTTTTTTAAAACATGTTAACAAAATTCAAATTTTCTGATTTCAAATGATGATGAAAAAAAATTGCTCTTATTTTGTGGAAGGCTTATTATTGAATTAACTAGCACCAATTAAGGCCTCGTAAAGTTTTTATTTATTAATTTTTTTTAATCTTAATTCTTTGATCGATTATTCAGCAAAAACTTTAATTAGCTAGTTTAAGGTAAATTAAATTTCACTAAATTCCACTTTAATAATCCACATAAAAACAAAATTACGTGACAATTTATAAAAGAAACAGATAAATGATAACCTTATTAGAAAAACCACAACAGATGACCATAATTGCGATAACCAATTATAATTTATAATGATTATGATAATCAATATTATATCAGAAATCTGCTTTAATAAAATGTTATTAATTTCATTTTTATAATTAATTTTTGTAGACACTAATTATGGACGAAAGTAAAAAAAACAGAAAGCTTGAGTTGTAAGTTAACTGGTGTATTCTATAATCCGATCCACTGTCCAGTTTCCAGTATATTATAATTGGGTTGGTTGTCTTTTCTTAAAAAAAAAAAAAACATTTCCAAATTTTATAGACTACGTTTTATATCTAAATGGCAACAGTTTCTGAGATTACAATCAACTAAAATATGCTCAAACGTTAAGCCATATTTTATTTAAGCAATAAAGTTCAAAAAATGCTGACCAATCATTCAAATAACCAGCTATAAAGTTGATGGCAAAATTGAATTTATTGGCAAAACAAGGCTCAAAAAAAAAAAAAAATCTGCAATCCTGGAGTAATGATTTGGAATCAAGTTTCGTCGAACGTTTACAAAAGCTGGAAACAAAACTTGACTTTATGCTGAGAGATTAATTAATTTCTGTTTAATATTTTATTAGCATTTATTTGCGAGATTTTATTTCAGCAACTGAATTTTAATTCAATATTTCAATTTAATATTTATTAAAACTTCAATAGCATTTAAATAATTGTTTTCAGGCTGGAAAGAAGAAATACATCTAGAATATTATTTAAATATCTAATAAATTATTAACCCTCCACCATCATTAAGAAATAAAAGTATCAAAACAGTTTCAGAAAATGTTTAGTATGAAATATACATTCGAGATTCTCTGCGGTAATTATTACAAATCCAAATCATAAATATTCATTAAACTTACAATATTCATATAGCGTTTAGCTTCTTTTTTTTTTGCTGAAAGTTTACTTTTGGAATAAAAAAAAAAAAAAGTTGGGATAATTGCACTTGTTTACTTGAATGAGGACAGCGATCCTTTGTCACAATAATTTAGCAAACCTTGTAACGGTAGTTTAAATTTAAGTCTAATAATAAGGCTCTCATATCTCTCTGAAATCATATGAGTGATGCTGCGGAATCGTCCTTCGCCCGCTGTAGCCCAGGGAAGAATAAAAACGTCGTTCTCTCTTTGTTTGATTCCCTTCATCTGGACTACCATGTCTCAAGCAGATCATTACTTCTCCTCTCATTCAGCAGTCAACATCTTTAATCTTCCCCTAGATTATCCACGTGTATAGGTTGTACTGCGATTGCATCAAAGCTCTCTGCTTGGCGCTTCCTTAAGAGATAATGATAGGCTGACCTAATCACCTCCAGATCAAGCGAAAGAATACTGTCAACACCTGAAGCGCCTCCTTGGAAAAAGTGGCGCAACATAAGGAACAGCAATCGCTGAATGGCAAGTAGATGCCTCAATACAATAGAGTTATGCACACGATGGGCCAAAACTGAAGTGCATACACCAACCTGCGCAAGTAATATCCTTCTATACTACTTGTTGACTCTTGCCATCCCTTTTTTAAGCCCCCAATTGTTTCTCGTAATTCGACAGAGCAGGCTAACTTACTTCTTTGATTTTTCCCTCAGCTCTTTAATGTGGGGGATAAAACTCAATTTACTGACTAGCGTAACATCTAAGTATTTGGCGTGCTAACCCAACTCAGCCGACCCGTTTCAAAACGGACAACTGGTTTGCCAACTCAAAGCCAACGAACTTTAATCAAGATGGTTACGTTTTCTCTAAGGAGATACGCATGAATTTTCAGAACAACCCGCCTGTATACTATCCATTGGGGCTCAGCATGTCATGTATGAACTCAGGGGACCTCAAAACGGCGGAAACTCGTAATCGAAAATTTGACACGATCGTAATACTTAGTCTAATAGCAGTTAGAAACAGGAATATAATATAAAAATGATACTGATAGAATAAAACTATACTTATCTAATTCATAGTGGATTTCATCTCTATCTGGAAGGCTCAAGTCATGGCTTTCGACGTAAATCCTATGCCAACTTCATTTTGCTTACAGTGGTTGCACCTCCAGTTTTACCAACTCTTTTTGCCATACCGCAACTTTAGGCGGGAGCGTCTTCAGCAAGGTTTATCTAGGAAAAACCTTGCTCCATAGGAATTCGATGGGCTATATTATATTTCAAAATTTGATGTTCCATGTAGTGTTGTTGAAACTGCCCCAATAAGATCATCGCTGTAAACTCCACAACCTGGTAAAGGTGAGTCACCAATCCTGCCCTTATATTTTCCAGTAATTCCTCCCGTAGATGTTCCAGAGGCTGCAAGTTCTTTGCTGTCAAGAGCTGCACAACCCACAGTGCCAACACCGCCCATATGTCCGATTTCTGTTTGAGCGGGTTGGCCTCCCTTTTTCTTGAATGCTTCTAGTGTACTCTTTGCCACATCTGTGATTAACTATGATTTTGGCACAAGAGAAATTCCCATTTTTTTGAATCTCCAGTGGAATTTACTAGTTTTATATAGATATTGTTTGATTTACAATTCTTTATCTATTTATTGGTATATGTTACATCGTAAAAAAAAACTAGCTCACTTCAGTCAATTTAATATTCATATGATTTATTAAAATCACCATAGCATGATTGCATTTTACATTAGAGGAACCGGGCGATGCTCTACGGGAATGGCAATGAGGGCCGTTGTGTAGAGTGTATAGAACACAAAATGAAGAGTGAATTCGCTACAACATTTATATAGATAATATTAAATATTTATATAACTACAAGAATAACTAACTATAGATGTGATATAAATAAACGAAAAAAATCAATAAGTAATATTGGATCTATAAGTATATATTTATTTTGAAAAAATATATAAAAAATAATAAACATAGGTTTTAAGATATATTTAAGTTATTATCACTGATATCAGAACTGGAATGTCTTATAGATTAACATCATTAAATTTATAAGTTAATAGTAGAGAATAAAGTATCACAATGCGAGAGGATCAGAACTGAATATTTATGTGAGACGTTTGAATCAGATCCAAATGATTCAATGATAACTTATAGGGATATGTATATTATACCTATATATAACGGTATATTATATATTTTATATAAACTACACTTTGTAAATATGTGACTAGAAAAGGATTATCTATATTTAGGAGAATATTAACAAAGATTCATTCATCTTTTTGCGTATAATTTGCATAAAATAGAAATAGTAGTGTCATATATGATAAATAACATTTGGAGTCAATAAATCAAAGAAAATATTAAAAAAATACTCCATTGAATCAAATGCGTAGATACATATTCCTTAGGAAAATCTAAAGAACGAATCTAGCAATCTGGAGATGAAAGTTATGGTAATATCTCCTTTGTTCACTAAAATCATATAGAGCGGAAATAGTATTTTTTTCACTTTCTCTTACTAATGTAAGAGGAAATAATGTCAAATATTTCACAAAGGATAAACAAATCACAAAAAGCGCTATCTTCATTTCCATGTCCACACAAAATAAAGAATTCAGTAAAAGACTATCGTCTTCTGCGACTCGCTGAGTATTAACAGTTTTCCCAGTTCTGTTTTTGTTTTTTTAGGATTTCCTCGTAAAAGCTCCAAGCAATCTCCTTCAAACTTTACGTATCAACTGCACACATACATACGAACATCCTACTTTTACTTGAAACATTTTCCTGGGAAAATTGAAATTTTTGAAATGTAGATCAGCTGAAATGTTAAAGTTTCCTTTGAACAATTTCAATATAACTTTAATATACAATAAATACACTGCTAGAATACTGAATTTGTAGGAAATCTGACCGGAAGTTTGAAACTAAAGAATGAATACGTTTCATAAATTGATTCCAAAACTGTTCATATTTTAACCTATCAGTTTATTTGAAACATATTACCGTTAAAATCTGAATTTTGGGAATTCAGCGAAAAGTGTGTGTTAGATATAACTCTTAAGTTGCTGGTAAACTGTTAGTTATAACTTTATAATTTACAAGTTTTCTGAGGGCCGACAGAAAAAACATTTTCCGCTTTATTGTTATATATGTATAATGTGCAAAATTGATACGTTTAGTAAAAACTGCAAAAACAAAATATTGTCCAATTAGAATCGTAATAATTACAGTATGAGAAAGGCATGTGATTGTTTCTTTCACACCAAGTTTTTTTTTTTACTTTCTCTTACATAAACAGGAAGTATTGCATCGTGTCAAATTTTCGAAATTAATTCCCCTAAGATCTTAAAAATGTTTTTAGCAAATGATCTGTATGTGTATGCGCATGTGTGAGAAAAAATATCTCAAAAATGAAAAAAAAATCGCAGCATCTTTAAACTTTAAGCGCGAAGGTTATGAGCCAAAATCCATATAAAAGGAAGTGCAACTTTATTGAATGGTTTAAGGCCCAACGATTTCTTAAAATTTCGTTTACTCTCTATAGACATAAAAGCCAATCACTTTTATTCCCGGGTAAATTTTATCACATTTTTCCCGGGTAAATGAATTTTATGGGGGAGGGGGGTTGATGGCTTCGAGTTTTCTTCTGAATGACTATTTCAGTACAATATGTGATTCTGCCGCCTGTACAATTTTAATATAAATTAGTATCCAAAATTTGAAGAAATGGGTTAACCGGAAGTACAATTTTATAGGATAGGATTTTAAGTTACTTGGAATTTTATAGAAAAATACTTCAACGTTTTCATTTGAAGTTGGGAATATTAAGTGCACAGACATACACCTATCACTTCTATTTATAACATTTTCTGGACAAATTGATTTGACGAGATTCTGAGCAAACTGAGACGTTAAATTTCAAATATGTTGGTTCAATGTTATTGGCGATCACTTCTATTGCCTACCTGGGAGATACTTGTCCCCCCTCCATCTCTATATTTATGCTAAGACAAATGGGTAAATTTTGTAGTCAAATGAAAATTTGCCATGTTATATTGCATTAACAACTGTAGAAAAAAAAAATCGGTTGAGTGTTTCACATCAGATTTTTGATATTAATATTATTCCAATTAAACCATAAAAACGTCTTTTCAAAATCAAATAATCTGAAAAATAATATATTATTCTAAAAAAATCTAAAAATAAATATAATGGTCAGTTTAGATGTAGAGAAATAATAAAAATTATAGAGCACAATGTCCAAATGAGAGTGTATAACACCAAAGAGGGAGTGTTGTGTTATCGTAGTAATGGGGCACACACTCGATAACAGCACTATCACTAACACTGATAACATTATCGCCAGATCCTTTCGTCTTTCACTACTGTTATTTAGGAGAGAAATAAATAACATGATTTTATACTTATATATATATCTATTTATCTGTCTTGTTTGTACACTAAAATTATTATAAAGACTACCAGTTAAGTTTTCTATTTCCAGTTTTCTAATACCCAGTGGCAGAGGTAAAACATGACGCTGGGCCAATTCCGACCAATTCCCAAACAAGGGCAGCAGAAGCCATTTGTGCATCAAGCACTCGAAGTCTTTCGCATATATTTCTATGGATTGATACCCAAGAACGCTTCAATATTCAATATTCATAGAGAAGCTCGGAAGTAGGAAAACTAGACACACTATCGAGAATTGAGCAATACATCCTGCGGAAGTAGGATATTAAGAACAGCTGGCTCAGTAACAGCAAAATGAGGCAGATTTTGGAGCACATTCTGAACATTTCCACAGGCATGGAACTGTGGAAAGTGTTACAGTGCATTACGGATACCAGGAAGTTATATGTGATGTATCCACCGGCGAATTGAGGCCATACCTGCAATTTGATGGAACAAAATTGTTCACATGATTGTCGGATCGGCCCATGCAGGACCAAAGGCTATATCAGGCTTCGTTTGTCTGCGTCTTTAGCGGAATTGCCGCTAATGGACACGAGCTTGCACTGCCTACCTGAAGGGAAATATTGCAAAGCATATTAAGGGTTCTTTTTTAGCTTTCGCGTTGCTAAACGAATGATTTGCTCACATACATTTTGATCTATTAGGGCCTCTATTGACCTGCTTAGATCACTGAGAAGCTCATGCTCTCCGCGCATTGCTCCGTTGTGTTACCTAATTCGGATGACCGAAATATATCACAAGCGACTGGAGCTCTCAATTTACTGCCTTGCTATATCACGAACTTGCTGGGGTTGTTAGTACTAAACCAGTGGAGCTCATGGCATATCATCCACACTCCAATGGAATCAAAGAGCGTTGGCGATCCCAAAAACTGGGATCCGATGCCACCTACATGACAGACAGCTGCCTATTGTCTTGCCGAACAGCATTCAGAAAAGATACTGGGTTGTTCCAGGTGAATATTTAAACGGTACGACTCTGAAGTTCCCAAGCGAGTTCATAGGATCTGGTTCTGCAGATCACACTTCAAACAACTTTAATTTACAAGCTTCGCCCAGTTCCAGCCTAGGTGCAGCAGAGGCCATTTCTGCAGTAAGCAATCAAGGGCCTGTTCACATGTATTTCTCGGTCCTCAAGAAAGTCACTAGAGGCGCCAAACGAGGGCCCTTTTCCAGTAACAGAGTGCACTGATAAAAAAAATTAAGATAGAGAAGAGCGATGTAGAAAAACTGTCTCCGTAGATAGGCTAAAAACTGCCAATGGAATGGAATTGTTTTATCTGATAATATAATTGCAAATAGTGTTGGCAATTAGTCATTCAACGAAACGAAGAGGCTGATTTGTTGGTAAAGAGGGTAGTCAAGCGGTTCACTTGTTAGGTCCTGTGCCTTTTTTTTTTTTATATCTTATAAAGATACCCGTGAGAACAATAGCTCAAAAGGAATCATATCAATCCAGAGGGCACAGCATGCCAAGATATTCTTCGAGAACCCACAAGCACTGGATATCTCTTTCGTAGAACGTAACATGAACTAAGAAAGAAATTACAAAAATATTTTCACAATTTTCTTAACTGATTCTTAATTTTAATTAATTAATATTAAAATTTATATAGTTAAGTTACAAAGAAATGTGCACAATCAACACTCTATTTGAAAGAGACTGTCTGCTTTAATGGAAACTTAGCGAATTATCTTACGATATTTTCTGTAATTAATTTTTGCATAAATTATGATGATTACGTTGAAAGAGCGAATACAAAGTTGAAAAAAAAAAGGAAGTTAGTCCATTGATATCATGATTTTCTATATTACTTAAAAAAACAAAAAAAAAACATATGTTTAATTTATTTTTCAAAAAAGAAATTAACATTCAAAATAACAGTTATTAGATTAATCCGTTACAAGTGGTAGATGAAGTGAGAGAGGGCGCGCGCGGGAAAGAATATAACCGCTTCAAATATTCCTCCCCCTTAAGGCCTTCTTTAGTTGAAAATAAATTAAACAGGCACTGCCTTCTATATATATATATATAAAGTAAAAATGAGCTGCTCTCTTCAAACATACGCACACGTTCACAAAAAAAAATACTCACAACTAGTCGGCTCGAGCTGTCATTAAGACGCCTATTTTCAAACTACACGCTTCTTTCATAAACATTTAAAAAAACATTTTTTTTTTTTTGGAAAAAAATAAAGGCACACACACTGCATAATTTAGTGAGTTACAAAAAAATAAAAATACTCACGACTCCATTAGTTCAACTAGTATCTAGTTATTTAGGAAAGAAATTTAGAGATATACAGACAGACAGACGGACAGTCAGAGAGATCAGCTGGAGTTGGCCACAATATATTATATTTAGTGAAAAAACTTTTCAAGTACTTATCTAGGAAAAAAAAAAGTGATTAATTTCTATGTCTACACTTTTATTATCATTATTTATTATTTTTTTATATATAACCATATTACTCGAAATATCTGTTAAGTATTTGAAACCATTACCATAATAGGATTTTGTTTAATGATATGTAATTTTAATTCCTCAGTAAAAAAAAAAAATAGATTTGTAAGAAGATAAATTGCATCAAGCACATATTGTCATTATTTTTTATGTTCAAAAAAAATCTGATGTGGATCCTTCACACGACTTTCTCTCCTACTGCTGCTAATACAATTTTATTATATAAATGTTCGATGTTTTTTACGACTGCTATATTTGATATTGAAATCGATATCGAAATTCGATCAGTATTATATATCTAAATTAACAAATTTCCATTACATTTCAAATTTTACTTATTCGTTCTAACATCAAATGTTAGTGTTGTAATACTGAATGTGGGGACACAAGTGCCTACCCAGGCAAGTGAAACAAATGTGATACATTAAAGTCTAAAAGAGAGCGCCAGTAACTTTGAACCAAACTCAGATAATATTTTTTTTTTTAATTTAAGGCGCGACAACATCTATGGTCATTGGCGCCCGGAGCCTTCTCAGTGCACTGCCGGCCTTCGGACAGTGTTCCCTCGTTAAAGACAATACTGTCCATCATCGGACAGTGAGCTGTAAAGGCTCCTAGGAAGAAAAAAATCTAAGGGTAGGACAGCTGGACTCGAACCCGGGTCCTCCGCGTGGGAGTCCAGTAAGCTAACCTTCCGCTAGATAATATTTAAACTTTAACGCCACAACTATCCGCAGAACTATCTAAAAATCAAATTTTAGTTGGAAAAAATGTTACAAATAGAAGTGATAGTCTAATAACTGTGCAGTTAGCATTCCAAGTTTAAATGAAATCTTTAAAAACGTTTACCATAAAAATCCCCCCACCCCAACTTAATATAGTCACATTTCCGGTTAACCAAATTTCTTCAAATTTATAATTCTTCCAAAACTTTTAATGTATATTAATATTATAAAAGTGCCAGAAACATACATTGCACTGAACTGATATTTTAAGAGGAAAGTGTAAACTAAGGGGATTCCCCCAGAATCCCCCCAAAAAATTAATTTTCCCAGGAAAATGTTCAAATAAAAGTGATAGGTATGTGTGTGTAATGGAGAGGGAGTAAGGAGAAGTAGTATAAAATTTAAAGAAACTCGTTACAGCCGTATTCTGAGAAAAACTAACTAAGTAGCACTTCCGGTGATGGATTTGCCCGAAATCTTCATGTCAGAGGCGGCGATAATGCCTAAACCGGATACAATGTTTGCGCTTCCTGTGATTTTTGGTTTTTGAGATATTTTGTTCACATACATAACAAATTTTTATGTTCACGTAGAATAACAATTTTTCTCCGCACTCAGAGGACCCCAACAACACATAATTACAATGAAAACTCAATTTCGAACATGATCGCAATACTTTCTCTTACCAGGCGTAAGAGAAAGTAAAAAAAATTGTGTACTGCGATTAATAATGTATATTTGTGTGTGTGTGTGTGTGTGTGTGTGTGTGTTGTGTGTGTTGTGTGTGTCAAGAAGTACAATAAATCTGGAATGACGTACTGCAATTAGCTCACACAGCTTGATGACTAATCAAATCTGGAATATACTATAACAAATTGGATGACGTCTTATATTACATTGTTGAACTTTATAATAATTATAAATGAATTTGATTTTATTTATGTATCTCTAGTTTAAGTTTCATTTATTTAATATTAATCCATTAAAAAACCTTGTGGTGCAATGATTATCCATTGAAATTTTAGATTGATATTTCATATTTAAGTATATCCTGGAAACGCGAAAGGTAAGCGATAAATTTGAAAAAGAGAAAATGGCTGGCACTCCTTGGGTTTTCAATTTGTGAACACTAAAATAATAAGGTTATACTACTTCATGTGACACCGCTCCACACACTTCCCATGAAATAAACAGTAGTAACCACAGTGCGATTTCTGATCTAGGTGCAACTTTGATTCTGGGTACGTTACACCCAAATGTTGCGCTTGTGTAGGTTATATGTGTATTGTTTAGTAGTAGTTATTGTTGGTGAAATGATTGA
Source organism: Triatoma infestans (assembly GCA_011037195.1). NCBI lineage: Eukaryota > Metazoa > Arthropoda > Insecta > Hemiptera > Reduviidae > Triatoma > Triatoma infestans. The sequence goes on from JAAEAF010000293.1 coordinate 134,857, forward strand.
ATTCCAGTAATAGCACAAAACACATAATTTATATATTTACGATTTTACTGAGTAAAGAGAGAAGAGGGAACATAGCAAGTAGATGATGACCAAGCGAAGATTGGATGGTTGATGGTTGGTAGTGTGATGAATATAGAATGGTATAGCGTCGGTTGGTAGCGTAATGGTTGCAACTCGCTTGAAGAGTGATGTGACAAGCTAGAACTCTTGCTTGTACTAACAGTGGTGAGCTAGTAGTGTGGCTAGCGAAGTAAACCTTCCAAAGTTGATGTAGTAAGTCCCTTAAAGTAAACTTGGAGAGTGACTCTTCAAAGTAGAATTTGTGACTCACTCTTTAAGCTTACATTCACTTTCACTTATCGCTAGAGACAACTTGTAGGTGAGAGAATGAATGTCATGGTTGAATTCCATTCGCCAATACATTGCAGTGGGCGTGACAGAGATTGTAATGGTTGAAATGCGCTTTGTAGCGGCTTGATACGCTTGCTAGACAAACGATTAACGTGAAACCCTCATACCAGACTCAAACGAATTGGCTGCAACTTAAGATATAAAATGCTAAAAACACTTTGTGACAATCGTTTAAACCGCCTCTAACGATCAAGAAAAAACTTTTCACTGCACTTCATTTGGACATACGTAATAGAACTCTACGGCGTTGCTATAAATAATCCAACCTTAACAGACTTCAAACCGTACAATTTAAGATACTGACAACAATCCTGAGAACCTAAACATTCCATTCAACTAAGAGTTAACCCAATCTCGCTAAAAAAATTCTATTCTAAATTAAACTATTATCATAATCGTCTGATCCAAAATATGTCCACCAGAACACTTCCCTTTAAATCCTTGCCATGCGACCACTTTAACGTACAACGCCGCTTCCAGGGTAGTTGCATCTAATCTTGTCTTAATGGCGAATAACGGCTCCCATCACTGAATGATCGTCTTTCATATCACTCGGGTCAAATGTTTAAATATGCTCTCGTATTTATTGACTAAGAAGTTTGAATTTTCACTTTTTAATACTGTCCACATATATACGTACTCCACCATTTTTTTTTTTTTATAGCAAAAATCTATTTAGAGGGCGGTTCAGAGCATCATCTCAGAATTTGTAATTCCGAAGAGAACTTAATTCCGAAAATAAAAAAATAAAAAATAATTATAATGTTTCTGCATAATTCAAATTTTGATTTCTCAGAAGGGTGATGAAAAATACATGAGGAAAAGAAAAAGAATAGACCATTTTTTTTTTTGTATTCAACAGATATTTCAAATTAATTAGCGGTTTTAAAATGGCTGTTAAAAGATATTAACTTGTAATAAATAGAATAAAAAAAATAAAAACATAGTCTGATATGTGAGTGGGTTGTAAAATGTTAATATAAAGAATACACGTTATAAATTTAAAAAAAATAACGAATCAAAACGATTAACATGTGTAATTTTTTAATCAAAATCCTACATAGATAGAATAGAATATTATTTTGAATGCTCTATATGAGGAGAGTGAGAGAGAGAGAGAGAGAGAGAGAGAGATAATGAGACCACCCAGTAAAATAATAATTTCTTCTTTAAACCACTCTTACATCTAATACTCCGCCCTCCCCCCTCTTGGAGCCAACACCCCTTCTAGTACATCACAAGTACACTAGATATAGTATATTGTAGTCGATCAATATTTGTTTTATATATTTGTACGTGTAATCATCAAGTTTATTTCAAGATCTTTTTTACTTGATTAGTTTTTTCATAGTTTATTTTTTAAATAAAAATTAATTACCTTTTTTTTTTCAATGATCTAGATGTGCAAAATTAGATAGATTCTAATTAAGATGAATCAGCTAAATTAGTTTCTTTTAATTTAATCTGACGCCTACTAACTACCACTAGAGGTTCCTTTTTCTCTTAGTTTGCCACTACTAATATTACTGGTTGACATTGACTTACTACTTGTATATTCTATATATTTTTACTTTTTTTTTTTTTTTTTTTTTTTTTTTTAGGTCATAAACCTTATTTTTCTTTCTTTCAACACTTACTATTTTCTATGAAATGTAAAATTAACTTCACTGAAAGTTTGTGTACACTGAGTGCTGCAAAGGCAAATTCATTGCAACTTAGAATGCATACTGCAACTGGCTTGCATGTTCTACATTAGCGGAATAGTGGTGGTCTAAAAAACGTACTGGAACATGCAATGGAACCCCTTCTGCTTCTTTGATTGTTATAGTGATGTGGAGATTGCATATATTTTTATTTTTTCCCGGAGGGCTCGGCACCTTAAAGACCCTCCAATGAGGCGGTTTTATGCAACTTCTTCTAAGCTGTTTCGTTCAGAAATTTCATGACCTGGAACGGTTTAAGGGAAGCTATATCCTTCTGCGATAACCTAGGCCTAGGCTACAAACCATTTCGGATTTAAGTCCAACAACTCCAACTCACCACTGAATCTCTTGCCGCCAAGACCAAGTTCTGGTCCCAGTTTCTTCATGTGAAGAAACCCGTTAGCGTTCACAGACCTTCATTTATTTAGACTGAATGTAAGTCTCAGATTGGTCGTTTATGCCATGAAACAATTGCATAAACGACCAGTCTGTAATGTTGTATGTTTTCTGCTAGATTTTCGGTAAATTTCGTTATCATCTGAGCCAGCATACCCAGACCAAGACATTCAGTTTGCCTGGAATCTTCCAAACCATTTCCGAACAGTATTGGCCCATAACTTCACTATTTTACTGACAGTTTGTCTATGATATAGAAACACAATGTGCTGGTTGCTGGTCAACAAACCTTCAGGAGAGATACAGGGAGAGATTCTTATAAGACGAATACCATCTAATCTTTTTTATTTCCATATAAGGTAATATCGTTTTATTGAAACCATTACAATCTTTTTAAGATAGAATCTGTATAGTAAATAATCTTTAATTGTAATAATCCTCTTGATTAAAATATTGATATTTTTCCCTAAATACTTGCAATTTCCCAACAGATTTAAAAAGGATATAAATATTATTATTTAGCCAATAAAAATAATTTAAATTAGCGCTATTAAGACGTATTATTTTAATATAATCAAATGAGTACTTGATAACAGAAGGTCATGCCATGCCCCCCACTAACTTTTTTTTTTTACAATTGTAGATAATTAAAAAAAAAAAAAATGTTTAGATTCGAATTTACTTTAAAGCTGATGTATTAAGAGGTTAAGGTAATTTTATTAAAATCTATAATAGTAAGCTGAGCTTTTTTTGATCAGCTAATAAATTTCTGATATGCTAAACAAGTTTTGGCGGTCACGTTAAACGAGAAATTTACCTATGATGTCAAAACAATGGTACAAAAGTAAGAAGGTTGATTTTAGTGGTTGCAAAGGTTGAAAAATTTTAAATAAAAGGAATTATTTACAAGTCTTTCAAATTTGATTTTATAGGTTTTTTTTAGATTCAATAGTTGTTTAGTAATGTATGTTGTTCAATCAAAATCAGTGGTGCGATTTAATGGACGCCTAAGACTAGGTTGGAGTGTCAGGACAGAGATGAATCTAAGGAAACGAAGTGAATGACAAGTTGAGATCAAAGGAGCAGACGTTCAAAACCTTTTTGTGGGATCTTCTACAAAACCGTTTATGGCACTCCCTCTGTTGGAGGGTATCGCAGGGTAGAGTTACCCAAACACTTTCTGGAAGGTACACTAAAGACTTGGCAAAGTGGATGGTGGAGATAAGAAAGAATACTGCCCTAATAGTTTTAGAATTACTTGTTTTAAGAGTATTTTGGAAATAAATTGATAAGTATGAAATATAGCTGGAAATATGAATCATTAGTCCATCTTCTTGCGAACACTTTATTCGCAGCTAATTCCTACGAGTGAAGTGAGTCTGGCACACTTACACTTTTTGGTGTCCTAAGTGGGATCGAAAATATCTCTTGCCTCAGTTCTGGCTTTTTTTTTAATGATGCAGGTTCGGTGAGCACAACGAATATCTCAAATCGCAATAAGAGAAAGTCGTATGAGAGGTTCACACCAGATTTTTATATTTTGAATTACAGTAGTAAATATTGAACTACTCTAATCAACTTTTGTTGAATTGAAGCGATTATTGATTGATTCATTCAATAGATTTCCATAAAAATTTATTAAGCATGTTCTAGAGAAACTATGATCATTAAGATTTTCTTTTAAGTGCCATTTTATTATTACAGTAAAAGTCCACTATCTAGTTTTAAGGAGACACAAATTTGAATTTCGACAGTACAAGAGAAGATTTTGGCAACCAAATTTTCATTAATTCCATTTCTGAACCTTTCTAATTTTAAGGAACCAATCAGAAAACAATCTCAGTAAAAAGTTAGTAAGTAGATAGAAAAAAAAAAGAAACGAAAAAAAAAGAGAAGCTATCAATAAAAGAAATCTTCCAACAGTTATAATTGTGTGCGTGTGCATATATAATTGTGTGCGTGTGCAAAGCTTTATAATTTACACAGATGACTCAGCCGCTTCATGATTATACCTGCTACTCACCTGTAATATCTTATCTATACAAGGGAGAGGTCTAATCTAATGTAAAAAAAAAAAAAAAAAAGAAAAAAAAAAAAAAAAGAAGAAATTGATGACCAATAGCTTGATATCTACATTATATTACACCATAAGATTGACTGACTACTGACTCTGACTGACTGATGATTAGTAAGAAATAGAATTAGATAAGGGGTGTTCTTCTGCAATGGCCAACTGTAAATATTAGTTATTATATAAAATTAAATATCTTCAGTATATATTTTTTTTTCTTAATTTTTTTTTTTTAAATAATAAATTAATATCAATAACTAATAATTTTCTTTGTGTTCAGTTTTTATGCCAAATTTAAAAACAGTGGTTTCTGTTAGTAAAAAAAAAAAACTACCCTATCTAACCAATATTTTATGATTGTGTTTTATATTTATTACTAGATCGTAGTGAAGACTATAATGGTTACAAGTTATGGATTATATAAATTATAAAGAAAACAATTTATTGTTTCTTATAACTCCATGTTGTAAGAAACAATATTAATACATTGTTGAAAATGTGGATGGGTCCGCAATGCTGGATAATATCTGGTATTTTATCCGTCGTAGCTTGCATATTGATTTTGTTCCTGACTGGTTTCGGATTTTCATCCTTCGTCTGAGCAAATTCACCAAGTTCGTGTAGAAAGTAGGTTAAACCAACAAGTGTGAGTGTAATAGAAACATTAAGTTGAAGTGAACTCTCAACACGAATTGTTGTGGTGGTTGGCTGGAAAGCAGTGTGTAAACTAAATTTGCTCTGTGCAAGTCTGTGTTGTTACACTGTCTGAAAAACGCATCCTGAAGATGGGCGAACGCCCGAAACCGGTCGGTGACGACAACATGAAGCAGGCTACCACGGAAAATGTCTCTGATCTCAACACGAACTTGGTGAATTTGCTCTGACGATGGATGAAAATCCGAAACCGGTCAGGAACAAAATCAATATGCATGCTACGACGGATAATACCAAATATTAATACAATCTTAAAGAATGTCTTTTGGAAGTTACTCCATTGTTTATTGATGCCCCACTAAATACGCAAGAATTGTTTGAATTGCTGCAGCATTTGTTTGGTTTCAATTATAGCTGAATGTCGGAGTCTTGAAGCAGTGCTAGATTCCATAACATTGTTACTAGGTTACTTCAAAGCTGCTTTTTTTTTGTATGGAACTCGCTCTTTGTAAGCAGTTTTCTATTTACTCGCAAAACCAACAAAGTAGTATGGTGTCATAGACAAACAGACAAGTATACAAGCTTTTCTTATGCACATTTTTTTTTAACTATCCAGTTTTTTGAAGAGCTGTTATAAAGCTTTAAAAGATGACATGCAGTTACAAAAAAATTCCTATTGTTGCTTTCTATAAGTGCTCTCTGATACAAAAATGCTTTTAGCGAACAGTTTGCACTACGTAAGTTTATGTATATATGAGTTTGTGTGTGCGTGAGTGTGTATACAAAATATTTCAAAACAAAACAGAAGAAATCGCACCCGGAAATGCAAATTTAAATTTTATTTTTAGAGATTTTCTGGGTTAAGTGTGATATTAGGGCTTCCTTTCTAACTTCCAGGGTATTGAAAATAGAGGACCGCGAGCCGTTCAGGACTATTGAAGACTTTTCCTACAGGCAGAAAAATGAAAGAAGAAATTGTGCCTATTAATTAAAATTCATAGAAGTTTACATTTAGAAGATTAACTAAGTGTTCTGTACAAAATAACCTATAATTTTTGATTTGTAGAATTAATAAAGGAACTGTTCTTCAGAAATAAGGAAGCTTAAATTAACAAATTTAGAAAAATTCGCCCCGCCTCTCGGCACTTAGAAAAGAAAGTTGTCCTGAATTTCGTCAATTAAACTGATTAGCATGCAGAGTACATGTTATTATGCCCCCCTCCCCCAAATTCAGAAAATTCACTAAATACAGAATTGTAATTGTAATAATCTGGTGTGAATTTTTATAGCTATAATTGACAAATTTGCTTCAAACATAGATTGTACTAAATTTTACTTGTCTTTGGTATTATATTCAATGGGACAGTCTAAACTTAATAAAAAAAACTACTTTTTGTGAGGGAGCGTGACTTTTCAGCTCCCCTAGAACCCCTGTAAAGTAAATTTTCTAGGAAAAAAAGTTATTGGCCACTATTTGTATAGTTAGTATACAAAGTTTAATGAAACCAGATACATGATGGCGACTTTATGGAGAAAATCACAGAATACTGAAGAAAACAAAAATTCAGTTAAGTACACTTCCGGTCATCCGATTTTTTTTACAAACTCGGAATTTTGGGCAACACATTTAATTCTAATTAATATTTTATAGGTGGGAGTATCTGATAATGTGCCTCTCTTCCTTTCATTGGTCCCATGTCTGCTGATAGTGTGTCTTTAGGCCACATGTCTCTCAAGCTTCTAATCATGGATAGTTTCACAGCATTAATCCTTATGGTTGAGCTCAGTGGATTGTGGGCAGCCTAAAATGGTCATTAGGGGGGCCGGACAGGGCTATTAGTGAAATGTTGCTGTATCTTTCATGGAGCTTTCTCAGGTATCTGGTTGGACACCTTACTGGGGGCATGGTAGTTTAAAGCGACACTTCTGTGTTGCAAAAATTCCGAGTTTGAAGAAAACCTGTTCACCGGAAGTGCGTTTTTATGGAACATTTTTTTTTTTCAATTTTCTGCGATTTTCTTCAAAAATCTCAGACGAATTCATTTAATTTGTTTTACTAACTATGAATACAGAGAGAGACATCACATTTCTTTGAAACTTTATTCCGAAAGTCCGAGAAAGTTCATATAAAGAGATTTGGGAGGGTGGGTAGGAAAAAAAAGTCAATTTTGTTAATTTTATACTCTCCCATTGGTATAAAATTGAAGACAAATAAGCATTTGGTAAAAATTATAAGTTTGGAAAAAATTTATCAATCATAACTTTGAAAATACCAGTAAGAGAATTTCGTGTGAGTGTTTCACACCAGATTTTTTTTTTCCTTTAGATTTGGAATCTCTGGATTGTGCTCTTTTCAATTGATGCTGCTGAAAATAATACATTTACGCTCCATCGTTCATCAATTCATCAGGGTCTCGGACAGATTTGAATGGTGAAAGAAGACCGTTAACTCTAGTTTTTGAGTTAGAGAAGTCACATATAAATACTTGATTTAATAAAATCTGAAAAAAAAAAATGGTGTGAATCACTCACACGACTTTCCCTTACTCCAATTTATATATTTTTGATTGAATTATTTATTTATATGTTACCCATGCATCCGAAAAATATAATTAGGTAAAAAAACAAAGTCGGAATTCCGGTAACCCAATTTTTTTTTCAATCTCAGAATTTTGGAAATACATTACATTCATATTAATACGTTCATACATTAATTCACATTAATACATTCATATTATATACACGATAGAATCTTATAATATACTGAAATGACGCTTTAAAGGAAAGCCTAACGTCACACCTCACCCAGAATGTCCCTTAATTAATTTCAACTAGAAGTTATAACGCTTTTTATGATTAGTCGATATACAAAGTTTAAAGAAACTCTTTGGAGCTTTTTTTGAGAAATCGAAAAAACTGGAAAAAAATCTATCCAGTACAGGCTACTTCCAGACGACTATTTTTCACCAAAACCTAATTATCGCGTCCCCTGGTAAACGAAATATCAAGTGTAAGCAAATATTATCCATATAATTAATTAAAATCGGATGGCTGTGAAAAAAAAAAAAAACAACAAACAAACAAAACATAGATAGGAAAAAACAATACAGATTGGCAGTTTGGAAAAAGAAAATGTTCGAGTGCGATTGGTGTTTTCAACTTGATAAATAAATCTGTGTGATTTATTAAAAAACTATACTTGAACTGTGTGTTGGCTAAATATCTGTTAAAAATAACTGTGTTTTTGTATTTTTTTTTGTAAACTAAAGGATTAATAAATTGCTGCAGATCAAGCTCTTCTTTGTTTGTCGAAGAATTTATACTATACTCTAACACAAGTTTCACCTTTCCACTATTTTCTGTAATTTGAGTTATACTGTGGGGAGTCCTCCTCCACACACAAACACAGAGCAATTTCTAAAGGGACTCAAGGAACCTCAAATCATGTTGTATTTCTGGTGAAAAAGTTTTTCGAAAAGTTGATAGGATCGTAATACTTCCGCTTTCCAGCAGTAACAGGAAATAAAATACAAAAAATTTCTTTTTATTTAAAAAAAAAAAAAAAAAACTTCTATCCTAAACACTTTCCTTAAGCTTATTTCAAAATAACATTTATTTATTTATTTATTTTTGCAAATTGAATCTAATACAAAAAGTGAAAGGAAAATAACCAAGAAAAACCAGTTTTCCATTTAAACAACTAGTATAGCTGGGACATAAAGTTATACTAATAAATAAAACAACCATAACATTTGATTGGATCGTATCCAAGGACTTGTATGTTTTTTAAAATGATAATATAAAAATTATGACCGGAGATGGGGAGGGAGCGATACAAAAAGATATAGAAAATGTTTACTTTGATTTGAATTAATAATCAACAAAATAATTAAGGTAAACAAAATAGCCAATCAAAATATTTAGCATGAATTTATCATTTCTATATGAATATTTTATGTTTTGTACTCAAAATATAATGGGAATAATGGGTGGGGGAATTACTGATGAAAATAATTGATTCTCGTCTTGCCATCAAACATTTTCGTAATAGACGAGTTGTTTCACATTTTAACGATGATGACACCTCAGAACTTGAATGGAATTTTTTAAACTTGAATTAAAATATTAATATTATTGAATTCCTCAATGACTTATTCTGATTCTAATTTAAATTTTAAATGAAGCGCGAAAAAAAATCAAGTTTCATGATATTCAGTCATATTTATGTGAAAAGCAAAGAAACCAATTTCGCGTCACCGATTAGATCACGATTATCTTTTTAAATTACTTATCTTTATAGAATTTCTTTCTTAACGTTCAATTGACTTGTTTTTTTTTAATTAAATGATGTTTTTCTAGGTAGTTTGGCGTCATAGCTTCCACGAATTCCTCCTAAAATCAATTTTGTTTGAAAAATGTTTCCAATAAATGTGACGTACATGTACGTGACGTGTATACACACACAAAAAAACAAAAACTATCGTGACAATTCCAGCTAACGGATTTTGACGGAAATCAACATACCATAGCCAACGGAAAAGTGTAAAACGAAATATCAAATACAAAAGAACTTATTGAAAGTTTTCATTTTTTAATTTTACTGTTCACTCCGATTCAGAAGATCTCAAAACAGGTATTACCTAATGAAAACTCAATTTCGAAAATATAACTGGTTCCACACCATGTTCACTTATTAATTTAGCAGTCAAAGAAAGCAAAAAGAGATAATTGTATTCACTGAATTTGCCCGAAATCTTTTGCCTCTTCAAGTTGGTTTTATGAAGGAAATAAATAAAAATTCACGCTACTTGCTCTTATGGCTATTAATATCGTACAGTTATATTTAAAAAGACAAATTTTATTTAAACTTCAGATCTCACTCATTTTTCGTAACAGAAATTTAGCGGTGTGCAGGGACAAGTAACCTAGGTAGTAGCGGTAATAAAATTGCAGTCAAGAAGTGAGCGTCAACAACATTGAACCAACCGTATAATAAAATTTGAAATTTAACATCACAAATTCCGCAGAATCATCTAAACATCATTATTTTTTTTTTTTTTCAGAAAAATGTCAGAAATGAAATTGACAAGACCTTTTATATCTACATTGTTAGGCATTTCAAGATATACCATTTTCGAGAAAATTTGAAAAAAATTCAATAACTATTCTGTAAAGTGGCACTTCCGGTTAACCGATTTTCTACAAACTTGGAATTATGCCAATAATTCTAATGTATATTAATATTATCTCGCAGGCCTTTGACAGGGTATGGCATGAAGGGCTCCTGCGGAAACATAAGACTATTCTACCCAGCACGTATTATCTCATCCTTCTTTCCTATCTGTCCGAACGATTCTTCCTAGTAACCCAAGGCTCCCCTCAATCTTCCGTGGTCCTTCTTTGCTGGAGTACCACAAAGTACCATCTTAGCTCCTCTCCTATACACAATCTACACAGCCGACTCACCTTCTAATCTCAACACCTCCATTTACACTTTGCCGACGACACTGCCTTTCTCTCTACACATGCTGATCCTGTAACTACTGTCCGCCATCTACAATCTTATCTTCACTCACTAGAACCCTGGCTTCAAAAATAGCGCACAAAAACTAACCCAATAAAATCTAAATACATAATATTTACACTTAAACGAACAACTCTTGCACCTGTCTTCTTGTACAACACTCGTATCCCGCCAGCCGACCATGTGCGGTATCTTGGACTATACCTAACTTGGAACCCCCACACAAGATTTGAACATTCTGAGCTAAACAAACGATACAAACTTATAGCTAGACTACTTGACAAACGCTGAAAACTAGCCCTGGAGAATAAACGATGATTGTATACTTCTCTATTTGCACCAAAATGGACTTACGGACTTGAGCTTTATGGAACGGCTAAAAGATCCAACAACAACAGACTACAAACACTTCAATTTAAAATACTCCGCCGCTTATTAAACGCTCCCTTTTATGTAAGCAATCATACTATACACATAGATCTCAGCATTCCATTCATCTCTGAACTTGCTAAAACTCGCTGCAAATAAATTTCTTCAAAACTTAACATCACACCCTAAACCTTTAGTAGCTAACCTCTTCCAAACAACACTCCACTCCAATCCTCGGCTAAGGCGCCGTTGGCACCGCGGACAATTGGTTGACTAGTGGCGTTCAACGCTGGATGACCACCATTCATGATTATCACGCCACATATATGTACATATTTCTTTTTTACTTATTGTAACATTTCGTGCAGTTGTAAATATTCAATAAAAGAGTTATATTAATATGTTAGTAGCATATATTATAAAAATTATTACTTTAGACTTTAGAGGAAAGCTTAATATTCACCTAGAAACCCCTCTAAAAAAAGAAATTTTTCTAGAAAAATGTTGCAAATAAAAGTGATAGGTATTTAGGCAAGTAATATTTTTTCCTATACGCCATCACTGGCAACTTCGGGCACTCGCCGTCTGGCAACATAATATTTATTACACTAAACTGGCGAACGCCCTCCAAGGCGGACCACGAATAAATCTTTAAAGAAAACCAAAGTTTACAGAAAATCGTTAGAGCCATCGCAGAAAACTGAAGAAAGAAAAGGAATTCAGTACAATCGCGCTTCTGGATGATGGATTTTCTCCGAAACTATCATCTCAAATGATAGTTTCAGAGATGTTCCCGAAAGGGTAGTTAAACGGAGTATCAAATTTCAACTTTTAGCGATTTACCATTTTTGTGTTAGGCAAACTACACACACACACAAGTCTAAAAACCACTTTTTCTAACTCAGGAGACCTCAAAACACCTATTTCCGGTGAAAACTATATTTCGAAAATTTGATACGATTGCAATACTTCCCTTTTATTAGGAGTAAGAGAAAATAAAAAATCAATATTTCACGGATGATGAAAAATGTACGTCACCATGCGGATGCTTTCAATTTAAGACATTGTTTTCTTTTTCTAGTTTTTTTTTCCTTAGAACGGCTAGTGTTTAGAAAATCTAAGATCAGAATATTAGTTTTCCTTTCAAGTCTTAACCTAATCACTGCAGTAAATCTTATTGATGCTTTACTTGCATGTACCCCAAGGAATAAATCCCTAATATCCGTTGTATGGCTCCCTTAGGGATTAGCCCTAACCTAAATCTCTTCAACACATCGTACACATTAAAATGTTATATCAGTAATTTAACTGTAAATTTCTCTACGTTTATTATTTTTTTTCTCTTTCAAATATACAACAGTGAAATTTTAAGGCGATAATATTTCTTCTGTTGAAGTACAATTTGCAAACAAATTATTATTACCATCATCCTGGTATAAAGTCCAGAAATGTTTTGGTCTTATCAAAACTAAATATCCATTTCCAGGGCTGAGATCTTTGATACCTAAAAGGAAACATCAAGATTGTTTTCCCTGTAATTTTTTTTTTTTTGTATTCTTGAAAGCGTAGACACAACAGACCAATTTGCTAAATGTATTTCTTTATTTAACGCTACCTCAAAAGGTGTATTTCCGTTGAATACTCAATTTAGAAATAATGTTTGGCCCGCTCGCAATATTTTCTCTTACATCAATAAAAATTAAACATCAAACTGCTATTATCCATTTAACGGATCACATGCTAATTATACACGTAACCACAAGCCAATACAATTTCAATGTAGTTTATAGATCGATTAGATCTGATAAATTAATTAATTCCAAAGCGAATTTTTTATTCAAAACAAAAAATATGGTGAGATGATTTTACTGTAAAGAGAAGTTCCATGAAAAATTGTTCATTATTGCTAAAAACATTATTTTCTTGTAGTTTTGTTGGGACCAATATGTTGCTGGGTTTCGCTAATGTGATTACTAAAAAAATCTCGCTGTGAAAAATTCAAATAACTTTCTGTTTCGCATTCACAGTTTACAATATTAGTCGTAATCTTCATGAGACTGTATTTATGTTTCTTATTTTTTTCCACTTCCTCTTACTACGGTAAGAGAATGTATTGCAATCGTGTCAGATTGAGTTTCCGCCGGATATTATTATGTTTTGAGATAAGGAAAAAAATGTTTTTAGCGATTGGGTTTACATGTGAACAATATTTCAAAAATGATTAAACACACGAAGCTCAAATTTGATGATGTTTCCATTTATCTTTTGCACAAAGTTCCGGTCAATATCCACCAACTGGAACTTCTTTCTTACTCATTTTTTCTCAAAAACGGCTCTAACATTTTTCTCATTTAAACTTCTCATACATTTTCACTTATACCTATAAAAACCTATCATCACTTTTACCCTGACAAAATTTTGAACTTATTTTTGATGGAAACAACGTTAAACTTTTCTTTCCAGTGCCACTTCAGTGCATTTTGAAATCCATGCGATATACATATGTACGTATGATATATATTCTGCTGCCTAACTAAAATTGATTTCCAACAAGTAAACAAGTTAACAAGTAAATTATTGTTAAAATTTTCCAATTTGAAGAAATTAACATTACCGTAAACATTAACATAATTGGTTTTTGATTTGTTGGATTTTTAATTTTCTCAGAAATGGTTTCTTCAACGATTTCCACCAAACTTAGAGCTAACTGCACAGATAACAACGTGTCACTCTTTTATTTGTAACATTTCCACAGAAAGTTTTGAGGAATTTTTGGCGTTAATTTTCTCAAATGTTATTTGAGTTTATCAAATATTATTGGCGCTGTCTTTTGGACTGCAATATAATCCCTTGAAGCACTTACCTCTGCCCTGCCATTTGTGGAACAACTGAATAAAAATTTCAAATTTTAAAATCTTTTAATTATATTAAATACATTAAGCAGTGTTAGTGTTTCACACCAGATTCCCCCCGCCCCTTTCACTTTTATTACCTAGCACACGTAATATAATATATAAACTTGTATAAGGATGCAGTAGCCAAGAGTTTTCAAACGTCATAAAATCTCATGCATCATAAAACTAAGGGGCAAAGTGTTAGTGAAACCATGAAGAGATGCATCAAATAGAGAAATAAACAAGTTATAAATATAACTATATAAAACTATTATCATCTTGTAAATTGTCTTTTTAAATTTTATATTTAATATATATTTTAGTAGTAAAGTTTATATAAACAATTTTATAAAATTGATTTCCAATAATTTTGTTTTTACAAATTTTTTAATTATATCGTTAAATGGTTGTAATTAGCATTATTACTTTCTCTTACTCCCATTTAAGGAGAAAGTATTGGGAAATTTTTGAAATTGAGTTTTAACGGGAAATACATTTTTGTGGTCACCTGAGTATAAAGAATAAGGTTTCCAGCGAATAGTCTGTGTGTGTGTGTGTGTGTGTATGGTGTGTAAACAAAGTAGCTCACAAACGAAAAAATCGTACGTAGCTCAAACTTAGCATTCCGTTTATTTACCAGCATCAGTTTTTGTATTAGCTGTTTATTTATGGGAAGTGGTTGGACATTTTGTAACCGATACTAGTAATGGTCCTTATCTTGTCAAATTGTTGTTAATAGTATCTCATATAACCTAATTATATATACTAAATTAGAGTATGTTTACAATTTCTAAAATGTAAATCTGTATTATGTGATTAAACAAGTAAACGTAAAATTGGAACTCGCCTGACTGTCGCTAAATGTTTATTAACAATATTTGTGGATGCCATATTTATTTAATGAAATACACATATTTATAATAATACAATCATCGTTTCTGAAATGAAAGAACCGGGCAAAATCCACATCAATCACAAGTGCGACTTTACTGAATTTATTTTTCTTCAGTTTGTCGCAATTTTCATGAAAACTACTCCAACGATTTATCTTGATAACTTCCTATTCTACCTACATAATAAGTAAATACCTATCACTTTTTTTTTAAATATGGTTGCAATTAGCATTACTTTGATTAATTCTGTGGCTTCTTAGAATATAATAGGGAATATTAATAAAAAAAAAAAAATCACCTTTAAAATTCGAACTTCTCATTAACCAATTTTCTTCAAACTTGGTATTAATTTTTGGAATGTATGTGATAGTTGAGTGATATATTTAATTATTTTATCAGCGTAGTACGCTTCATTCATCATCAGTGTATAGCTGTCATATTTGTGTAGAGAGTTGGCTTCAAGTTTAAGTTTCTGCCAAGTACAACGAAATCTCGGTATGTCAGTACCAAGTGTGTAGGAATCATAGATGTTATCCATCCAGCATTGCCGAAACAATCATGTATTCAAGAACCACACATTTTACTGGAGTGGCATTCTTATTAATGCCCTAAAACATTCTAAAAATCAATTTTTTCTGGAAAAATGTATCTAGGTTTCTTATAAGAAGTTTAAAGAAAAACTACAGTAAGTAGATGTTGACCGTAAGTAGACTTGACTGTAAGTTTCCGGTTATTTGTTGTTTTTGAGATATTTGTTCAGTCACTCACCCGGAAACACCAGTGATTCGCTAAAAATATTTTATTTACATGTTCAAAGCTCATTCAAAGTTCATCTCAACTCATTATGTAACTCCGTGAATACTAAATTTCGAATCACAGTCGATACTAAATATATTTACAGCAGTAAGAGGAGCTAAAAAATATGAAATCAGCTGTTTGATCTCATTGTAAGAGCTGTTTTTTTTTTTCATGTTACGTTACAATAAAATGATAGGTACATCGGAAGTACACGAAAAAAAAATAGAATCGATAAAATTGAAAGAGGTATGCATATAGGAGATTAGTGTTGTAATGAAATCATACGGTAAGGTTGGTCTGTATTCATGCTTAATAAATTGATAACGCACAAGCTTATTCCTTTATTGGACTATTATTAAGTTAATAAAAAGTGAAATTTAATAACTGTTTTGCATTTTATTCAATACTTCCCATAATAAGGATATTATTATTTGCAATAATAATGCATTTAATGAACTGTAATATTTGTTCATTTTTGGAAATATAAAATTACTAAAAGTTTCTTTATTAACTAATCTTTTACCCTGGCACGTCTTTTTCAAGTTGCATGTTAGAGATTTAGGATTGTAGTGGATTTTTGTGGGGTTGAACAGAGAATTGAGGAAGGAATGAATTACAATGACTAATCACTGATATGTGGATTTAAGAACAACAGTAGTGTAAGGAGTTTACAGCACTGATACAGAAAAGTGGTAGCGTAAGGGTAGAAATGACAGACTGAACTGGCAGAATGTTTGCTTGTGGATGCTTACTTGAAGACTCTTTTCATTAAGACACTTTGGAAGACCGTTTAAGACTCTCGTAGATTATGTTCAGATTGACCTTTTGAGTCTAGCTAGACTTTACTGTGTACTTGTAGAAAACTTCCCCTATTTCCCCAAATTTCTCCTTTCTGATTTCCTAAGGGGCGGATTTTCATTTCCCATAAGGTGGTGAGTTGGATAGCTTGAGGTGGGGGGATCCGTCACGCCTCATATGTCGAGTTGAGTGACATAGCAGTGGTCAGTGGCAGTGTCATATGATTTTAACTACAGACAAAATCTGGTGCTGGTTTAGTGTGCGCTCTACCGGCCCTAATGATACCTACCATATAAAATCTGTACTCTACCTTTTACTCCACCTTCTTTTACATTCGTATCAGTCAATATAGCCATCTCTCCCTCAACTTTCTTCCTTTCTCTGCAACTTGAAGGTAATTGCATTTGAAAATACAGAATCCTATACGACCGCCATAGCAATGAAGCATATGCCCTGTCTTATCTACGCACACAAAATCTATTAGATACAGTTGAAGATGCCGAACCATGCCATACATGCGGAAGTGCTATGCAACAAAAAGAAAAACGCAACCGTAAAGGAGAATTTCGGCCCATATTAAGGTGTCCACGCAAAGGATTCCAAACAACTCGTTCTGTTAGGGCTAATAACCCCTTCTTTCATTATACTGATGTGAACAATCGCATAAAATGTAATCTGACATTGTGTGAAATTTTAGAGCTACTGTTTTATTTTGTAATGGACACTCCAGTAGCACCAAACTGCTATATTTACTGGTAAATCAAAGCCGACAGTTTTTTTTTTCCGGCGCATCGACTGCCATGGTCATTAGCGCCGACAGTTGTTGATTGGTTTAATATGTCCAGAAAAATTTGTAGCGCTATTGTATCACACAGGAACAGAGGGCAAATGGTTGGTACTAATGCAGATGTCCAAAACCAAAAGAATCATGGAGCAAGAATTGATGGACCTTGGGTGTTCGGCTTAAAAAAAGGCATTGATTGCCGTCATTTTTATGTAGAAAAAAGAGATAAACAAACTCTTATACCAATTATACGACGAATGCAAACTTGGCTCAGTAATTCACTCTGATGAATCGCCGGCATATGCATGTCTTAACAATACTGGTTTTCTTCATTCGACTGTGAATCATCAAATAAACTACGTAGATCCTCAGACAGGATCTCATACGCAAGGAATCGAAAGATCATGGCTGGACAGCAAAATTGCCATTTTGAAAAAGAAAAGAGGGGTGCCCAAAAACATGCTTCAGTCACATCTAGACCATTTTTGTTGGTGAGTTTTGCGACGAGGAGAAGGAGATTGATTTTTGTCTTTTTTAAGGGATATTAAAACAGTATATCGCCAGTTGTACTGTTAATTAAAAATTGTGTTTTAATGTTTTATTACAGTTTTCTAATGTTTCAAAAAAATATGAATTATAATGTTTTGATTTAATTTGTTTACGTTTTCAAAAAATCTTTGCATTTCAATGATTTAAGTTTTAAATTTTTTATTGTTTTATGTTTTTATTTAATTTTGTAATTAATTTTGTAATGTTATAATTTTTTTTTTCCAAAAAACTCTTTGCGTTTTAATGTTTTACTCATGTTTATACTTTTGCAAATATGCCATAATAACTGTTTGAAAATAATAGTTATAATTTTAATTTCTAACTGAATCATGATGGTAGAGCGCACACTAAACCAGTACCCAAAATCTATTACAGGACTTATCGACAATATGAAATGTTTTGTGGATTCTCTCGTCATGTAATTATTCCTAACAGAAGCTTACTACTGATCATCCTCTTTTGCCAAGTCTTTACCGTCAACGAAAAACTGTTGAAATTTAACCCTAAAGAGAGAACACTTAGATGGCGAATCCAGATTTTTGGCGAGGATATTTGTATCCTCTCTTGCTGCTAGTAAGAGGAAGCATTCCAATCTTGTCAAGTTTTCGTTATTGAGTTTTCATGGGAAATGACCAGTTTGGTGTCCCCTGAGTGTTTTTCTCACCATAACTCATAAATGAAAAATCGCAAAAAGTTCACATTTGATATTTCGGTAAGGTTCTGCCTGGGGACTCGACAATACGATTTTGATCAAAATCGGGCAACCGAAAGTGCTACTTTAATTAAAAAGTTTTTTTCTAGTTTTTTGCAATTTGCTCGAAAAAGGCTCCAACGATTCTCTTTAATCGTGAAAATGTCAATTAAGAACTCTAACTTCCATGAAAATTCATTTGAGGAACGTTTTGCAAGGGGGGGAGTTTATACTTTCCTTTAAAGTGCCATTTTTGTTTATTGTACGATTCTGTCATCTATTACAATTAAATGACATGAAAATCTGTTCTTCTGAAGGCAATTTTATTGAACAATTTTTTCACTTTTTTGCGAGGGACGGAAGACACCAATGAGTTTCATTCAATTTGATATAAGAGTTAACTATAACCGAGTTACAACAGACCTATCAATTTTTGTTTGAGAAAGTTCCTGCTCTTCAGCTAATACACTATTATATAAAAAGCATAATGTAATTTACATGCTTATTTTTTAACTAGCAAGACATTTTTACCTTATTTATTTATTTATAAAATAACAAATTTAGAACTATTGAAAATTAATTACTTGTGTATTCTTAAAAAGTCCAGCGCATGTTCGTAAGGTTGACAATGTTAAAAGAAAAAATTCTCAGTTAAAATAATTTTTCTTCCTAAAATCGGCATAGTTTATCAGGACCATATAATTTTAAGGAGGAGACAAAAATTCAACTATTAGAAATGGGAAACTTACAAAAAACTAAAATAAAAATGCAGACTGTGTACTATTACTATGCAGAATATACTCGTACATACATAATCTGCATATTTAAATAAAGTAAACATTTATGGCTATTTAAAAAATAAATAATATTACTTTTGGACATTTACACTTAATTACATTCTGCTTGTTATATAATAAGGTATTATCGGAAGCGGAGGAACTGTCTTCTTCCCAAAACCAGTACTGTGCTTTGAAATAAAGAAAAAAAGTTATGTGAAATTATAATTAATTAATAAACTGGCTGAGTAAACTGGAAACTGGCTGGCAGAATTTTCATTGCGCTTAAGCGGAAACCTGACTGGATGTGTTTCTAGACATCGCCCAGGCGTTTGATCGATGTAGTACCCAGGGTTGCTGTGGAAGCTTAAGGGTGTGCTCCCATTTACCTACTACTTAATTCTGAAGTCTTTTCTATCGGATCTTTCCAGATCTTCCATATTTCAAATCGTTGCTGGGGTACCGCAAAAAAGTGTCTCATCTCCTGTTCTATACACCTTCTTTACAGCAGACATTCCCACCCATCCCGAAACAATAATTTTCACCTACGCAGATGATACCAGCGTGTTGACTTGACACCTAACACCGATCTTTTCCTCACCTCAAGAGCTCTTCAGACTCACTTGAATTCCTTAAAGGAATGGCTGAGGAAATGGCGAGGTAAAGTAAATCCCTACAAAGCTAGAATATTAATTTTTTATCTTCGATGTGCCATGCTACGTCCTATCTGGACAGTAATACTATCTGTGGACAAAGTACGATAGTGTGGACTGTACTTAGACAAACCTTTACGCTGGAATCCACACACTAGACAGAAGACTGGACCTCAAAAATTGGACAGCTATTTGCACATATATAAACTGAATACTTTCATTTGATGCTTAAACACAAAGAGCACTGACTCCAAAAAGAACCAGGTAGGCGTTAAATCTACTGTGAGACATCTAATGGGCAAAAAGCATAATAACTGTCTAATAGGTATTAGAAAAATAAATAAACATTTAATTCAAATACTTTTAAATTGATAAAGTGTCTAGCAGGTGTGAAGTGGAATGGTTCTCAGGGTATTCTTGGAATGGGCTACAAGATTTATGTGCGCCCAGCTATGGAGTATGGAAGCCAGCTATTAATCACAAAACCTAAGACTCATCTAGATAAGCTTAATATGATTCTAAACTGTGCCTTGAAAGTTGTCTCCGTAAATACAAAATCTATGCATATATAAGTTTTGGCTGAAAGTAGAGTGAAAACTGCTGCTTAGTAAAAGAACTTCTAAGAAAATAAACTGAGATTTAAAGGCGTTCGTGTAGACGTGCACAAGTTCGCTTGAAGATGCAGTAAACACGGCTAGCGAGATTGGAGGAATTAGTTTTGATAAAATAGATCTTTCTTTCGTTAATCGTCGTCTGCTAATGATAAAAAATATTTTTCCCACGGAATCTGAGATGGCCGATGGAAGACTTGAGATAATGCATGGCATTAGTGATAAAAACAATATGAGCGAAGTTCAACTGAAGCTAGAGGCGATAGAGACGAAGCATCCAACAAGCGAATAGCTTCGCATATAATGTACCGATGGATCAGCTGGTAAGAATGTTTCTGGGAGAACTGCATTGTGAAGCATTCTTCAAAAGTGTCATTTCATTACAGTGTACGGTACTCCACTCAATAATATCCAAACTACTAAGATAGGTACATCAAATGCATTGCTACAATTCCACCTTGGGAATAAAATTAGTTAACAGAAATGCGACCTTACATGTTTCTGAGATTTTTTGTAAACAGGTCCAGCCATTAAACTTAGACAATTAAGCATAAACTTAGTGTAATTATTTTCTTATTTTCCTGAATCTTTTTGAAAACAGGTCAAATCATTAAACTAGACAACTAAGCATAAACTTAGTGTAATAATTATGATGGGGAAATGTACGCTGTCCAAGTTGCATTCGACTTTCAGAACACTAGGCCTAAGGAGTGGACAGTGTGGTTCAACAATTCCCAGTCTGTCGAACAATCGTTTTCGTCACCGGCAATCAAGGAAGGTTGACGGCAAAGAAAGCCATTAACCACCTCAAAACGTCTGGTACAGCTATAGATAGCGGCAATGGATCACAGCAAGTAACGAGCAAGTTCGCCCGGCTAAAGAGGGATCCGAAAAATAACGACCTAAAAAGATCCATTACAGTAATAAAAAGACTGTAAAATCTTCATCAGTGAGGAATACATGACTGAATATGTACCGGGAAAAGGGAGCAGGTCAAAAAAGGGAAAAATTGATTGAAAAAAAAGTAGTAACTCCGACACTGTTTAGGGACGGTATAATGGGGAAATGATTATGATGATGATGACGGTTATTATGATGAAGCAATCGGTTGGTTGGTTGATACTTCCGCAAGACCGACAGGCCACGATCTGTTGCAAAGGTACCTGCACCGCATAGGGATTGTAGATAGCCGGCCGTTGACGCTTATGTAACGAAGATTATTATGACAGAACTTCAGGGCTTTCTGCTCTGAACTGACGGAAATTGCATATTCTGCAAAATCTACATTTATATACAATACACACTTTATATTGGGCTGCTAGAGGAGAATGGCCGAAAGGTCAAATTCATAGTGTAAAAAAGTAAAAAAAAATCAAATTTTGTTCAAGTCATTTTGTTCATTTCAATTTTTTTGTTCATTTCAATTTTCTTATTGAAAGTCATGTAAATGTTTCACATTCCATTTTTTATTTATTCGATTAACTTGTTTAGTCGATTCGATTAACTTGTTTAGTCGATTCGAATAACTTGTTCTAAGTAACAATCATCGTGAAATCAAATGGAACAATTGAAAATATAGAAGCCCTTTTTCTGAAGAAATATTTTCTTAATTCGCTTTAGTTACGCTTGCAAATAAAAACAAACTATTCAATTGAAATAATTAAAAAATCAAACAAAAAATAGTTCATTAAAAGCTCGTTAATAAAACTGCACTAACAATTACATAAGCATTTAATAAAAAAGAGATTAATTATTAATGAAGTAGTGGAATCTATGAGCATGTAATAGCTAAAAAAAAAATATATATATTTAAGTCTATATATAAATAAAATACCAATTTTTAACACTTAATGACTAGTTTTAAATATATATTTAATTGCATAGATTTGATACATACATTACTTATCTTTTTTAGGTATATGGTTAAATATAATGAACGGGTAATAAATATTCTATAAATATCTATTAATTATTTAGGTTTGGCAATAATAAGTTGTTAATTTGTAATCAATATTATATATAGGTTCAATTATAGATAAACTATAATACCATTTTAAGAGTAAAATTTATGGATTCAACGTGCTAGATATTAGGGAGAGAGAGTGGAATTTAGTGTCTAATTATAAAATTATGTGTTTATTTAAAAAAAAATTATTCAGGACATTACATGTAGATTAATGCATTATTATTTACTTGTTTCAGGTTAAATGGTGAAATCAAGAAATCAATTTACAGAAAATGTTTTTTGTTTTCAACAATTTTTACTTTCCATTATTATTTGTGAAAGGTCATTATTGTGATGTCAAATTTCCAAAACTATATTTTTCACCAGAAATTCATTTATTGATATCTCCTGAGCCCCCTCCCACTAAAAAAATTTAAACTGGTTTGTCAATGTGCATTGAAAAGTTGATTCTTCGAGATACTGATGCGACACTACACTGGGTACCTGGGATGCGGCCTATACTGAAATGAAGAGGCTGACAAGGCTAGCATGAAATGGAGCTGTCAAGGAGCAAACGGTAGAACCGCAAAGAGGAAGATAAAGGCATGGAGAGGCCAGAGCAGAGGGATTTTAGGCAGCAAAGTGAAGGTAAGCACACCAGGGAGCGAGAGGGCTGAATAGCTCTCTGTTCAGAATACTGTCCGGCCACGAAACAGAGGATATCTACACCGCAAATGCATCGCAACCCTACTACTTTGCCCTCTACGCTAATCAGCAGATGTGAATGCTTAGCATCTTGACGGTTGCTCTGCCATCAGTTCTATAAATCCTCTAGGTATCGGGCTGCCAAACGCCGGAGTTTGCCTTCGATAAGAAGAATGAAAAAAGAAAGAAATTGAACAGCATAATCCCAAAACGAAACATTGCAGAAAACTCAAACTTGAATATTCTCTCTGAGTTTTCGCTAGATGATCCGACAGGAAGTTAACGGCCAAAACATTCTTCCTAAACGGAAGTTCCATTTTACTGAATTACCATTTTTGTGATTTTTTTTTTTTGAAAATGGCTCTAAAGGTCATCTATAAACATCAGACCCGTATTACTCACATATTGGTCTGTCATGTTTATTTGAAATACTTTTGGTGGGAAAATTAAATTTACTGGGGTCCTGGGGAAGGCGTTAGAGTTCCCTCTAAAGTGGGATTACACAGTATTCTACAGCTCTACTATGCCATCTATCTGATTTAGTTAGGATTAATAGGTTGCTAAAATTCCTTGTTTGAAAAAAAAAATCGATTGACCGGAAATGCAGTCAAAACATTTTCTGAACCATTAATTTTTTCAGTTTTCCTGCGATTTGCTCATTAATGGCCACAGCTGATTATTTTAACTTTGCATTCATAACTATTTATTCATAACATAGAACTGCTTGCTAGTGCCACTTGTGATTGAAACTTGTCACACCACACCTAACGTTCTATTTCATTATAATCTGGGTTGCTGCCAGCTGTATAATATTGAAGGCAACGATATATCTAGCGCACACATGCGGAGTTTATAGAAAGTTTGTTACTTAAAATTATGAGAATGACTGCAGAGAATGTTGTAATGTATGAACGATTAATATCAGATTTTTTTTTTTGGCCTTTGTTAGTTTCTATCTTTTACATTCTCTTACTCCTCAGTAAGGAGAAGTATTGCAATCGGGTCAAATTTTTGAAACGGAGTTTTCATCGGAAAATACATGTTTGAGGTTCCGCTGAATGCAAAAAAAAATAGTGTGAAACACTCACACGGGTTTCTCTTGCTCTTGCTAGTACAATCATACATAAACTGACGAATTGTCTTTAAACTCAAATCTTCCATATTTGTGCTAACATAAATACAGAGCTGGAGGAAGGCTAAGTACCATAACCTACTAATCTTGGCAAATAGAAAAGTGATTATATTGTGGCCCAATAGAGTGAACCAAAAACACTTGTGATTTTTTTACATAGATGCAGTAAACAACTGCTTATAACATTTGAAATTTAACGCCACCAATTCCGCACAACTATCCGAAATTAATTTTTTTGGGAAAAAAGGTTTCAAATAAAAGTGATAGGTTTATCAGAGACATTTTCCGTGGTAGCCTCCTTCATTTTGTGGTCATCGATCGGTTTCGGGCGTTCCCCCATCTTCAGGATGCGTTTTTTCAGACAGTGTGACAACACAGACTTGCACAGAGCAAATTCAATGCAGCCGTTTTCGTGTGTAAAACTGAAAAAAATGAATTTTCCCAGAGAAATGTTTTAAATAAAAGTTGTAGATCTTTGTATGTGTAGTTGATATACAAAGTTTGAAGAAAATCGTCGGAGACATTTTTGAGAAAATCGCAAGTAAAAAAAGTGAAAACATCAGTAAAGTGCATCTATTGAAGAATTTTGACAGATGACCTTCTGTCGGCTCCCATCGTGATACCTAATCGGAATATAAGATTAAACTTTCTAAGATTTTTCGATTTTGAGCTATGCTTTATTTTATTTTATTTATTTTTTTTAATTTTTTTTTTTTAATTTAACGCGCTCAAGATCTGTGGTCATTGGCGCCCGGAGCCTTCTCAGTGACAACAATGTCCATCACCGTAGAGTGAGCTGTAGAGGCTCCTAGGAAGAAAAAATTTATGGGGTAAGCACTGGTCTCGAACCCGGGACCTCCAACACTCTAACCACTGAGCTAATCCCTTCCCTAGCTGTGCTGTTCACATATATACATACATACATACATACATACAACACACACACACACACACACACACACACACACACACACATAGAGACAACTTTCTAAAAACCACTTTTTTGGACTCAGGGAACCTCAAAACGTATATTTCCGGTGAAAACTCGATATCGAAAATTTGACACGATTACAATACTTCTTCTTACTAAGAGTAAGAGGAAGTAATAGATAATTCATATATTTAGTATGATACATCCTTTGGATTTCCGATTTGGAATCATAACTCTGTTTTCATTTAATACATTTTAAGAACATATTCTTAAAATCACACACAGAACGTTTCTTTTTCGTTTTATGAAGCACCGTAAAACTATATTTCCAATATACCAATCTATTCGAAAATTTTTGCATCTTCGCAATACTTCCTCTTAAGGATAAAAGTAAAATAAAATTGAGATGGTTCATATAATATCGCTAAAGATTAAAAATTTACGAAAATATTGCAAGTAAAAATTTATAATTCGCATGGATCAATCGAAATATTTATATACATTTTTCGAATAAGAGTATAATACAAAAATGTTTAGTTCATTAAAAAGAATATAAATAAATATCTCTAACTAAAAGGAGACGCTGTGACATGACAGCTGCACCTGTATAACGTTGCACCCAGAGAGCTCTCTGTACAGCTCGGCTCGTCATTCTACTAGAGTTTCGTCATCTGACCTTTCCCATAAATATTGCTACGCTCTCTGTTGTGAGCAAATTCCCTTCTTCCATTATTATTATTATTATTATATTATTATGTTTGTGTAGATGAGTATATGTTTAGCTATACGCTATATGACATTCCAATAATGTGATGCAACAGAAAAAAAAAGCATTAAGTGCCTCACCTTTCCTACAGAAAATATTTTCCTCCCAGATAGTCTTCTTACAATTATTATTATTATTTTACAAACTTTGTAAATGTATTGTTTATTTAAATAAAACTTTTTGGGGATGGGAGGGAGAGAGAGAGAGAGAGAGAAAGCGATGTTTCACGATCTAGGTGGCATTATAAATATAAATCAGCTGATTTAATTTGGAAAAGGTTACTATCATAATCCTTGATAGTAACCTGCTAAAATGAAATCTAGTACTCTAACTTTCGAAAGAACTTTTGACTTTTTAAATATAACAAAAAAATTCTTGTACAGCTTTTTTATTGTAAAATGTTAAACAAAACTCTAACAACATTTCTGTTGGTTTCAAGCATTAATGATAAGATATACATAAAAACGTTATAGTAATATAGCTAATCAATATAAGTAAGTAATGTAAGTGGTATTTTTAGCTTATTAACGACACCTTTAATAGCAAACAATTTAATATTTAGATTATGCTGTGTTATTACTTTCTTTTTTTGGGGGGGGAGACACAGTTTTCTCCAGAAATGCATGTGTTTATATTCCTGGAAAATATGATTTTAGTGAATGGTCTGTGAGAGTGTGAATATCATAAATGAAAAATCACTGGAATCTCAGATTTGAAATTTTGTACAATGAAACATCAAATTGGTCTCAATAGTTCCATTAGCAACCACATCACGGCGCAACCAATGAGTCTCCATGCGCACGTCAACTACGCATTACAACCTCTGTAATGCCCAATATTGGTATTAGTGAATGGGCAATCAATTTCTTTCAGGTGGTGAGAAAAATTGAATAAAAGCTAAGCTGAGTGGCTTGACAGTCAGTCACCAAATCAATTTTGAAGGTTTCAGGGATATTCATGTAGCATTATGCTTTCTTCAAAAGAGTGGTTTCTATTAAGTTTAGATCCTCTCATTATAAGAATTTATAAGTTTGGAGAAAAGTTGTCATTTGCAACTGTGCAGTGCAGAAGAGAAAGTCCTGAGAGTTGTTCACTTTCACAAATTTCTTTATTTATTATTTTAATAAAAGGAAAGGGATTTAGCTCAGTGGCAGCGCGCTGGACTAGCAACGCGGAGGTCTCGGGTTCGAATTCAGCATGCTGCCCTTAGATTTTCTCTTCCTAGGAGCCTCTACAGTTCACTGTCCGGTGATGGACAGTGTTGTCTGTTGCGAGAGAAGGCAATGCCCTGAGAAGACTCCGGCACCATAGATGTTGACGCGCCTTAAAGAGAAAAAAAGAATCTGGTGTAAAACACTCACACAACTTTCTCTTAAAGTTCTCAAAATTATAATTGACAAATTTTATAGTTTGAGTACCAAATTTAATGCAATTCGTCGAAAACTTAAAAAAATTGTTCAGAAAAAGCGCACTTCAGGTTTACTAATTTCCTTGAAGTTCGGAATTTTGGCCATCTATTTATTTCTAATTAATTTTCTTTGGATGATACAATTGTATAATCAACTATGATATAACTTTAGAGAAAAACATAACCCCACCCCTCCTAGGAAGTTTCAAGAAAATCGTCGGAGCCATTTCTGAGAAAATTGCGAAAAAGTGAAAAAAAAAATCATTTAGTAACGTCGTAAAGTGAACGCACTTGCGGTCATCCGATTTTTTTTTTAAACTCGCAATTTCAACAACATATCTAATTCTAATTAATATTATTTAGATGACAGAATTGTTTAATAAACTGAAATAACACTTTAGAGGAAAACCTAACCCCACCGAACCTACAAAAGTGACCTAAAATGAATTTTCTCAGTGAAATGTTTTAAATAAAAGTTGTAGATCTTTGTATGTGTAGTTGATATACAAAGTTTGAAGAAAATCGTCGGAGACATTTTTGAAAAAATCGCAAGAAAGTGAAAAAAACCATCAGTAAAGTGTGCCTATTACCGGTTGAAGAATTTTGACAGATGACCTTCTGTCGGATCCCTTGGTGATACCTAATCGGAATATAAGATTAAACTTTCTACGATTTTTAGATTTTGAGCTATGCTTTATTTGTTTTTATTTATTTATTTTTGTTTAATTTAACGCGCGTCAAGTTCTATGGTCATTGGCGCCCGGAGCCGTCTCAGTGACAACAATGTCCACACCGTACAGTGAGCTGCAGAGGCTCCTGGACTCGAACCCGGGACCTCCGCGTGGGAGTCCAACACTCTAACCACTGAGCTAATCCCTTCCCTAGCTATGCTGTTCACATTCATACATACACACACACTTACACACACACACTTACACACACACACACACACACACACACACACACACACTTAGAGACAACTTTCTAAAATCCACAAACTCGGAATTTCAACAACACATTTAATTCTAATTAATATTATTTAGATGACAGAATTGCTTAATAAACTGAAATAGCACTTTAGAAAAGCCGTAACCCCACCCCTCTCCCATAACTGCCCTTAAATGAATTTTCCCAGAGAAATGTTTCAAATAAGAATTGAACCTCGTTGTATGTGTAGTTAATATGCCAAGTGTGAAGAAAATCGTCAGAGCCATTTTTGAGAAAAATACAAATAAGTAAAAAAAAACAACTAATAAAGTGGTATTTCCGGTTGAGGAGTTTTACAGATAACGTACTGTCAGATCCCATGGTGATACCTAAACGGAATATCAAGTTTCAACTTTCTGCAATATTTTCGTTTTTGAGCTATGCTGTTCACATACACAGACACACACAGATATTCACATACACACAGACCTTGCTAAAAAACCACTTTTTTGGACTCAGGGTATCTCAAAGCGGATATTTCCGGTGAAAACTCGATATCGAAAATTTGACACGATTACAATAATACTTCCTCTTACTAGGAGTAAGAGAAAGTAATAAATAGAAATGAGAACAAAAAAAAATCCAAGACTAGAAAACGTTAAAAAAAATAATAATAAAAAACATCTTTGAATAATCCATATCATTAAATCAATATCATAAAAAGAGAGCAGCAATATTTCCATTAAATCTAAGTGGGGTGACCCGAAGAATATGCTAGAAGAAAAATTTATTAAGAAGGCAAATTCTCAATAATATTTTCCATGTCTGACTCTTGGTAGAATTTTCTTACAAGTTTTCAACAGGTTTCAATATATTCATAATAGCGGAAACACTTGGAAGGATCCGATATATGGACGGCGAATCATTTGATAGCTATTAGTAACTCTAATTTATATGTACCTTTAAGTTATATGTTCGTAGTGTGAGATTATAGTTTCGGTTAAACTCTTTGGGAAATATGGTCCCAGAGAGGATACACCACTGTCCAACCTCCACCAAAACATATTAAGGAACCATATGATAATTTACATATGTAACAGGTACGCCACGTCTAACGCTCCTAATAAAACATTACTCTGTAAGAGGAACTGCACCAATTTTCGAAATTGAAATACATACTCTGAGCATGAAAAAATATTTTTTTGCGAATTGTAGCATGTACGAGGGATGTGGGATGGATGTGGTGAATATGTGAACAAAATATCTCAAAAACGATAAATCGCAGGAAGCTCAAATTTGATATCCTGTTTAGGTATCACCATCACCGCATCTGTTAATACGCTTTTGGTCAAACCGGAAGTGCGACTCTACTAATTTTTGTTGTTGTAGAGTTTTGTCTCTAAATTAGATCCAACGATTTCCTTCAAACTTTGTAACCACTTTTGCTATGCCTATCACTTTTAATGTTGAACCAATTTTCCAGGATAATAATTTTTTGGGGGGGGGTTTCCAAGGGAGAAGCTTTGTTAAGCTTTCCTCTAAGGTATTTCAGTACAATCTTCATTATAATATATCACTTATATATGTACATTAAATTTATTGCTAGAATTTCAATTTGGAAGAAAACTGGTTAACCGGAAATGTGACTTTACCGGATAAGTTTAAGTTCTTTGAAGTTTTTGTTTCTAAAACGCTTCAGTCGAATTTTTTCTTTAAACTAGGTGTGTGCTATTTGCACAGAGGTAAACGTGTCATTTGTATTTCGAAACATTTTTCTGAAAAATATGTTTTTTGCGGGAGTCTGTGACTTTAAATTTCAAATATTATATCGATTTGTTCGATAATATTGGCGCTTTCTTCTGGAATTCAATGTAATCACCCCAACTATTATCTGCCTTGGGTAGATACATGTAGCTCTACAATATCTGTAATTATGTTAAACTAAATAAAAATGTTCATAATTTAAGAATATTTGTTAATTACATAATTGTATTAAGTTTCACATCAGATTTTTACTTTCTCTTACTCCTAGTAAGAGGAAGTATTGTAATCGTGTCAAATTTTCGATATCGAGTTTTCACCGGAAATATCCGTTTTGAGGTCCCCTGAGTGAAAAAAAGTGGTTTTTAGCAAATGGTCTGTGTGTATGTCCGTGTGTGTGTGTGTGTGTGTGTGTGTGCGTATGTGAACAGCATAGCTCAAAAACGAAAAACCGTAGAAAGTTGAAATTTGATATTCCGTTTAGGTATCAGCATGGCATCTGACAGTGGGTCATCTGTCAAAATTCCTCAACCGGAAGTACCACTTTACTTGTTGGGTTTTTTACTTTTTTGCGATTTTCCCAAAAATGGCTCCAACGATTTTCTTTAAACTTTGGTATATCAACTACACATACAAAGAGCTAGAACTTTTATTTGTAACATTTCTCTGGAAAAATTCATTTATGGGCAGTTATAGGGGAGGGCTGGGGTTAAGTTTTCCTCTAAAGTGCTATTTCAGTTTATTAAACAATTCTATCATCTAAATAATGTTAATTAGAATTAAATATGTTGTTGAAATTCCGAGTTTGATAAAAATCGGATGACCGGAAGTGCGTTCACTTTACCACTATATTAAATGATTTTTCCAAGTTTTCGCGATTTTCTCAAACATGGTTCCAACGAATGTGTGGAGTTAGTGTGAAACTAAGTTTCTGTACGAGTCTGTGTTGGCACACTGTCTGAAAAATGCAGCCTGAAGATGGGCGAACGCCCGAAACCGGTCGATGACCACAAAATGAAGCAGGCTACCACGGAAAATGTCTCTGATGCTATCATAGTTGATTATACAATTCTATCATCCAAACAAATTAGAAATAAATGGATGGCCGAAATTCAGAGTTTCAAGGAAATTAATTAACCGGAAGTGCGCTTTTATTGAACGGTTTTTTCAGTTTTGCGTCGTATTTGAATTAATTTGGTACACAAACTATAAAATTTGTCAATTATAATTTTGAGAACTGGAGTAAGAGAAAGTTGTGTGAGTGTTTACCAGATTTTTTAAGAATTTAATCCGTGAAGGTTTATATAGATCTTTTTTTATTTAATTTAAAGGGTAAATTTATCCTTCCTTATTTTTATTAGTAGTAGGGGTAGCATACTAAGCAGAGGTAAAAGAGGGGTACTTATGTATATATTATAAGGATAAAAAAAGAAAAAAAAAAAAGAAATAACTTAAATTGCCTTAAGCCTATAATGTACAGTTCAGGTAGGAGAAGGATTAAACAGTTTTATTAGGGGGTTAGAGGTGGCCTACCTGTTACATATGTAAATTGTCATATGGTTCCTTAATACGTTTTGGGTGGAGGCTGTGGTGTATCCTCTCTGGAACCATATTTCCCAAAGAGTTTAACCGAAACTATAATCTCACACTAGAAACATATAACAATGTATTATATAGAAATATTTAAATATATACCGTGACAGAAATGCCTATTAGATTCCCCCCCCCCTTCCGCGGTTAGTGTTAGTGTGTCTATGAAAAATGTTTCGCCGTTTATCGTCGGCTTTTTATCTGATTCATCCAAATGTTTCTTCTACTGTGAGAATGTACAAACCGGTTAAAAAATAAATAACAGAAAATTCTAACAAGAGACAGCTGTGAAAATGTTGTTGAGCATTTTCTTCTTATAAATTTCTCTTTCTAGAATATTTTCTTTTTTGTTTGGATTATTCAAAAATTATATTAATATTTTACTTTCTCTACTCGTAAGTGGAAGTATTGCGATCATGCCAGATCTTCGAAATTGAATTTTCATCGGAAATATATGTTTTGAGGTCCACTGAATACGAAAAACGCTGAAAACGAAATGTTTTTAGCGAATGATCTGTGTGTTTGTATGTGCGTGTTAACAGATTATCTCCAAAATGAATAGTCATATAGGAAGCTCAAACATGATATTCCGTTTAGATACCTACTACCACCACGCATCAGACACAAAGATTTCGGGGAAAATCCATCAACCGGAAGTCTGACTTTACTAATTTATTTATTTATTTTTTTTTTATGTGTGACTTTTTCGATAAAGGCTCCTTATCTGGGGATCCTCCCTATCATTTTTATTTGAAACATATTCCCATAAAAACTATGTTTTTGTTTTTATGGGGGGGGGGATTCGGAGAGTACAGTAGCGTTATGCTTTCATCTAAAGTACTAATACACTATATTAGCTCAGTGGTGGCGCACTGGACTAGCGACTCGGAGATCGTGGGCTCGAATCCAGCCGGGCTACCCTTAGATTTTCTCTTCCTAGGACCCTTTTACAGCTCACTGTCCGCTGATAGGCAGTGTTGCCTGTAACGAGAGAACATTGTCCGGAGACCGGCAGTGCACTGAGACGGCTCCGGCCGCAAATTACATGTTGACATGTTGATATATGTTGACGCGCCTTAAATTCAAAATATATAAGTATACAATATCTCTAATGCTTTCCAGCTCTGCGGAACCAACCACAACAAATATACAATATATACTTTTACCACCTATGTATAATATTAATACACATTAGAAGCATTGAGAGAACTCCATACTCGTAGAAAATCGGTAAACCGGAAGTACGCTTTAACAGAATAGATTTTTGAGTTTTTCTAGAATTTTCTTGAAAACGGTTACAATGATTGTCTTTAAACTTGGAAGAACTTGGTGCATAGATAAGAACGTATCAATTTCATAAGAAACATTTTTTGTAAAAAAATTTTTTAGAGCGGTCAGTTAGTTTAAAATTAATTTTGCACAAGCTTGGTGGTTTTGATATACAACGCTTCACATAAGGGCGTTCAGGTATACAAGATAATCTTCACATCATTTTTATGGCCCAACTAAACATTGTAACGTTGCGATTTTGCAGAAAAATTCTTGATTAAATTTTAAAATTAGAAAGTAAGCGAAAGTTGTGTGAATGTTTCACACCAACTTTGTTCTGTGAGATTAGATTTCAGTTCTATTAAACTTATAATACTTTAAAAAAAACTCTAGTGTGAAATATCTGAATGAGCTAAAAGAAATATTGAATCACCTAAGTACAATATCTAAACACTTCAAATTTGGACTCAGGAAATCTGAGCACTGAAAATAATTTAAAAAGAATTGTTTGCATAATAATAAGAGAAAAAATTTAAAAAAATATTTTAACTCCAAATAATGTAATAACTAACCACTTTTCCTCACCAGTTACTTTCGTAAACAAAACAAATTTATTAATCTAGATGGCCTGCAAATTTGGAATCTTCCTTTTGATCATGTTTGTATATATTGTGCTATTTTAAATACTTAGTTAGATTTACGTGCTGTTTTACCATCTTGAGAGGAATGTATTGGCGATGTTAACCGACTTCTTCAGAGTTAGTTGTTGTATGGAATTATTTGGATTTAGCGAACCTACCTAGCAAACACTTACTTAGATCGGGGGCACGCACACATGCGTCCTCCATGCATCTACAAATTCCTGCACATTTACCGACGGTGTCCATGGCATCAACATAGGCAACACATCATGGAGCCACAATAGATATTACAAGTCTACAGTACTGGATTGGACTTTGGAAACCACATTTATCTAAGCCATCATGACGGGATCTTCAATATTGTTCACTTTTATTTGAAACTACTGTGGTAAAAATTGACGTCAAAGTTGAGCACTGACAGATTGCTTTTCCATTAAATTGCCATTTTACTGTATTGCGTAGTTCATAATTCTTAAATTTACACATAAATATATAATCAACATTCTAATTTGAACTGACTTTAGGAATTAGCTACAGGAATTTGAGGATTAGAATAAAAAAAAATCATGGTTTTACTATTATTCATTCATAATTAAACATTAAAGTTCATTGAATTCTGACCATTTCTGCCAAACGTTTATAATTAAGATTTTTGCTAAGACTTCTATGGCATTAAGAAAACCGTAAATTAAATTGTTATCAGTGATGAAGTAAAAAAAAGAAAAAAGAAAAGGAAATAAAATAAAAAAATAAAAAAAAATTGTCAGAAAATGATTTGTGCTACATGATTGATGACTACAGCTGGCACTAGTCATTACTGACATCATTCTATTTTCGCTTCATCATTATATAATTATTTATTATCAATCAATGGAAGAAATACAAAGTTTCTGATAATCAAACTTGTATATAATAATTATGTATTCTAAAAGTTTATTTTTACTTTCTCTTACCGGCGTAAGAGGAATATTGATTTATTATGAAAAAAAAAATACATCAATATGAACACTTATAAGGACTTTCACTTACTGCAAATTAATGCAATTGTAATTGAGAAACTTCTTCAGACTTGGATTTATTACTATTACTATCGTTTGTTCTGTTAATACACTCAAGCGACTCAAAAATGACCACACAAAACAAATTCCGCCTGGACCTGACTAGTAACAGTAACATAAGAAAACTTCAGATAACACAGAACAAATTCCTAAGACTTGCGACTGGCTCACCACCACGACACACCAAAATCGACTTACTTCACATCTTCAAGTAATCCCAGTTTATTCCTTCATCCAAAATCGTCTTCTGAAACTCCTCTCCACTCTAGACTGTCATCCCAATCCACTTTGCCACGAAATAGACTCCTACGATCCCTCCATACATTACAGGCATAAAAGACTGAAATACATCGTCTCTTAATATTTTTCGTAAAGCTGCAGGTTTTTTCCTTGCACATTGTTCCTCGCCTAATCCCAAAAATCACTATATAAACAATGGAGAAATGTTATAATGTTAATATACATTGAAACTTCTATTTATTGTTATTGTACATACTTGTAAATTTGTAATAAAGCTTTATCTATCTATCTGTTTACACATTTAGATAGTAGGAGATCACTAATGATTTCAAAATGAGATCTTAAACTCAATACATTTGCTGTGTGATTGTGATTACATTGTCAACTAACCAGGTAACAGCACTTCCATCAAATAATACCCAAATAATACTGGTTGGGTAGTTTTAAAAGTGAACCTATATCCTAGATCTCACCGAGAACCACCTAGATTCCACCTTTTAGAAAAAATGTTTTAAATAAAAGTGGTTGGTTTATATTATGAGCAGTTGGTTTTGCTAAGTTTAATAAAAAGCAAATCTTGGAATGGATTTCGAGAAAATTTCATAAATCTAAAAAAAAAAAGTAACAACACTGAAATGAGTCTAACAATTTTCTTCAAATCTCGCCAACTTAACATAAAAACCACACTTCAGTATAATTTACGGTTTCTACAACTGTAAAATATTAAGAGACTCATTAAATATATTGCTAGAATTCCGTAGAAATTAAAGTGTATTTAGAATTTCATTTATCTAAAGTGCAAAACTAAAGATTAAGTATCTGAATTTATGGCAATTATCTCAAAAAAGAGAGCTCGAACAATTTTTTACTTTCACTTACTCTTTTTGTGATTCAGGTTAAATTTTCGGTATCAAATTTTTACCGGAAGTACATGTTACGAGGTCCCTTGAGAACCGAAAAAGTGGATTTCAGAAAAGGAAGTGTGGTGTATTTCTTGTAAAAATTCCTCAACCGGAAGTACCACGTTACTGAAGAGATTTTTCAATTATTTGCGATTTTTCTCGAAAATGGCTCCAACGATTTTCTTTAAACTTAATATATCAACTATACATACCAATAGCTACAACTTATATTTGAATTTTTTTTAAGAGTAGGTAAGAGTGGGAAGCTTGTGGTTGTGCTTTCCTCTAAAGGGTTTTTTTAGCTTATTATACGATTCTATCATCTATGTAATTTTAATAGAATTAAATGTGTCGTTTGGCGATTTTCTTCACACCGATTTATAACCGATTTTTTTTTTTTAATTTTCTGCGATTTTCTCCATAAAGGCAATTAAACTTTGTTTACTAACATTACTTAACTTATTTAAACATTACTTATTTAAACTTATTACTTACATTCTCAAAGGATATTTAAGAAAAGCAAATGATGGTTTTATACTTTTTAATAAGTATTTGGTTTTGGGAGAAAATGCAACCTCTAATGAACAACTCGCACGTGCACAGTTAATTGTTCAGCGATTCAAACCGGAACATTTCCAGTAACTTGGAACATGAAAGAAGGAAGTAATAATATAGAAGCAAACAGTATTGATGAAGTAATCAGTTAGAATTAATATGAATTAGAAAAGAATGTACGCGAGAGACTACCATTTTGCAGCTAGTCTATATGTATATTTTTTTTTTAATCTACTAAGAAAATTCGCAATAAAAATTTATGTATATCTCTCCTCTCCCCTTACAGACGTTTCACAATAACTACCAATAAATCGAATGATACGTTTTCAAACATTATTATACAGTTTTCATCAGGCGCAACGGATCGCTAATATATGGTAATACCATGGAATTTAGTAAAGGTAATGCAAAAAATAAAATAGAAAGAAAAATGAAAAAAATAAAATTAAAAAAAGGTTCTGACATTATTTCTTTCATGTAAAATACTCCCCTGGCTGGTCGGCGTTACGGCCTAGGTGTTCCGCCCCTCACTCTACCCCTCCAAAACATGAGATAATAAATGTGTAAAAGTCAAAGTCAAGTCCAGTATTATATTGAACTATTTATGTTGTATATGTGTAGGTGTACAAAGTGGAATGGCTGGACCTGAGGGACATGTAAATTGTATACTCAATTTTGTTATTATTATCCCCCTTTTTTTTCCTTTCTTCCTTTCTTCCCTGCCATCTTCCTTTATTTTGCATAAGAATGATCATTAATATCCCTCTTGAAATTGGGATTCAACTTGGGGCAGAATATATAAATAATTTGTGTCTTTCTCCAGATTTGATTTTGATAAAAAAAAAAAAAGAAGGTGATCCATTAGTATTTTAAGTCCAGTTTTATATTGGCCTATAGCTAGTTCAAATTTTTAATTTTTTTTGCAATTATTTGTATTTTTTGACGGTCATATCTTATAAAATGCTTCTGCTAACTTTCTTCTGCATCTCTTCGCAAAAATATAGTACAACATTTTACAAAATTCGATGAGCCGAATAAAATAATATTGCTTTCGGCCACTTCATGAAATATTTTTGATTCTTACTGATATTTCTACTGAAAGAACAAGTTTTCTCAATTTCATTTTCAATGGTGCTACAGCCCCTGGTTCCCAAATATATAGTTCTCATTTTGCTGGGTTTTTCTCCCAAAACTTTCATATCTCAACTGTCCATATTCAGATAGCAGATATGGACTTGTTGAGGAGTGAATGACAACGTATCGAGTCCCGCAGCAAACCTTACAGCTCACTTCCTCCAAATAGAATAAAGCAAAACGACACTACTAGCTAAATGTGATGACACCTTTCCGCAGCACATGAATCCGGAAACGGAACTCTAGCGGCCTAACACAATCATAAAGGCCTAGAAACCGCAGGCACCCTACGGTTTCTTCCTCACTTCTTGGCTAACTCGCATTTTAGATAAAATACCTATTGCTTAATTTTATTTGGAGGAGCAAATTCACAGCGATTCTATCCCAACTCAAACTTGACAACGACTATTCATAACTCAGGGCTCTCTTGAGGACGACTTCATGACTAAGGACATCCTGGATATTATACGATCAATACTGTCTGAATTTTTACTTTCACTTACTCCTAATAAGAAGAAGTATTGCGATTGTGTTAAATTTTCGCAATTGAGTTTATCACCGGAAAAACATGGTTTGTGGTCCACTTCCTCACAATACGAAAAAAGTATTTTAGCGAATGATCATTATGGGTGTATGTATTGTATGCGTATGTGTGCCTCTAGGGCTTGATACTCCAGTACTTTTTCGTTCACTCCTCACAACACGTCATAGAAACTTGTTGCTGTGGATTCGAAGAAACTTAGAACCATGCCATATGCGAGTTCTATAATGTTATAAAAAAAACAGGTATGTAGTTTATTGTTGAGTGCTGCAGAGTCTAGAAGTCTGATGGAATCTGAAAACAAATTGAGTAAATTTTCTGCATTGAATGGACAACTATTGCTATAAGAAGGGTGTTACAGTCTCTAGAAGAATATGAATAAATATTTTTTAAATGTGTATAATTTATGTACACTTTTTAATATCATTTTCCAATATCATTTGCCCCAATTGTTCGAGTAGTAGTACCTAAATGGAATACCAAGCTAGCCGCGATTTTTCATTTGAGATGTTTTGTACACACGCACATATAGATCGCTAAAAACATCTTTACTTTCTCTCACTCCTAGTAAGTGGCAGTATTGCGATCATGCCAGCTTTTCGATATTGAATTTTCACCGGAAATACATGTTTTGGGGTCTCTGAATACGAAAAAAATGTTTTTAGCCAATGGCCTGTGGCTGTTTGTATGTGCGCGTATGTGTTCGTTAACAGAACAGCTCAACAACGAAACGTCGCAGGAAGCCTCAAGTTGGTATTCCTATTAGTTACTACCACCCACCGGAAGTTACGAAGATTCCGGAAAAAAAACTCATCAATCGGAAGTGCGACTTTACTGAATGTTTTTTCACTTTTTTTTTATTTTCTTGAAAACGGTCTCAAATATTTTCTTCAAAATTTGGATATTATCTACCCATTTAAATACCTATCACTTTTATTTGAACCTTTTTCCCGCAAAAAAATTATTTTTAATATTAAAATTCATTAGAAGCATTAATAGAATTTAAAATTTGAAGAAAAAACGGTTAACCGGAAGTGCAATTATATCGAATAGTCTTTTGAGATTTTTATAATTTTCTCTGAAACGATTACAACGATTTTCTTTAAACTTGGTATACATGCTGCATAGCTACAAAATGTATCACTTTTATTTGAAACATTTTTCTGAAAAAAAAAATAAATAAATAAAAAAGATTTTAAAAATGTTTTGGGAGGGTCTCTCAGTCACGTTTAAATTTAAACTGACTACGTGGTCTCGAGACAGAGGGAGCCTACAGTGTCCGCTCATATATATCTAAACCCTATCACCTTTTTTTATGGCCAGCCCAATTAAATGTTTGCAAACATTGCAATTTTTAAAAAACTGTTTTTAAATTAATAAATTTTTATTAATTGGTGTAAGAGAAAGTTGTGTGAGTTTTTCGTACCTGATTTTTTCTTTCTTACTCAGGGGACCTCGAAACATGTATTTCCGGTGAAAATTTGATTTCGAAAATTTGAAACGATTTTAATATATACTTCCTCTTTCTAGGAGAGTAAGAAAAACTGAAAACAAAATAAATAAATAAATTCCATATAAATTTGAAATGATTGGTTAAAATTTGCATAACATTTATACATAAAAAAAGAATTGTGACCCCTATCAATCGGTCCCTTTGGCATTTATCCTAATCAATGTACACTCAGTCAGAACGGCGCCCCCTTTTGTACATAGTTATTTTAAATAAAATAAAATAGTTGAAGAAGTTTCAAACTGGAGTGCGCTATCTAGAAAAAAAAACTTATAAATACATATTCCCACGTAGACACCTAGATAGAGATGGTGGTAGTGTCATAGTAGTAACATTAACTATTCCAAACTGATAGCCAGAGGAACCACTCTTTCAGACCATGTGTGTGTATGTGTGTATATGTTATTGTGTTGCTTGTATATGTATTCTTTCTTAGTTAGATATTCTTACAACCCTCTTCTCAAGTTAGTGGGAGCCCTGCACTATTCTACTAATACATGCACACGTACGCGCACACACACACAAACACATACATACGGTATATATATGGGAGTGTGAGACTATGGGATGGCTTTGTATTGAATGAGAATCGAATATAAATTAGTAAAGCTGATTGTACACATTGAATACAGATACGTTTTAACTATTTGAGGTGTTTGGTCCCTTAGTTATGTGATGGAGTTAGTTTTTTTATTTTATTTATTATAATAAGTATCATTCATTTAAATAGTTCAATTTAAATTTCCAGTCTGTAATTTAGTAAACAATTTCTATTAATTCTTAGTGAACTTATTATGTAAGTCACTTATGTAAATTATTAAAGAAATTCTTATTATTCCGACATTCCAAATTATTAACATTAGAAAATGTAATTATAATATTAATCTCATTTGATCAGATGATCGGTTACTATGGAATACAATCATAGACTAATAACGAAAGAGCCAATCAAGTAAATGAGGTGCTCCAGTTATACATTCCATTTTTTTCTTTTTCTTTGTTTATCCTTTTGTTTACTATTGATTTATCCAGAACAATATCCAAACCTACGTTTTGTGAATGCGGCATTTTTTTTTGACCACAAGAAATAACTATGGCAATTGCCTGATAACGGTGATATTTCTCCAGAGATTATTTATGATCAAGAAATAACCAACTCAATAGAATATGTGGTTAACCAGAATCTACATTATTCGGCAGATTTCTTAAAAGGAAAAAAATAAATAAATAAATAAATAACAACCACTAAGACTACCACTCCTCAGACATTTTCTTGATGGGTAGGTAATCTCATCCAGGTTTCTGAGAAACAACAGTACGGGAGAATATATGAATAATTTGTATCATATTTTTAAAGTTTCAATTGAATTGTTGAATAAGATGATTGAATAAATAATAATTGAGGTTGAATTCAAGTCAACGCCCCTCTACTTAATGTTTTTTGACGATGGAGGAAAAACCAAAGACTGGATCGAATTTGAAGGAAAGAAGCATAATATGGGGGATCGGATCACAGAGAAACTTTTATCATTCTGTAGAAGATTATGATTTGTTTTGTTGAATATATGGTCGAGTACCTGCAATGGTGGATAATTTCTGGGATTTTCCTCTATCGTGAATTCATCATTAATTTGTAAAGGTGGATATTAGTCAACGTTTCTACACAAATTTGATTACCGAGGATTTTGAATTCCGCACGATAGAAGAAATTCGAGACCGTTCCGAATTAAATAAAAGAAAGGATGGTAAATCCAACATTCAAAAAATCCACTACTTTCAATCTAATCTCCTTCGTATGTTGTCAACGCTCCCAATTTCATCTGCTTCTTAAATTTAACTCTTCACAAAGATCTTAATATCCCATTCGTTCTTAATAATCCATTCTCGCTTTCTTAAATTCCGCAATACCTAATCCTATTCACATCCTCCAATTCTAACATTTCCTCACTAGAAACGACGATGGCCACGCGGCTTCCTAATCATCTAGCGCCCTTTTCAAATCCTGAGAGTTC
Organism: Triatoma infestans; assembly: GCA_011037195.1. Lineage (NCBI taxonomy): Eukaryota > Metazoa > Arthropoda > Insecta > Hemiptera > Reduviidae > Triatoma > Triatoma infestans. The sequence continues at coordinate 176,459 of JAAEAF010000293.1, forward strand.
AAGCAATGCTTGGCTCCACTCAACATACCTCTTTGATTGTGGCGCTGAGTTCTAGCAAATTCAGTCATCGCAAACTGTGACATGAACTTCGCATTTACACGGTGTACTTATAAAAGGTTGTAAATAAAACAAAATAAAAAAAAGTCTCAGGTAAACTTTTGTCATTCTGTTATACGTACAATGGTCTAGCAAAATGATTAAGAGATCAATTATGATTTGGTTTGTTTATTAATGAAAGTATGGAAATAATTAATTGGGTCCGCACTGTTGGATAATAATATGAGATCAGCAAACCAAATCATATCTCGGATCTCATCCGTCGTAACATAATTTTTTATTCATTACTCTTGACTGCTTTCGGATTTTTCTTCATCGCAGAGGCCAGTTAGTGTAGAGAATTGTCTTCCATAATATACAAAGCGTTGCTGTGTAACAGAAACTTTAAAAGTCAATTCTCTGTACTATGTAGATGTAGATTGTTGTAGGGGCTTATCGCAGAAAGATCTATTATGCCTTCCGGAGCCTTCTCAGTGCACTGACGATCTCCAAGCAGTGTTCTCTAGCTACAGACAACACTGTTCCTATGTACAGTGAGTTGTAGAGGCTCCTAGGAAGAGAAAATCTAAGGGCAGCATGCTGGATTCGAACCCTGACCTCCACGCTGCTAATCCAGCGTGCTACACTGAGCTAATCCCTTCCTTCTCCCTTGGCTTACGCCACTTAAGTAGGGACGGAGACCCTAGTTTGTGTACTGTTTGTCCTTGTCTGTAAAGTGAAGAGTGTACGTAGTTTAAGTGTATTGTGTACTGTTCTGACGAAGTGCATGGAGTACTGAGCTGTGGTAACCATTGGGGTCGCTACTCCCCAAGTATCTGCATGCAACAGATACCCCTTACGAGCATTCTCTATACAACTTGACGATAAAAAAATATATGAAATCGATCAAATTTAATGAAAAGAAGCAAGATATGACGGATAAAATCCCATATATGATTTGGTTTGTTTTGAGGAATATCTGTTTTAGTGAATAAACCATATTTAATTACAAAAAAAAAAAACCATCCAGGAATCAATTGTCTGCAAAGCATCCAACTGTAATCATATTAATGTAGGTGACGAGGATTAACTCACTGTTAACAGTACTAGTTATTTACTAGCACTGTAAGATCTAGCAAAAGAAACAAGATAAGACTTTAGATAAAGTGAGTATGTTAGACAGAGCAATGATGTAGAGTTTGCTCAAAATTTGTACAACAAACGTACTGTATCTTTATTAATTGTTATGGTGATTTATATTTAAATGTCATTCGAAGGTGTAACTATACCTGTGCCAGATACAATCTCAGTTTATATCTGCAGATTCTGTATGTCTATAATGGAAAATCCTTTTAATTTTGTAAATGGCTGTAAACTCTTGACAGACGGCTTTTATATTTTTTTTTTTAAATAATTTTGTACATTTATTTACTAAGAATCTGGTATTTAATTTGTATTAATCTTAAAATGAAGTACTTTAATAATAATAACAATGCAAAATCCAAACTACTACATCTGGATTCACAACTTTTGGCTTGGTGGTATTAGAAAAGGCTGTTTAGCTAAAGTTTCGATTCCCGGTTTGCTTAAACCTATTACAAAATACCGGAAACATGCCCATAGCAATAAGCGATCTATTGTCCCTAATTTAAGATTTTATCTAATTAGCAAATTTAATTAAGTTAAATTTGCGAAAAGAAATAATGCATTAAAGCGATGAAGGTTTATCTCAGAATGAGATGTAAGCGAGAATGGGTGAGAACCTTCCGAGGTGATCACACTAGTATCGAGGATAAGATTTGGCAAGTAAACCAATTTCAGCTCTCTAAAATTTATGAGATGAGCAAGAAATGGGAATTTGAGAGTGATTATGAGATTAGCATTGTTAGTCTAGGGGAGAACACTCTTACGAGGCTAACGGAGGCGGGTAACGGCATTATTCGTTGCTATTCAGATGGCTGTAGGTAGGAGGGAACTGGTCTGCCATGAACGGGAGCATGGTTGCAGGAGTTAGACAGGGGGAGAGCTCGGTGGCCTTGGGTGGTATGGCCACTGTCTTTCAGTCTGAGCTTGTTGGTATTATCGAATGCTGCTGCCTTACGAGGGAGTGCAGGGAGAGTTTAAAGAAGTATTCCGGCGTAATATGAGGCGGATATTCTCTGATAGTCAGGTCGCACTGAGGCTTTGGGCAAACCGTGTTGGAGTTCGAAATTGGTGGGAGAATGTAGGAGAAGGCTTAATCGCTTAGCTCGGAGGGGCAAAGTGCAGCTCTATTGGGTACCCGGACATGCGGGAATAGAGGGGAATGAGAGGGCGGATCGGCTGGCTAGGGAGAGATCCACTTTACCTTTGGTAGTTCCGAGCCAGCCCTTGCTGTCACTAAGAGGTTTTGTGATAGTCAGATCAGACTTTGGGAGACGAGGGTTTTGGAGAAATGCTGGGAGGACAGCAGGGGTGCCTCAAGGCTAAAAGATTCATCAAAGGAACCAAGCAAGGGGTTTCAGATTACCTCCTATCCCTTATAGGATAGGACTGAGGACCTTGGTGGGTGTAGTGACACATGGGTCAGAACTGTGATGATGGAGTTAGGGAAACGGTGCATCACTACTTATGTCAGTGTCGCCGTTTCGCTGGTACTAGGTTACTTGTATTTGGGAGGACACCACTCTCGCGGGATTGCCTTGGGTGAGTTGGAGTTGAAAGATGTCTTAGGATAATGCAGATGACCGGTAGACTACCGAGGGAGATTAATTAGGGGGATGAATTGGGGGTAAGATGGCGGGATAAAAGCCATATAGGCTTAGGTTCCAAGCCAATAGGCACCCAGTTTTCAATAATAATAATAACTAAAGACTATTCAATATTAGTGAAAGCTTATGGCTTTTACAAATTACAAGTTTATGTTATTGCATAAAGATAAACCATTATTAAAATAGTAGAATGAAACTTTTATTAAACAATTAAATAATTTAGAAATAAATAATGTAATAGTAATTTTAAAAAAGAATTGAAAGAGAGTGTTTTAATACTTTATTTTTATTTTAAATATTATTATAGGTCGGTCAGCTGTTATACGAAGGATGGTGGAAGTGGACTAGTTTATATAACCAGAGACTTATATATATATATACACGAGTATATTATATGTTGTGAGTGTGTGTGTTTGTGTTTGATATTGAGACCATTTCGTGCACGATTTACTAGAACGTGTACACATGCAATGCACGCTCTCATCATCAACTACATTTTCACTACATATACTTGGAATGTATGTGTTTGTGTTTATAAACATTTGAGTTTAGTGTGCGCCAGTTTAGGAAAAGTTTCTTTACTTAGTAAATATGCTAGTTTACAATCATTTCGGTTATTTTTCCTGTTGGCCACTAGGATTCACCTGGAGAATAAATAGAAAATGCTAGTGGATGTTAGGAAAGGTAAAAAGTCTCTTAGCGCCAGTCCATAAACGAAAAATCTTTCATAAAACTTATGAAACAAATTTTGAGCACTGTTTTCGATTCCATATTTTGGTTTAAGATTGTTAACTATCAACTTATTGCAACGTTTTTAATGACGATTAATGAAAAGACGTCTTCACTTTTTACAAAAAGAAATTATTCCATCTTACGGTGAATATAACGCTTACATACGATTTCAAGTCTAGATTCAGCAGGACGGAGAATCATCTCATTTTGATTAGGGAATAACTGCATTATGGAATAATAAATTAGGGAATAACATTGTTGTTATGGCTCTGTGCAAGTCTGTGTTATTACACTGTGTGACAAACGCATCCTGAAGATGGGCGAACGCCCGAAACCGGTCGATGACCACAAAATGAAGCAGGCTACCACGGAAAATGTCTCTAATAACATTGTGTATAGCAATCATTAGATCAATAGAGGTGGTCCAGTTGCATGTGTTCTGAACTATATGATCTACCTAATCTACCACCTCTGGACTAAATCATCCTTTGATTTTAGATAAGTTAATTATAATTATCTTTAATTTATGCAGAAAAGTATTACAGAAAGATCCAATTCCTTAATAGAATTATAAATATAGCAGCCAATATAAGAAATTCTCCAGACATCTTTGAGGGAGCAGTTAGATCATATTGGGCTAAACTTCAGATAACAGCTGAGGAAGCCATTTTGAACAGAACTTGAAAACGGATTACCAGATTTCAACTTCCTGCGATTTTTCCTTTTTGAGATATTTTATTGACACACAAACATACACACACACATGGGCATATACCTGAAAACAATGTCTTTGTACTCAGGAGGCCTCAAAAGATAAATTACCGGGAAAAAACTCAATTTCGAAATTTTTCACCATCTTAATACTTCCGGTTTTTACCACAAGAATTATAAAAATATATGATTTTAAAAACATACAGAAGAATATGTGATATTTTAAGGGAATGTTAAAGGGGAAGGTAAGGCTATCTAAGTCGTGATATCATAGAGAAAGAAGATAAAGGAGGATTTGTAACCAACTAGATCTCTCGGAGAAATGAGAAATATTTTTTCAGTTTACTTGATGCTTTTTTTTTTCGTTTCTTGTCCCTATACATGTGGTGGTGACATCTGGGTGACATTTGACATTATGATTGTCACAGTAGTCAGTCAGACTGGTAATTATACTCGTATACTAAGCGAGTTTTCATACTTTCAACTAGTGAAGTTTAGACATTTGTTTTTGACGTTTCTTTTAGTCAGGCTGGAGATGTTTAATTATAAAAATTAATTACTAATAATAAAAATAAATTTGTATGTAATTAATAAAGAATATAATGAGAATAATGTGGTTGAATAGTCTTTTTTGTTATTTTTATTTTTAAGCGACGGTGTATCACCCCTAAAAATACTCATATAACTGAGCACATATTACAGCCGTTAGCGCGGTCTAGTGGAAGAAGGGAACGTTTTTAACATTTACATAGTAGTAATTCATAAGGAATAGTAGTAAAAAGAGTTTTTTTTTTAAATTGCATATATAGACAAAGTGAGAATATTATTTGGTAGTATAGTATATTAGTAGTAGTGGGGTTTGGAGTGAGTGGGAGAATGGAAGATAGGTAAACATATCTTTAGAATGGTTAGTAGTTTTGTAGTATTAAACACGTGTGATAGTATATGCTTGAAAAGCGTTTGGTGCGTTTGTATGTTCATATATGTGAGTGTGCGTGAAAGAGAGAGAACGAGTGAGAGATTGAAGAGCAAGAAGAAGGGTGTAGATAGTGTGTGTGTTTGTTTCAGTGTGAGTCTGTGCGTCAGTATGTAGGAGCAGTAGAGTGGTGTGTCCTTGGTCAGAACATAACCTAACTCTCTGAGGGAGTGGTCCTACTTCTATACATCTCTTCTTCTTTATAACTGCCTCTCTTATTCAAAACCATAAGAAAGCTTTATATATATATATATATATTATATGAACTTATATACATACTTTTAAACATATTTTATACATAACTTTATACACTATTACAAACTAATACGAGGAGGGGAGCGCGCGCACACACACACACACACACACACGCATACACATATTATACGAACAGAACACATACGATCAACCGGCTCCGCGAATACGTTCTTGACACTGAATAAAACAAGGAATCAGGTTTGATTAAATTTCTCTTCAACTCTCTCACATTTCTGACTATCACAATAAACAATCAAAAGATTGTCTTTTATAACATTATCCAGTCAACAACTAATCTATCTGGGCAGATATATCATCAATAGCTATTTACCACTCTGCCTTTCAAAAATCTATTAAGTGATAATTATTAGGAAAGGAACTTTGAAATTTATTTTCAATTAGAAAATCGTTTGGTTTTTTTTTTTTTAAAGATTACTCCTTAGATAAAAGATGAATGATTATCAAGTTGTTTTCTGTATATAGCGTAAGTGGAGTTTATGTGTGGTTGGACAGAGAAAAATATAGAAGAGAAAAGTAAGACTGATTGAGCACGAATAAATTAACTAGGAAACAGAGTTACTGCAAGGATTTTACAGAACTGATTACTTTACAAGTGGTAGCGGGAATAGAAATGACAGACTGAAATGGCAGGATGATGGTGATGGTTTCAAAGACGACTGTACGAGAATGAATGTCAGACTGCGTGTATATAGTACTGAACTAGAGACTATACTGTAGATTGGATATTTTAGCCTAGCTATAGCCCTATTATATGTTTGTAGAAAACTTTCCCTACTTCTCCTTCCAGAACTTCTAGGAGGTTGAAGTAGGCGGATCTTGATCTTTCCTGAATAAATTTAAAAACTTTTTGGTAGGGAGATGCATTACGTTTCATGTTACATGGCGAATGACGTAGCAATTTGGCGGATTGTCAACAAGTATCTACCCAAGCAGGTAAGTGAGGCAAGTGATTGAAGGGGGGGGCCACTAATATTGAACAAACGAAAAATTTGACATTTGTAATTTATCCGTCTTAGGATGCTTCATTTTTTTGGTTCTGACGGGTTTCGGATTATCATCAATCGCCAGAGTAAGTTTTCAATCAATTCGTGCAGAAAGTTGACTTCAACTTAATGTTTCTATCATACACCACACGAGTTCCAGTGTAGTGCGTGATAGAAACATTCGAAATTTCAACCAGTGTGGTCTTTAATAAAAACATTAAGTTGAAGTCAACTTAATGAATTGTTTGATAGCCATACTCTTGACTCTGGTAATCCCAAACCGGCCAGAACAGAAAAAAAATGTAGCATACTATGACGGATAAAAACATGGATGTTATCCAGTATTGCAGATCCAACTTACATATTCAACATTTAAAATTTAACGCCCAAGATTCCTCAGAACCCCCCTAAAATCAACTTTTTCAGGGAAATTGTTACAAATAAAAGTGGTAGGTTTATATCTCGGCAGTTAGTATTGCATGTTTAACGGAAATCACTGTAATCGTTTTCGACAAAATTCCAAAAAAACTCAGAAACCTATTCTGTAAAACTGCACTTCCGGTCAACCGATTTTCCTCAAATTTGGAATTGTATCATTGCTTTTCTTTACTTTTACTTTACACGGCTTCATCCTCCTAAAGGGGTTGCCGTTGAGAATCAAGGAAGTCTCTCCACTTCTTCCTGTCTTTCCAGTCGTCATCTCGCAGGCCTCGTCCCGCCATTTCCTCCTCGATATCATCATTCCATTGTATCCTCGGCCTGCCTCTTCTTCTGCGTCCTCTCGGGATCCATTCTCTAATTCGACTGGGCCATTCCTCAGGTTTCATCCTTATGACATGTCCATACCATGACAGCTTCCTTTCCATTATTTTCTCTCCCATTCTCATCCCCACACCCGAACTCTGCCTCCTAAGGCACCTCCTCCAAAAATCCATCTCCACAACCTCTATCTTCTGTTTCAACTTCTTTGTCATGGTCCAGGTCTCCGCCACGAACGAACAAAATACCCTCAATAATCGTATGAAAAATTATTTTTTTATATTCTATGGATATCGTTCCGTTCCATCATGCTTCTAACGTATACAAATATCGTGTAGGTGCCGGGACCATTCATTGTACTGAATTGATATTTTAAAGGAAACCTTAATGCTACTGTTTCCCTTGAACTCCCAAAAATCAATTTTCCTAGGAAAATGTTTCAAATAAAAATGATAGGTATATACATAAGTCTTTAGATAGTATATGACGTTTAAAAAGAAAATCGTTGGACCCATTTTTGGGGAAATAGCGAAAAACTGAATACGACCATTCAGTAAAGTTGCACTTCTGGTTGATGGATTTTGCCGGAAAACGGAATTTACCAAGTTTGAACTTCCTGCGATTTTTCGTATTTCAGGTATTTTGTTCACACACACACACACACACACACATACACAAATATCCTTACAGACATTCGCTAAAAACGTTTTCCAATTTTTTTCGTTCGTAAATTTTTTTTCGTTCTAACATGTATTTCCGGTCGCTAAAAACATGTATTTCCGGTAAAAACTCATTCCGAAAAATTGACTACTAGGAATAAGAGAAAGTAAAAATCTGGTTGAAACACTCATACCTTGCAGCTCCCCTAAAACCATCTTAAAATTACTTTATCTACAAAATTGTTTCAAAATATAAGTGATAAGTTTATAAACTGCTCGCAATTAGCACTTCAAGTTTAAAGAAAATCGATAATCGAAAATTTGTGCGGAAAATCTTGGAGAATTTCGTCGAAATTAGTAAGAAAAAATATCTTTCAATAAAGTCGCACTTCCAATAGTCCGAAAACCTTCTCGTGCGATGCAGCGATAGTAATTATGCGGAATATGAAGCTAGAGTTTTCCGCGATTTTTTTTCCTTTTTGAAATATTCTGTTCTTATTTTAAATACTGATTTCGCTAAAAACACTATTTACGTACATAGAATATTTGAAAACATATACGTATTTCTGTTAAAAAATCAATTATTACAAAAACTTCTTTCTCTTAAGAGAATGTAGAAAAATTGGATGAAATAATCATATAACATGGCGCCACGATAGCTGAGTAGTTAGAGGCGTGGACCGCAAAGCAGAGGTGTATGCTGGACACATGCTAGACCCGGCCCAGATGGACGGGATAGTGCGGGAATTATTCCCAACCCACCCGATTAGAGAGTGTGAACAGTATACTGCTCCGTTAGAGAACGTACCACTGTTTGCTACGGTAGATTTAGAAGAAGCAGTGGGCTCACTCCATAATAAGAAGGCGCCAGGGCCAGATGGCATCCCGACAGAAGTGCTGAAGGTGATTGCTCGGGTATGTCCACAGCTACTTCTGAATATGTATAATAGATGCCTAAGAGAAGGAGTTTTTCCTAAGAGGTGATAGGTGCAGAGGCTGGTGTTGATCAGCAAGGAGAAGGGGGACCCGAGTCTACCGTCAGCGTACAGGCCATTGTGCCTGTTGGACACGGCAGGAAAGCTCATCGAGAGGCTTATTAAACCCCGCTTGATCGCTTCTATAAGGGTAGCAGGAGATCTGTCCGAGAAGCAGTACGGTTTCAGACGTGGTCGGTCTACCATTGGAGCCGTGGAAGAGGTGGTGAAAACTGCATACGGGGCACAGCTGGGGACCTGGCTTACGAGGCGGGTCGTGCTATTGGCAACGATGGATGTCCGTAATGCCTTTAATTCGGCAAGGTGGGTGGACATATTAGCGAGCCTGGAAACCGTGTTCCATACGCCGGAATACCTATTACGGGTGATACGCAGCTACCTGAGGGACAGACAGCTGCGCTATGATACTGCGGAGGGACCCCGTAGTAGAGTTGTTACAGGGGGAGCGGCGCAGGGCTCTATCCTAGGCCCCGATCTGTGGAATGTGGCCTATGATGGCATTCTGCGAATGGGTATGCCGGAAGACTCGTTCCTGGTGGGCTACGCGGATGATATTTCCGCGGTGGTGGTAGCCAGGGATTACGAGGTGGCCCATATAAGATTGCGTCAAGCGTGTCACGGCCTGGTTAGAGGAACATGGTCTGAGTTTGGCTCCGGAGAAGACGGAGATAGTGTTGCTCACTAGACGTCGGATCCCAAGTGCCTGGGGCGTGAGGATCGACGGCAGAACGTTGAAAGCTCAGAGCTCCGTCCGGTACTTGGGGGTGCATTTAGACACCAAGCTGACGTTCTGGGAGCAAGTGCGGCGCTCCAGCGAGAAGGCGGCAAGGGTAACTGCGAGCTTGAGCAGGTTGATGGCTAATATGGGAGGACCGACGGCCAGCAGACGCCGGCTCCTCATGTCCGTCACAAATGGCATCCTTTTGTACGGATGCGAGGTTTGGGCTAGAGCCCTAAGAAAGAAACGACACCAGAGGCAGCTGACCGCGGTGCAGAGGAGGGGGGCTTTGAGGATCGCCAGTGCGTACCGCACTGTGTCGGGGCCTGCGGTTTTGGTGGTTGCAGGGGTAGCTCCTATCGACCTCATGGCGCAAGAGAGATGGCAGGTCCGGGAGATGAAGGCCGAGATTGGAGAGGCGCAGGCCAGATTGCTAGCCAGGAGGACCATGTTGATGAGGTGGCAGGAGCGTTGGGAGGAGGAGCATCGCGGTAGGTGGACGGCAAGGCTCATCCCAAGCTTGGAGGAATGGGTGAGTAGAAAGCACGGCGAGGTCGATTACTTTCTCACCCAATTTCTCACGGGACACGGTTGCTTTGCCGTTTACCTGTGTAGGGTGGGGAAGGTAGGAGACTCGGCGTGCATATACAGAGATGCCGCCAGAGACGACGCCTGCCACACCTTTTTCGTGTGTGAGAGATGGGCGGGAGAACGAAGGCTGGAGGCTGAAATCGGGAGGGTTACCCCGGAAACGGTGGTGAGGACCATGCTCATCCGAAGAGACTGGTGGGACAGGGTTGTTATCTTTGTCCGGACGGTTCTTCGGATGAAGATTATTGAGATGAACCGGCACCTCGACCTCCCGAGGACGGGGTCCAGCTAGTCTGGAGTGTGCCCGTTAGGGCGTATTACGAGGCACCACCCCGAAGTAATACCTTAGCAGTTCCGGGGTGGGCGTTTGCCTGCGAGGGAGGAGGGGGTTTTTAGTGGGTGCGAGCCCCACACTTGTGCGAAGGCATTTTCCCCCCTCCAAAAAAAAAAAAAAAAGCAGAGGTGTATTGGGTTCGATTCCCGGTTATGGCCTTGGTTTTTATTTGATGTATTAATATGAGTATATATTAAGTATGTTTGCTACCCGCCTCCGTCCAAGTTACCAGATCAGTAGTTGGACTTAAAGCCTGAATGAAAAAAATGAGCATTTCTTTTTTTACTTAATTGGATATGCTTTACTTAGATAATTAGATCATGCACAGGATCCAGAAGATATAGAATCCTTAAAGTTGTAAAAGTGTACCATGAATGGGGACTCGAAATAAACTATGCAAAAACGGAGTATATACCGAAATGATTACGGCGATTTCATGGTAAATGAGTTTAGAATGAAAAAGGTGATCTGCTTTAATTATCTAGGTTCCATCATTGAAAAGCATCAAGAAAGCATAAGCATTGGATAAGAGTGGTAGGCAAGCTGAATACGAAAAGAACAAAAAAGCTTATATATAGCAATAAAGATGAGAATATATTGCTGTATGGAGCGGAAACCTAGACAGTATTTAAAGCCAATAGAAGGAAATTCCTTGCTAAGGAAATGGCTTTTTGGAGGAGATCTACAGGAACTTCGAAACTGGAGAAGATAAGGAATGAAGAGATGAAGGTGATAAGAGGGAACTTGCTGTATAGGAGAAGAGATTGAGTTGGTTTGGATATTTCATTGGTGGAAAAGGAGCAGATAATGAAGTGAGTGATGGAATGGAAGGTAGATGAATGAAGGAAAAGAGGCAAACTTGAAAAGATTACAGGAAAGAAGAGGATACAAGAGACAGGGATGGAAAGAAAGTCTTAGGAAAAGTTTCGATTGAGGATTACCTCATTATTGAGGAAAAAAAAAAATCAGTGAAATTGAAATTTTCTCTGTTTAACATTTAGTTTTTCTAAATAGTATACAGATTGTACTATTGAAGCCTCATTTCAGAGGGAAGTCAAAAGCTACTTCTCCCAAATTTTAATATCAACTTAAAAAAAATCGAAAAAACAGAACAGAACAGAAAAACAATTTTATAAACAAAGTCTTTCAGTATTTCTTAATACCTTTACAAAGATGATAAATAACAATGTGAAGCAGAAGAATGCACTTATCATACGTACTACCGGACATTCCAAGGGAATGGTCCTACGAAAGTTACGTCATTGAAAATTCATTCTAATGTTTACAAGTTTGTTTTTTTTCTAGAGAGCTTCAAGCAATAAAACCAAATAATTTAGAAAGAAAAAATATGACCTATATTAATTGCCCCTTCATTAGTAAATAAACCACTCATGTCATTGACTAAAATAAATGAGATAATTTGAATGTTCCAATGAGCTGTAATTAGTGGAATTTTTCACATTTCTATTAGACTACATTTACGAAGAACTCTGATTTCATTATTTCTGATAGATGACACTTGGTAGCCTTCAGATTTCTCCACATAACATCTTTTGTTTTTCTTTCACTCACTGCTGTAAGAGAAATTATTGAAATCCTGCTTGATATTCAAATTTATGTTTTCACTCGGAAATAGATCTTTTAGGTTCTTTGAGTGCAAAAATTTAGTTTTTAGAAATTGGTCTACTTGTGTGCGTGTAATTGGCAGGAAATCCAAACCAGATATGACCAAGCGACCCTGTAATGGTAGCTGGTTGAATGGTAGCGGTGGCTGGTGGAGTCGCCTGTTTGGTTCGAACTCTTGCTTGTTCCACCGGTAGGTAGCTAGTGTGTCTTTGGTGAACCAAGGATCCAAAGGTTGATCGAGAGAAAGATTAACTCCTCAAAATTGATGTGGCAATTATTCTGTAATCTTCAAAATTTATCTGGCGACTGATCATAAGCCCTCAGATTTCCCACCTTTATTTCCAGTTTTTTCCTACCTCTAGAACAGTTTGAAGTTGAAGCTCATTTGCTACACTATATTGTAGTAGGCGTGACACAGGAGGTAATACATAGTTGACATGCATTTGGAGGATCAGTGGTGGCACCTCGATGGGGTTGCTGATAGAACAATTAAGTTCTAGCAGATAATTAATCGAAATTATCAATTTATTGTTGTTTTTTGTTCAGGTTTCCGCAATTTTCTCGAAAAAAACAATTATTTTCTTTATATTTAGTATAGTATCACTTTTATTTGATATGGAAATCTGATAAGACATGACTTTAGGATACATGATGCTTGTACGGTTTATGATACTTATACGTGTAATATTATGGAAAGGAAATAGGACAATTCTACTTGAAATTTCCGATTTGTATTTGGAGAAAGTCACATTTCTCATTTCTTAAAAATGAATATATGTCATTAATAACATTTTTTATGTCGTCTTTCTGGAAAAATGGTATCGCAAATGACGTGAGTGGGTAATTTTTGAATTAATACTGTACCGTTCTTAATGTCGCCTTTGAAAATGAACTTTGAAGAGAAAAAGTCAATGCTAAATTTATTGCTAACTATTAGAAATCTGAATTTAACTATCCTAATAACCAGTTATCATCATTTCAAAAACAGTTAGGCTATCCACTATTTAGGCATCCATAAAGGTCATCGAAACATCTTTTCTTCTCCAGGGTCGCTTATTTACAGCTGTACGCGTCATAAGCCATTTTGACTCTGGATACAAGAAAATTATACGGAGTAACTTTGATTAAGGATTGGCAGTAAGCGCTACTTGTAAAAAAAATATTATAATGGGCTTGAGAAGGAGAGAAGTTGGGTTAGATAGATAGATAAACTGGAAGTAAAGCTGAACACTGTACAATAGATAAGCAGCGCAAACTGCCTGGACTTTTCACTAAGATGTTAATAGTGAAAAAGAGTATTCTTAAAGCTATGATATCTCCGTAAAGTAATAAATCAGACATAATAAGTTTCAATAAAAAAATTAATTCTATTAATAATATTTGGTTTCAATTAATTAAAAATTGCAAATCTGATACAATGATATTTAGAGAGATAAATGGATAACAAAATTATTAAAAAAAAAAACTAACACACCGGTAAGGTCACATCCAAGGCAAGTCTAAACAACATATTGCCTATATAGAAGTGTAATGTAGCAGTATAGGTTCAAGCACCGTCCTTTAACCTATCCTTGAATGTTTTATAACTCTCTGTGAATGTAATAAAAATAAAAATTTAAAAAACCAGACCTTATAATGACAATAATATATTTTTTGTGAGAAAGGATTCTTCTGTTCGTTATCTCCCGTAGTTTTATGATATTTGGATTAGTTTGTGGACACATTTCACAATGTTAGGATCATGAGGAACATGTAGTTTTGATAAAAATGATAATTCAGGTAAAATGCAATCTTTTTTTTTTTTTTTTTTTAATATGATTACAGAAGAATGAGGAAAATGGGAAGTGAGAGGAAATGGGAAAGTTTAGAAAAATTGGATCATTGGGAGTAACAAAGTCTTTTATCTTGGCACTTCAAGACTACTGCCAGTCTTTTTGTTTGTGAAATTTTGTTTGTCATATGGACTTATTTTAATCACTTCTTGAGAAACAAAATGAGGTCTAGGGGTCTGATGATGTAAGGAACGAGATAATTCAATTCGATACTATACCAATTTTCGGCGGAAGGAAGTATATGGACTCAGGTCTCAGGAACCATTGTATTCCTCGAATATACTCTTAATCAGCCCTATTAATGTGTCAGAGTCATGATTAACACCTCCAATCGAAAGTCGAAGACCAAAAGACTGAAACCTGCAGAGAAGGAAGTGGGGTGGAAAATTAATAGGTTTTTTTTCACTTTCTCTCGGGAAATGGTTGTGATATCTCCACAGATCATTCAATAAGTAATGAGACAAAGGGAAAAAAAGTTTAAAATGAGGTTTATTAAATAAATCTCATAATGTACCTACTTCTCGAAATAACCCCAAATACATTCATACTCTCTGTGTGGGGAGTCTCTGTCCCATCTCTTTAGGATTTTATAGTGGCAGTAAAAAAAAATGCTTTGTCTCAAAGTGTGAACCAGTTTTGCGTATTTGTTTTCACTTTATTGCTATGATATTTGACGTCATGTAATGGCATTTTGAGTGGCCAAAAGAAAACAAAAATATCATGTTGCAGGTCAGATGTGGCAGAAATTCCCAGCCTAATTTGTCAATAGTTTTAAGCATTGATTGTACCATATGTGGAGAAGTGTTATCCTGCACTCCCTACCTCTGCAACCAAGTCACTTCTTTCTTCCATTGTTTTTTTTAATGCGAGCATCAATGCAAGATTCAAGTGCTGAAGTTGAAATCTCCATAGATTGTCCCGCATATCTTGAACCGTTCCTAAGCATTAAGAAGTAAATCGCTCATGGTTTCACCCCCCATAGAAATCAGAATCGCATGACTCGAAGCTGTTCTTCCAATGTGCAGGTTTCTGGAGGACTTCCAACTTGAATGAGTAATAGAGGTTATATTAATTGAAAAAAATGGTCAAACAGCTGTTTTGTGATGACAGGTATGCCAACTTATGTTACTGAAAGTATAATTATTGTTATATTGATATTCTATGATATACAATCTCTTTATTGAATGACCATCGTAGTATTTACAGAAATTTTGGCCTTATAAGGGGGAAAGAAATTTACCCTGCTGAAATATTTTATTAAAACTGTAGTTTATTACTTTATTAAAGCTGTTGTCCTTTCACCAGACAGTGAGCTACCCTAGGACGAGAAAAATCAAAGGCAGCACTGCTGGACTCGAATCCGGGACCTCCAACACAGTACCGTTCAGAACAGTGCGCTATTTCTGAGCTAACCCTTCCATTGATCAAATCTAACTGGAATTTTAATTAAATAAACATGCTCCAAGGCTCAGGTTTTATTTTTTTTTAAAAAAAGAGTAATACATCCCAGTTATATTATTTTTCTTAGAAGAACATTTAGTTTTGCGGTCCTTATATACCAAGAAGAATCTAGCTGGGAGACATGAATTATATTATTGCTAAAGTGTAATTTCTTTCAATTAAGGGGTACTGCTTTAAGTTTAGGGCTGTGTATGTCAATATAAACATATTTATGTAGGTTTCTCTGGGAGAGTGTGTCTGTGTATTGTTCATATATGTACATAGAGTTAGTAAATAAATAAAGTAAGAACCGCTTAACAGAAATAACATGCGGGTTGTTGATCGGGCCGCTTTTATAAAGCTTTTGAAAGCTAAAAAGTTGGCCAGTATATATATATATATATATATATATATGTGTGTGTGTGTTTGTGTATGTGTTTGTGTTTGTATTTATATGTGTAGAGCGGAGCGGGAAAAGGTTAGGCCGCTTAGAGAAGCGGGAAGAAGATGGGGCGCAGCCCCGCCTGGTTTGGTTTGTTGTTGAAGATGAAGATGAAGAAAAAGGAAGAAGTATATATATAGATATATATATTGAAGAGGCTGTGGAAGCTGCAATGTGCGGTGTGTAGCTCGCTGTGCTAGGCTATACAGCCCAGTGTGGAGCTCGCTTGTGGCCCATGGTACTTACAAAACCTGTTCCACCCTAAGTTCTTTGACCTCTGTCTATCTCTCCTCTTATACACTTAGGCCCAACCTTCTTTTTTTTTTCTACTCTTCCCCGCTCACACACACACTCACATCCTTTCCGTATATATACATGTACGCCTGCTGCTGCACAAACACGCACACCGCATACATACACACATATATATATATATATTACTGGATGGTAGAACAGAGATAGAGAAAAACTTAGAAAGGCAAAAAAAAGGCATGTATTTAATTAAATTATAGTATTTGTACCATTTGCGTTGGAGCTTGTTTCCTTTACTACCAACAGCTAGAAGATTCCTTCCTATACCGCTTACAGCAGCAACCAACTGAATAACCCTCTTGAAGTTCTTTACATGGCAAGATAGCCACAAGTAAACTGTTCTTGGTAGAACTTAGTGGAAATAAGAGTGATGTTTGCTACACTAATCGGGCCTTATGTACTATAAAATACTCTATAAATATGTGCTTCGATTTTTTCCCATGCGAAATTTTCCTTCGCATCAATGAAAAACCATCAAATTATTGTCAAAATAATTCCTCCAATTTCCTCTCTGTTACGATAAATTCCACGAATCTTCATTTTTTATCAACTTCTGGGTGTAATATAATAAATGGAAAAGTGCTACATGCACCATTTGTATTGTGTAGAAGGCGTGAGAAAATGAGTATGTGTGTATGATGGTTGTAGCAGCTAGAATTCGCCTGTGAATACGCTAAACCCAAATATTTGCTCATAGCAACTGCGATCCTCTGTATGCTGCATGATTGTTGTAAGCGCCCGATGTATACAGGAAAATCCAGATGCGTCCTCAATGATGTATGTGACTCCGTTAAATGTCAATAATTGTACGAATGTAGTCGTCTGAAAAGTAAAAAATTTATAAATTTGAGTGAGTGAGAGGGTATTCATGAAGATGAGTAAGAAGCGTTTGCGAGTTTGGGCCGCTACATCCAGGTGCACTGAGTATAAGTAATACTCTATGAGTATTCTGTGAGCAGTGTTGGTCCAACATGTCTTGTAAGCTTTGTTAGACCAGGATAATCTACGGGAATGTCAAGATCTCCAAAGTAGTGGCCAGTCTCCTTTGCACTATCTATTACATTAATCTTTATCTTAGTTTTTTAGTCTGCTTTTTTTATTTCATTACTACTCCATTTTTCGTATATCTTTGTTGGTCGTGTTGTTAAGTTCGGATTTCCGCGATAAAGGCCAACAAATAAGATCTTTGAAGAAGTAAGGCCATTCACTTCCTGCTAAGGAAAAGTATAAGCTTCTGGGCTGGGATTTTTTCAGGAAGATTTTGCTAACTGAACTTCCTCCAGCAACTTCCAACTTTCTCCAACGTGGACATGAAATAGAATAGAAGGTCGTGCATCAATTAAACAAGATTTTAATCAGTACTGATGATGATTATTAAGATACCAAAAAATATTTGAGATACCTTCATTCAAACATTGAAAAGTTCCAAACAAAATTCTAAGCTACAGGTTAAATTTGGTTTTATACTTAATTTCTAAAAAAATTACTATTAGTGTTCGAGGAGCCATGATAGCCAAATGTTAGAGGCGTAGACCGCTAAGTTGTATTGTTATTGTGGTACTAGGTTCGATTCCCAGTCTGGCCTTGGATTTTTATTTGATATATTAATTTGAGTAATAACGACAATGATTGGTAGTTGATGTAATACCCGCCTGAAAAAATAGCCATTACTTTACTTTTTTTTTATTATATCCATCCTTCTCTTCAAATATTTCATCTTATTCAAATAATCAAAGGCAAGATTGATTTTAAGAATGGCAGCCTGGAGAAGTTGAAGTTCTCTCGCCTTTTCCAGAACGCTTTCTTCCCGACAAGATACAAACGTAATGATCTAGCCTTAGAAAAAATTGGCAAGCCACAGTCTGTAGCGGACATTAATTACGAAGACCAACACTACTTGCAATGGCACTGGTATTGACCAATGACATCCTCCAATAGAAATAGTCCATCAAGTGAAGAAAACGTGACAGATTCACAACAAGCTAGTTCTACTAACGCTAGCCACACGCTCTTCCAACGCTACACATTCTACATCATATTACCAACATCCGTCACTCTTCGCTTGGTCAGTTAATCGTTCAAATACAAATTGTGAGTAGAGTGTCAGTTCCTGTATTCCCATTGGAAATTTGCGAGTACTAACCATCATCCTGCCACACCTACAGTGGAGAAGTATTGGTAAATACATGTATATGTTGTCAGGTTGGAAAGACGTCAAGATTTCTAAAGAAGTGGCTACTTCACTTCCTGTATGGGTTTTCTGTCTATTACATATATTTATCTATGACTTTTTGAAGAATTAATAAATTTTAAGTCTCCTGTTTAAGGGGTTTATTTGTTAACCCCCTATCTTTCCTATAAAAATAGGATATGAACAAAGCGTGCCTAAACAAAATGTATAACTGATTAAAAACGTTTTGTTTATTTCTTTCAATAATATAAAAAGAAAAAAGTCGCAGTTTCCTTGACATTCGTCCGACTGAAATACAAACAACAATATAAAACCTGTAACAGCCAAAGATAAAGAATAAATAAAGAAACAGATAAAGAAGAAAAGAACCTTAAGAGTGTGTTTTATTTTTTATTTAATTACTAACAAAATTCTTTGAAGAAATGCACTTACACTGAAAATGAATAATACTTATTTCATTTCCTTTTTGAATCACAGGATTTTGAAAAATATGTCTAAAGATTATAAAAAAAAATAAAAGACAAAGGAAAAAAGAAAAACAATAATATAAACGGTTTTCAGTGAATATTTTCAACAGATATGTAAATAAAATATACATTTGAAACAAAATAAAGAAAGAAATAAATTGATGGGATAATAAACAAATTTTCTGCGTCATTTATTTTCACTTCTCTGTCTAAGTTTCCATTTATGTATACTTACAAAACGGGCTGCTGGAGAGGTGAGGAAAATAAAACTTAAACAACAATTTAAAATGAAAAAAAAAAAAAGTTGGGTGATAGTAAAAATCAGGGCTAATATGTTTCAAGTTATATAGACGCATGCGCAATAAAAAGTAGCAGCAGCAGAAGAAGTAGAAGATAGTTGTTGGTTGGAAGGTCATAAAATGAAAGAGAAGAACGTGATGCGACTATAACAGTGCCTTATTAAACATTGAAGTGTGCGCATAAAGTGTAAACAACTAAATGATGACTTTTTTTTGGCGTTTCCCCCCTCCACCCACTTTATTTTTATAATTTAAAACATTTTATAAGATTTCTTATTCCATTAGAATTTGCTTTCTTTCATTATCTTTTTAAGATACTTTTTATTTGATTAGAATCAGGTCAAAATATAAATTAGAATGGAACAAATGTGTGAAAACATCTGCATTTTCATCATATTCATTAAACCTACCATTAAAGCTTGAACTGTAACTCTATCACCTATCTATTATAAAGTACATCAATACAGAATGTATTTTGGAATCCCTTAAAGAATGAAACGTTCTTGTGTGACTGATGACATGTCTTTGGAATTTTAATGCTTCTTTGCAAACATTCTCACTATTATGGATTTAGGAAAATAAGCTCTTCTAAGAGATATGATTATTTCAAAAATTGAAGAAAATCTTTGGAACAATTTTCGAGAAAACGGCCAAAAAATGAAAAAGAAAAATCTGTTGTAAAACATTCGCCACGACTTTCTCTTAGTGTAATTTGCATAGCAACAAGAAGCAGCCTAGCACGGAAAATATCTCTGATGATATTTTCTTTAAACTTGGAAACTCAGATAACAAACCTATCGCTTTTGTTTGAAACATTTTTCTTGAAAAAATTAATTTCAGATAGGGGGTTCAGGGATAACTGGGAAGTTAGGTTTTAATTCTAAACTAACAACACAGGTTTTGTTGTGGTGGTTGGTTCCGCAGAGCTGGAAAGCATCACAGACATTTTCCGTGGTAGCCTGCTTCATTTTGTGGTCATCGACCGGTTTCGGGCGTTCGGCCATCTTCAGGATGCGTTTTTCAGACAGTATGCCAACACAGACTCTACAGAGACTTAGTTTCACACTAACCCTCTAAGAGTGGTCGATGACCACAAAATGAAGCAGGCTACCACGGAAAATGTCTCTAATACAGGTTTTATTTGGGACGATACCTTCAGAATGGAATTTTAATGTAGAAATTTACATAATTATTTTAATTATATTATTTAATTAGAAGTATCAAATACGTTTATTCCTTTTTAATTTCACCTACACAACACAATTAATAATAGATACAATAATGATACTACTGCCTTAATATGTTATTATAATTAATTCAAAGGATAATCATACTATTGTAAAACTGATTTGCTTTTTAGTTAATTACTTAGTTTAACTAAGTTAAATTACAGTAAATATGGCATTTGATAAATATAGCTTCTTGTTTAATAAGAAGACATTTGAATTTTATTATTAAAATATAATATGTATGTGAGCGTGTATGTGTGTGTGTGTGAGTGTGTGTATGTATTTTTATATCTTTGTTTGCCTGCATATTTTGTCTCGTGCTCGTGCTATATATATATATATAAAACTCACCCACTTTGTACATAAGTGACAAACAAAGGATAAATAAGTGGGGATCGATTTTTAATCTTATAATCATATATTATTGTGAATGTGTGAATACTAATTGTTGTTGTTGGTATTAATATGGATACATTCATACAAATATATATATATATATATTGCGAAACAGACTGTGGAAAAGATTACGAAGAAATTTTAAGCAACAGACAATACTTAGTAACAATGGTAATTTTGTAAATGATGAACAAGTATATATATATATATATATAATATATATATATCTATATATATACACACACATTATATCTATATATATAAAATATATGAAACTAGTATTGTCTTCTATGTATCTTAAGTTGTTATGACAATACTTCTTTTATATATATATTTTTTTTTCTGATGTAGGCGGGATATAGAAGAAACAAGACAATGCGGTCGAAGGACGAAAAGGCGTGGTGTGTACCTATTTCTTCCTTTGTTGTGTGCTCCTTTCTTCTTAATTCTCTCTCTGTCTATTGTACATTTAAGTATATATATATAGAGAGAGAGAGAGAGAGAAAAGACACAATCAAAATGTATTCGCTGAACTAAATAGAAAGAATTGAAAAGTATGTTACACACCTGTTGTTATCCTTACAATAAATAAAATGCAAAATAAATAAAAGAACAAAAGAAGCAATAAAACAGACAAAATACGCATACTTAGGAAATGGAAAGAAGGCTGGGCAAAGGTGATTAACAGTAATTATGGTATAAAATACTGGAATATTTGTTTCATATTAATTATCGAAATTACACAATCAAAATTAAAATATATAAATTTATTAAAATTAAATTTTCATATAATCTAAGCTCAGGTCAAAGGACAACTATAATATTTCATGCAAAAAAAATAAATAAATAAATAATAAAATGTACAATGTTGACGCCCCTTAAATTAAAAAAAAAAATCTACACCAGGTAGAAAGAATAAAGATAATGTTGTGGTTGGTTCCGCAGAGCTGGAAAGCATCTTAGAAAGGAGCAGGCGATCACGGAAAATATCTCTGATAACAAAGGATTGAAATTTTCATGTTTTTTTTTATATGTTAACCTAAACAGTTAATAATTTTAATTGGAGAGAATAAATGGTAACAATAAATGAAGAAATTAAATAATATGTTATTTCATCATAGTTAATATAACATTCTTTAAAACAACGGGAGAATGATTCAAATGAGATGTTCTAAGTCTTCTTGTTATGATGGAAACACCATAAGTACGTACAATTAGAATTCGTCAAGAAACGTCAACCAAACGTCATGACGTCCTACCAAAACGGTCATTTAAAACTATCTGTGGTGAAGTAAGCCATAAGACTCTAACCAGACTCCACGCTGTTAGTAAAAGAAGGTATATTTCGAGTCATATAAAAGTCTATCTAGCCACGGTATCATCTTACTCACTTCACTTTCTACTTTACCGAGCTACTTAGTTCCGGTACCGAGTAGGTCTTAGTTTTTCGTCCCAGGTGCTGTAGAAGTAGCATTTTCCCTAAATTGTTTACTGATTGAAAGAATTTTTTTTTTTTTTTTTTTTAAGGCGTCTCAACATCTGAGGTCATTTGCGCCCGGAGCCTTCTCAGTGCACTGCCGGCCTCCGGACAGTGTTCTCCCGTTACAGACAACACTGTCCATCACCGGACAGTGAGCTGTAGGGGCTCCTAGGAAGAGAAAATCTAAGAGTAGCACGGCTGGATTCGAACCCGTGATCTCCGCGTTGCTAGTCCAGCGCGCTACCACTGAGCTAATCCCTTCCCTCAGAAATATCTTAAATGACGATCATTCTTATCCAGAAATACAATTACTTATAATGTTTCCCGCCATTATTCAAATAAGCCAAATACACCACATCATGTTCTTTTTCAAATTTATACTTTGAAAATAATTCTAATTATATTGACTATAGTTTAATGATTGTTTGCTATTATTTCCGTAATACCTGCATGAGAGATAAAAGATAAACGCAGCGTGAAGTTATACTTCTTCCATCACCGCCACATGTGTATTTCTAGATAAATGATGAGCAAGCTGTAGCAGGCTAATTCTTTCCAATTATGAGGCACTTCTTTTTCTTCTAAAACAATCTAGTACCATGCAAATACAACTGTTATATATACGACAAAAAGGGAAGAAGCCCAATAAGTATGCCAGAAAAATAACAAAGATAAAATTGGGCGTCAACTTGCCTTAAGGAAAACAAAGCAGATTTCTGCAATATATTTATTTTTTGTAATATTTATATTTAATTACACCCTCTAGTACCAATCTAACATTAAAATCTATTCTATAAAAAATACATATATAAATTATGTATACAGAGTATAATATATATATATATACACAGAGTATTATATATATATAATTACAAAGGATTTTAGGACCAGCCTTAGAGAAAGAATGTTAGAATAAGTCCAACATGGATCATGTTTAAAGACTAACATTATGAAATTTTGTTTGATTTTGATGGAACAGAAGGTCCGCGCCCAATGTTTTGCGGTTATATTTGCACTGGCAGAAAATTGCGGTTTAATGAAACCAATCATTCAACTGCGATGCGCATACTGTATGACTTTCAAACCCTGTATGATTAAAATAATAATACATTTTATTATGGAAAAATTGCTCTCACAGGATTTCAGGAGATTTGAACGTTGGCCTTGATGTGCCATTAAAGCATCATTGGAGATTGACAGAGCCTCTTTATCTTGCTCTGCAATGTGATCATTGCGCCGACAATTTCGCCTCACAAAAGCAGTGCCACTAGCTGCCGTACGACTAACCTAGAACCCTCACAAACTTCTCAAACGCTCTAAAGTCAAAACACGTTTCAAACATCTGTTCAAACATTTTGGTAAGCGCTCAGAATTATCGCTCTTCAACAAAAGACTCATTAACATCTCCTTAGTGAGATCACTGTGAACGACTATGGAGGAGGACTGCCAAACGTACTAATCGGCACCGCATCCAATCCAAAAGCCTTCGTTAATAACAATCCTTTCTGCATATCCACCTTTTCACTCTGTACACAGATCTCAATATTCCTTTCGTTATCACTCTGGCTATACCTTTTATAACAAATTCCACAATAAACTTCTAATCCTTTAGCCCAGCCCTGATGGCCCCGCGACCTCACAAATAACTAATGGTAATTATCACTGGATGATACCACTCAAGTCAATCAAGACAGTGATATTTATATCGGCCTATTTACTTATTGTAAAATATATTGCAGTTGCAAATTGCAAATAAAGGGTGAAAAAAAAGTTTCAGTTGGTGTGTTCCGTTTACATCATTTCATTATTTATCATCAAAACCTTCATCCCGCTTCATCATTATTTCATATTCATATAGCTCCAACCTTCGTAAAAGGTTACACCTTACGTTCGTAGTAAGGTGAAACTAAAGTTTATTAAAAATGTATGCAAATTGTGTCAATTAGAATAGTAATGATTGCATCACGCCAGTTTTGTTTTTTAACGTGTTTCTTACATTCGTTGTTGATATATATAGTTTTTAATATTGTCTGTAGATGTCGCTTTGAATTAATGCAAAAAATTCTAGGTATATTCTGTTCTTCTGTATTAGACATAATTAACTTATTGGTCAACCAAAATATCTTGACCATTGAAATAAGTGCGCTAGAAGAGGGGGTGTACAGTCAAAACAAAGACATTATATGAGACAAGATTTGGGAAGATTGCTTACAGTTTATTTATTATTTTGGCGTACAGTTGTGTTTATATTCCTGTTTGGTTAAATTCAATATTAAAAATCTTTTTTAAAGAAAGAAATATCTTGTTGAAAATATTGCATTTTTTTTCTAATTAGTTAGTTACATAAACTCTCCTAGAATCTTGGAATGTTGAACGTTTGTTTATGTACTCGACGATTTTCCTTTTCTTTCGGCTAAAGTCGGCTTTAGTTTCCTTCAGTTGCCGGGTTCAAGAAATTTTTGTCGACTTATAATTATTTTATATATTTAAATTATTTAATATTTTCTTATTACCTAAACTTCCATATAATTTATTACATAATTTTTATAATTGCATTATATAAATTCGCTCATTTATATTAACACAATGCAATAATAAAAGTAATAAAACAAAATTGAAATGTAACCCACAATATATAATTTTATATTATACACGTAAGAATATAAAGAAAGGGACTTTCAGTTTAGAAAATATTTTGGTGGGAATTATTTTTTATTTCATTCTTTCTCTTTTTATAATATTAAACAATGAGATGGAATATTAATTAGTTTACATAATTATTTAATATTTTAATTATTTTTATTTTCATTTTTACACTCGCTGATGCAGCGAACAAAAAAAAAAAATTAATAATAATGAATAATGAATATAACTGTAAAGCTTCAAAGAAGAAAAAAAAAGAAATAAGAATATATTACATTACTTTACATAAATAATAGACACACACACGCCAAGCAGGTATGATGCTGCATGCAGAGCAACATGTGTACATAACTCTAGGTCTTTAATGTTACATATATATTTATAAAGATAATACTAGTAAAGAAAAACTTAATAATAGCAGAAAATATACATTACATTAGCCCATTAAGTTTAGTGTAAAATCATCAGCCACAACATTTAATAAATAAAGAATATCTATATACAAATAAATGATAATTTCAGTTTTTTAAACTGGCATCCCAGTATTCAGTTTGAAATTGCCACAGAAATCTCACTTTGAAAGAACAAGACAAGACATGGAACCATTTATTTACTTGAACGAGAATTCAAGCGTCAAAGTCTGGTTCAATGAGGAACGATGTCAAGATCTAACCATTATATGACAGCAAATTGTTAGCTAACAATATTTTTAGAATGTAAAAAGGTACACGTTGATATTGTTAACTAATTGCTACAGAAACAAAGTGAAGTCGGTGATTTTAAACAAAAAATTATGATATTGTTTGGTGAGGAAAGGTGCATAATGTAATGCCAGAGCAAATAAGTATATATTTATATATATATATATATATACTCGCTCGAATACTGCACAATCAATGTTTTAAAAAAAGTAGGCTGGGATGTTCTGCTAGATCTGCCTTATATGGGGCCCTCATCTTTCATCAAATAGCTTTGTTTTTGTTTGGTCTCCTCTAGAAGTCATTATGTAGCGTCTTAGCAACAAATAAGTCAAAACAAATGTGCGAAATTGGTCTCACACTTTAAAATGACAAATTACACTTAAATTTTACAAGTATGTCCTAAACATTATATATAGTGGTGTTAGGAAACTACACTGATCAAGACAGCAGTAGAAGGTCAAGTGATGGCAGTATCAACATCAAACTAAATAACACTTGAAATTTAACGCGACAAATTCTGCAGAAATTCCCTACAAATCAATTTTTTGAAAAAATCCATCATTTAAACGTGATTTGTATTTGTACAGTTAACATATAAGTTTAAAAAAAATCACTGTGGTCTTTTTCAAGAAAATTTTGTTTTTTAAAATCGCACTTCCGGTTAACCGATTTTCTTCAAATTTAGAAATCCAGCAATGCTTCTAATGCATAAAACATTTTATGTATACTCGCAGATACTTAATTCTTTCCAATGATAACAACTCCTAGATATTTAAAACTTGGTATATCTTCAAAATTTTAAAAACCTAGACCTACAGCTCTCTGGTCACATTCTAGGTTAACTAATGCTTCTAAACAGGAATCGTGGGGTTCTAATATATAATTATGAGAATCGAGAATAGACTGTAATGCTTCGATGACTATTCTGAATTTTGGGCTTGTCGAATACTAGGAAATCAAAAGTGCAAATGTTTTATTTTGTAAACTTCTAACGAAGTTCACCGGACGTTTCTGTAACAATAGAAACGTGGCTTGCAAATATTAAGATTCAGATCTTTATAAAAGAATGTTGTTGAATGGCAATCTCAGTTATTGAATGTACATAGGCTTAATGTTCCGTAGGCATAATGTATATAATATTCCTTCCCAATTAACTTCAAATATATGATCAAAATTAAAGAAAAAGACAATCAATTAGTTGGTCAATTTCAATTAAAATTTTATTTATTTTTTTATTACTAAACCCAAATTTTTCTATAAATACACTTTCCAATGATTGTCGCAATCATTAATTACTTAGTAGATTTGTTTTAATTTGTATTTGTTACGCAAAGTCTGATGTTTCATAGGTATCAGTAATTTTTATTCTTGATACAAGTTGAAATCATCAAAGATGCTACTTACTTAGAATGCAATTCAATCTTAATTATTAAAATTCACTTCATGTCAAGATTCTTCATTAATATTCTCATCGTATATAACTTGTACATGATGCATCAACAAATTTTCCTCACTTGCAGCGGAAAATTTTTAAAAGAAGAGTCATAGTGAACTATCACACAAATCAAATGAAGAAATAAAAAAAAT
Organism: Triatoma infestans; assembly: GCA_011037195.1. Lineage (NCBI taxonomy): Eukaryota > Metazoa > Arthropoda > Insecta > Hemiptera > Reduviidae > Triatoma > Triatoma infestans. The sequence continues at coordinate 203,624 of JAAEAF010000293.1, forward strand.
ACTCAATAAACAATGTGTTAATTGACAACAATGAGTTAAATTATTTGCAAACAGAAATATGCTGCTTCAGTTAATTGTTATCTATTTTTTTTGTTTAAACAAATAGAAAGTCTAAAACAAAAGAAGTTAATTCTAAATTAAATAACTTTTATTTTTGGTCGGTGCACTTTGTCCAAGGTTGGGTAAAGGCTCACGAGGGCAACTCCACTTCTCTGATTTTCATCAATGTTGCTCTATCTCTCTCTCTAAAAGGTTCGCTCTCTGTTCCTTCCATCATATAACAGCCTATAACGCTTTCACGTTCCTCCTTTGGTTCCCGATTCGTTGTTACAACCTGTTAACAACCGTTTACCATTGCTTGTTTGGAGTGTTTACCATTGCTCTTTGGAGCCAGTATATAAAGTAAGTTAAAAAACTATTTTTTTGAAGACCGAGGCTGCACACACATACGATATATTAAACTGATTTATAAATTTCTGTACTCCAAAGGAGCCGAGAATCGAAGACATTATGGTTCGAAGAGCTAGCCGATGGAACTAAACTCAATTTGGCGCTTGTATCTGATTACTTTAAGTATTCTTGTGGACGAAATTAACAGGACCGGTTGATTAAGTCAACGAACATAGTTTGTTACCAACCAAACTGACAAAATGTACATTGATCTCCAGGAAAAACTGATAGTTGATTGGATTTAATTAAATCAAGCAATTTTCCCAGGAAATCCCAAGCTCTCTATTATTCGCGGTGACTCCTTCGAGTAAATTAAGCATGGATAGATGAGACAAATTTGCTGATTTTGTTGTGTTTAATTCATGATTAATTCACAAATCTAATCTAAACTGTACGAGTGGATGTTATTGCAAATTTAATAGTCCAAACACTAAAACCTCTGGTACGCTTATCCTACACCCGTGCTTACGTAATGATTGCAGGGCACCTCATTAGATAGCCGAATAACAAAGTGGCAGAGAAGATACTCAAATACAAGCCTATGGGAAGAGAGGCAGACCAAAGTGGCGGTGGCTTGGCCAAGTCGACCGAGAGCCTGGCTGGAGTTTCAAATTGGAAGACCAGGCATATGAAAGAGAGGCTAAGATAGAGATCAAGACCCGGACGGACTGCGGCACATTTATGTAAACATTAATACAACCTAGCCAAAATGTAAGATTATTATTAATAATAATCAACTTATCAAGTTATCTGTATCATATAAACATCCAGAGTTTGCTAAATAAATATGAAACTTATCTTTTTTGGATTATATTTTTTACATATATGTATTTTACAAAGTACATTCGTTTTACTTGTAATTTTTTAATTAATTCTTTAATATTATAATATCATAAATCTAGCCTAAAAGTTTCCAAATCATTATTTGATTAATGGAAGATGTAATATTTTACTCGTTTGTCACATGCTAAATGATTGCCTTTCTCTTAGTTAACATAAGAAATTGCGTCGAAGTCTTCTACAGATTTTTCCATTACATTTATTGTCATTAAGTAACCTACTTGTTTCTTTATTAAAAAAGCAATTCTTTTAATACTAATTAATATTATTCATATTCATAGTACTTAACTACACTCCCTTTCAGCTTCGGTAGAATTCAACCGAATGAAAATAGAATTCAAACGTTACCGTTTGAATGACATCACTGACTAAAGGGAAAGATTAGCGAATAATTCAAGGAAAAGTTTAAATAAAAATGTTGATACATTTTATTTTTTAAGAAAGTTTCTTTTTATTTATTGCAAACTGCCTGTCCTGTTAACTACCAACAACTCCAGGTTTGGGTTATTACCAATATTAACCTAGTAATTACCCAGAAGAAACGAGAAATCTTGTAGAAACTGGTTTCACACGAAAGGCCCAAAACAGACTAAAAAGTAATAAGAGAAAGAATGTTTAAGAAAAGAAAGAAAAAGAGAGTGAGAGATACCAACAGTGTGAAGAGAGCAACAGAGGAGATCAAGAAATGTAATCAGTTTTGTGAACGAAGAGAACCGCTATTATTTCTCCTTGGCTCTTCATCCCATATATATATATATATATAAAAGTAGAGAAAGCCAAGGGGGGGACTTACTTTCCTATATGTATGTCTCCACTGCTCTAGGGTCGCATAGGAATAGCTTCATTACTGTGTTTGGTTATACAGAAAAACCGGTGAGGCTAGGCCCACGTAACTTGTGCCATCATACAGGGCCCCAACCAGAATATCAAACCAACTTCCAAAAAATCTTTGTAATGAAATATTCTTTAAATGTTTTCAATGTTTTAAAATTAAATTCTAATAACAACAAATCTGATGTGAAACACTCACACGAACTTTCATATATAACTATTATTATGACAACTATATTGATAAATTGTTTTCCTGTAGCATACAATTTTTTGTGTGTGCAACTTAGCGTATAAATTTAAAGAAAAATCGTTGGAGCGATTTTCAAGAAAATCACGAAAAGTGAAAGAAAAAATAACATTCATTAATGTCGGAAATGCGGTAGATGGATTTTGACCAATAACTTCTTGTCACATGCGGTTGTGATAACTATATGGAAATTTATATTCCATTTGGTTACCACAATCGCATACCATTCAAACATAGTTTGAGCTTTTTGCAACTTTACAATTTTGAGATATTTTGTTCACACACACACACACACACACTTTTATTCGAAATCAGCGTGCTTAAAACATGAATTTTTAGAGAAAGTTATCGCAGGAAGCGGAAACTTGGTATCCTGTTTAGGTACTTACTACCACCGTATCTAACAAGAAGATTCGTGCAAAATCCATTAATTGGAAGTGCGACTATACGATTTTCTTTAAACTTCACACATTGTCCTACACACATAAATACCAATCACTTTTAAAAGTAAAGTGTCTATTTTTTTTCAGGCTACTTAACGATTTTCTTTAAACTTCATACATTGTCCTACACACATAAATACCAATCACTTTTAAAATAGTGTCTATTTTTTCAGGCTACTTAACGTCTATCTCCAAAATTAAGTGACTCGACTGGGACGGAAGCATATACTTCAATATTAACAAATCTTAAATTTATATAAATTCAACAGCCACACGCGGGACTCGAACTGGGCACTTCCCAGTTACAAGTCCATGTTTCCTAAACATGCACCAAAACCGTCTGTATCAATTTTATTTGATACATTTTCCCTCATTTTTTGCGGTACTCTGGGTGGAAATAGCGCAAGGCTTTCCACTAAAGTGCCATTTTAATAACTATATAATATTAATATATATTGGAATCATTGGTGGAAATCATTTTTTAATATATATTTTTTTTTTAATTTAAGGCGCGTCAACATCTGTGGTTATTGGCGCCCAGAGCCTTCTCAGTGCACTGCCGGCCATCGGACAGTGATACAGACAACACTGTCCATCCCGGACATTTTATTTTACCATTTTATCATGTCATTTTATTTATAATTATGCTAACAGGAGTAAAAGAAAATCGTGTCAATCTATTTCTAGCTAAGACACAAGCATAATTAGCTCGCATTGATGTCCCGCAATAATCAACCAGTCATTTCCTCTCTTATGTTATGTCCACTTTCGCCTTGGCCTTTCTCTCTTTTCTTCCTGTTTGTGGAATGAAAATAAAAGCTTCTTTTTTTTTTATTAATTGACATCCTTGTAAAACTTTCTATTACAGAGTGTGATAAGAAAGTTAACACGTTTAATGTTGGGAAAAAATGAGTAGTTACTATTGAAGTCGGGGGAGAGACCGCATGGGCGACACTGATATGTCTTGTTCTAGCCATAGTGAACATGGTGAACATGAGATTGACGGTTATTCGAACATCTACTTTGGACCGCCGGTCCCTAATCTAAGGTGCCCTACACGGCTCAGTAGAACAGTCTGCTATCGCAGCCCTCAAAACAAGAAAGTTGTTGACAAAATATGATATTAGATAAATAAAAACTATAACAAAGCAACAATAATGGTAAAAATTTACAGCGCTCGACCCAAACGCTCGAATCAAGCCTTGCGATTAAAATAAAAGCACCGAAGAATGCTTGGAATCAGAAGTGCGGGACGGTTCTATGTGACCCGCAGCCCTAGCGGACAAAATTTCCTTATTTACAAGGTTGGGACCGTTATGGGGCAACGAGTGGGCTAATTGCTTACTTACAGATGTCGGGGCCGTTGGGGGGCAACCAGTGGGTGATAAAACAAAACAAAACATAATGATTAAAATGTAAGGAAATTAAATTTTTTTTTAATAAAGGGAAAATCAACTGTCGCCTTAGAACCTTCCCCCCTCGCCTTCAACGCGTTAAATAGTCAATATCAAAGAGTTTTCCCGGGTTATCCTGATGTTGTCAGCATCAATACCACTATAATAGCCAATAATTACCATAGATCGATGTCATACATGTTTATCAATGAAACTGATAATCTTCTTTTAAATATGATTATATTTCAATCAGTACATACTACAATTTGCGGTCATTTCCACCGAAAGGTACCCGCCAATAAGAGCCTAAATATTACAAGAAATCCCACACTAAAACTGACAACTTTTCCTTCTCTGTCTTTAATTTCAGTGCAGCTTGATCGCTTCAACATACATGTACTTTGAAAACCAGCACGTCTCATTTAACAACTAAACTATCTTTAAATTAAACTCGTCACGTTTAATTAGAAATGTAGCAAAGCAACTAATACCTTGTTATATGTTATATGTTACATATTTCTACTTTTAATTAGCATTAGTACTCAATTATGGCTAAAAAATTGTAGATATTTTATTGAATTATTCCTTTAATTTATCTATTTATTTTGAGACTAAAATGAGACATAACTTTAATCATGTTACTAAATTATAATAATGTATGCTCTGGATATCTAATATGATGGTACATATGCAGTATATATAATTAGATTATTCGTATCCAATTTTTATCCAAAAATATACAGTTCTCGTTGAATAAGTTTCGTTATTAAATTTCCCTGAAGACTGTACTGTGGATGCTCAACACCATCTGAAAAACAATCTAAGTATAAATAAAGTAAAAAAAAAAAAAAAAAAAAAATTGATGTCAGATATTCATACATGACTTTTTATTCCTGCAGCTATCTAATACAGTTAGAGGTCTTCCAAGTTTTTTTATACATTAAATTTTGCACAATGTTTGGTTGGTCTGAACCATACATATGTTAGATAGTGGTGGGGGTACTAGTACCTACTCTCAGCAAAGAATAGATCTAATCTACTGTAGAACTCGGGGCCTCCAAGGAGGTTCAGCACTTAGACCGCAGCTGGGTCTGTTGTGCACCCAAAGAGTAGTTGGCAGAGATAAGTCTAACAGTCGGTGCATCTAACTCAAATCTAACTTAAAATACCGCAGAACTCGCTAAAATGTTTCAAAACAAAAATTATAGGCTATTATGTGTGTACTTTAGTATAGAAATTTAAAGAGAAAACTTTGGAGACGTTTTAGAGAAAATCGCATAGAAAAAAAGCATAAGTAAAGTTGCACTTTTGATTGGTGGATATTGACCGGAATCTTCGTAACAGCTGTGGAAGTGGTAACTAAAAACGAAATATAAAGTTTGAGCTAACTGTGGTTTTTCGTTTTTTAGATTCGTGTCGCTATTAGATTCGTTTTCAGATAAGATCATTCGCTAATTTTTTTTTTTATATATATTCAAGGGATCTCAAAAATTGTATTTACAGTGAAAACTCAAATCCGACAATTTGAGATAATCGTAATACTATCTCTTATAGTTATAAGAGAAAATAAAAGTTTTTTCCCCTAGATAATCCCCATTGTGACTTAGTGACTGAAATTATTCTCATCGATGCTCTAAGTTTTGGCGGAAAGGTTCCAGCAGTTTTGACAAATTATCTCCAAAGAAACTGGAGTATTAAAAATCAGTAGCAAACTCTGTTTTCGAAAGCTAGGATCCAAGGCATCGATTTCGCACATTTAAATTTCCCTAAAAGAATCATCGCCAACACCTAGGCTCGGTTATATCAATATCTAATCGGATTGCACATTATAGTAGTAAATACTTTGTACGTAATTCATTATTAGTTTTTGAAAACTCTAGAAAAGAACTCTAGGTCTTTGAAAATTCTAGAATTATTGGTCTGGAAAAGTCCTCGAAATTCACTCAATTTAGGTTTTTTCTGCAAAAATTTATCAGAAAAAAAAGTAATAGAACTATCACCTTAGTTTCAGTTAACGACGAAAAATAGAAATTTATTTTAATTTATTTATCAAAATAAATATGCTAATTACTTATTTGGAATGTTCCCAATAATTTTCGGCGCTCATTTTCCTTATAGATTAGAAATAAGAAAGTAAAAAAAAACAAAAAACGGCATAACATATTAAAACTATAAATTACTGTAATTAATTACATGTTTAAAAGAGATAATAATAATTATAATGTAATACATGGGAGGACAAGATTCAGCAAACAAATTAATATACTCATTAGGGGCTTGAAGAGGTTCGGTTAATTAACAAAATATAGCATCCCATTCTATAGATCATATTATAGGAAACGGGCAAAGTCGCGATTAATGCAAATTTGATTACCTTACACATCGTAGGACGATTTCGCTCTTGGGCTTATGACGGTTCTCATCGCAAATAGGATCTATTTGCCTTCCAATTTAATAGTCAGGATACTGAATCTATACTACTGCAGCTTCTATGCAATTTGTATATAGTTCTTTCTCACATCTGACGAGGGCCGTCAGAAAAAATAATTAATTAACCTAAAAATTAGTAGCAACAGAGATAGATTTTTGAAGAAGCAGTTAGAATTTTCCTGTTACAAAAAATGCGAAATCGTAGGGAAAAAAGAAAACTTTCTACAGGTTCTTGGAATCCGAAGACATCAATGGTTTGGCGGTGAGAAGGAAAATGAACGACGGTCCTCTCCCAAGAAAGTGGATAGAAGACATAACTTTTTTTTTTTTTTTTTTTTAATTAAGGCGCTTCAACGTCTATGGTCATTAGCGCCCGGAGCCTTCTCAGTGCACTGCCGGCCTCTGGATAGTGTTCTCTCGCTACAGTGAGCTGTAGAGGCTCCTAGGAAGAAAAAATCTTAGGGTAGCACTGGACTCGAACCCGGGACCTCCGCGTGGGAGTCCAACTCGCTAACCACTTAGCTAATCCCTCCCCTAAAGACATAACAGTATTTCGAACGATTAGAATTTTGGGAAAAGGCATATGTTTTAGATTTAAAAAGAAAAAGGGAAATAAAAAAAGATAAAATGTCACCAAGATGAGAGCTACTTTTGTTTAAGGGTACATATCTTTGCTTAAAATACCCTCATAGAAAGAAAGCCATCTATTTCATGGATACAATATTATGAGTCCACCTGTACAGGTTGAAATCGCAATACATACTCGTAATTGAAATATTTGGGATGAACTTACCAAGGATAAAAGTGTATCTTCTCGTAAGAGGAAGTAGTGCGATCTGTCAAATTTTCAAAATTAAGTTTTTCACCGGAAGTACATGTTTCGAAGTCCCCTGAGTGCGGGAAAAATGTTTTTAACGAATTGTTTGAACGAACTGTATGTGAACGAAATATCTCAAAAATCGCAGGAACCTCACGAAGATTTCTATCAAATGCGACATTACTGAGTGGTTATTTCAGTTTTTTCGCGATTTTTTCGATAAAAAAAGCTCAAATGATTTTCTTTAAACTTCGCATACTAACTAAACACATAAAGGCCTATCACTTTTAAATGTAAGGTTTTTCCAGAAAATTTACTGCAACGTTAAGCTTTCCACTAAAGCAGCATTTCCCAAACTTTTTCCCATAGCGGACCGGTATCTTCTGCAATATTTTTTACAAACCAAATATGATTTACATTTCTTGATAATAACAAACTCTGTTGAAAAAAAATCTTTAAAATAAAGAAATGTTAAAGAAACTGGGTTTCTTTCAATACATTATTTTGTCCTTATTAATGCTTTCTTAATCGTCAAAACATTCGGTTATTAGTCAATCTTACGTCGCATATTTAGGTTATTTTCTGCAAAAATTCATGAGGAAAATCTATCTTAATAAAAAAATAATAGAACTATCACCTTAGTTTCAGTTGATGACAATAATAGAAATTTATTTATCAATATAAATAAGCTAATTACTTGTTTTGACTGTTACCAATAATTTTCGGCGCTCATTTTCCTTATATAGTGACCTAGATAGAGTATGGTATGGCTCACGTACTCTCTCATGTATTATATATATATATATATATGGGTGTCCCAAGCAAGGTATATGGATAACGACTTTTTCTCGGAAACTAAGATAGCTAGAAAAAAACTAAAAAATACGTATCCCCTAGTTTTTTGTTAGAAAACCAAATTTAATGTGCAATTTGTTTTGGAGCTTCCAGAAGCGAGATACAGGCACCAACTTCATTTTTTCAAATGGGGAGGTGTGGTTTTTATTTAAGAAATAGATTCCTCTATTTTTTGTAAGAAAAATTTACTTGAACGGTTTTTTTCTTTGAGCGATATTTTACAAGTTATGAATGAAAACATGATTCCTATAAGAAATTTCAAAATGATATTATAACGATTTTTTGATTGAATAAGAAGAAAAGAACTATTTTATTATAAATTTTACTCCTCATTAATTACAGATCTTGCTCGAACTGGCCCCCACCATTAGAGATGCATACATATGCTTTTTCCTGCCAATTGTACCTTTCGACCAAAGAAATACATCTCTAATGGTGAAGGCCAGTTCGAGCAAGTCTTCGTTATTGCGCGATGACAGAAACAGTACAGTTTCTAAAAAAAAAACCACACTATTCGTATTCAGGCATCGCGAATCATGTATTGTTTCGGGTGAAAACGCAATTTCAATAATCTCGCGTGAATGCAATAATTAATTTATTACTATTAAATCTTGTTCGAACATATTAATTTTACTTGTTTCATAAGATATAGGAACGTGATTACATTGTATAAGTCCATGCAATGTTCTTACTATCCAGCGTCTAAAGTGCTAGCTGACCCTACTGTCCGGAAAAATGGATTTTAGGAAAATTGCAGGGTAATCTGTGAAATAGGATAGCTTTTAATCTGCCGTCACAAAGGCTTCATAGAGGGTGCTGCAAAAACTTTGTACTCCCATTTAGGTGAATCTTAGATCGTAAAAAAAAAAAAAAGGAAAAAAAAAAGACGCATAATCCCCCATCATTAAATGTTTAAGCCAATTAAAAATATTCTAAAAATTTTATGTTTTAAGAAAATAAAACAATTACAATTGAACATGCACATTAATAAATAGGCAGTGTTCGCACATATTTTTTGTTTTCAAAAATTGACAAATTAATAATAATAATAATAATAAAAAAACGTTATTTTATTTAAAATGGAAACAGATTATCAAAATTCTAATTATAATAATGATTTGCATTTGTATCTTGATTTTTTTTTTTTTTTTTTATAATGCATGAGTTATCAAACAAAAAGTCAAGTCTACTAGAGGTTATCAGCATGTTGTATGATTGTAAAATAATTTTTTTTTTAAATATTTATATAACTACTGATTTCTTTTTATTTTTAATTTATATTTTAACAGTATAATTGATGACAGCTGATCATTGAAATCAGCTGTTTTCCAGGAGATAAAAAATTTTAATTTTGAGAAAAAATTAACAATACGCAAAGTGTTAAAAATATTCAGTTTTTGTTTTGTTTTTTAATATATATGTATAAAACAACACAATGATAAACATAATTGTATAAATATTATTTTAAAGTTGTGTGAAATGTATTATTTTTTTTTATTATTATATTATTATTACAATATTGTACAAAGTGTGTTACATTAAAATTCATGACAGTAAATAGTATGGTGGTTTGTGGGCGTGCAACATTCTTATGACAAACTTGTATACCACATTGTCAACAGTTGCAACTTATAGCTACTGTCCGGCGACAAGTTTGTCCACTTATAAAAAACTCCCCCCCCCCCCCCGAAAAATAATAAAATAACTACTATTAAATTGTAACAATATATATACATAAATGTATTTACAGCGACTATATTATTATTATTTTACTTAATCTTTCACTTACAAAATACCTTCCTCCCTTCTGGAATTTAAATATTTTTATCTGTTATATATTATAATAGCTGCCTATAAATAACGTATTACATATGATATTGTTCAGGTCTATTTATATATTTATTTTATTTTGAGTTGTAGCACAAGTGTGGGCAGCATGAGTCTGCTAAAAATCAGCTGTCTTCTTGGTTATTAAAGAAAACTAGCTGATTATTAGAGTAACCTACACAAGATAATAAATATACAAAATTAAGATTTTTAAAGTATTCTAGATTCATTGGACCTATCAATCTACTAATTAATTATTGAATATAATTCTTATCTAATCATAAATCAAGAGAGTAAGATAATAAGCCACAGTTCACAGTAATTGATCTGTAGATGTGCTTAGCCTGTAGATTGGTAATTAAGAATATCTTTTTCCAGATCATTCCATGAAGATTCTCAAGATTCCATGACATTTAATTTTGAATATATAACATAAGCATCCTAATCTTGCCTACATAAGGCTTCCCTGATAGCCTGGATATTTTGCTGTGAAACTTGAGGTTGGAACTTAGGTCATACATTCTCAGAGTAGTATACGGCGTTGAATTCAACATAAATTGTAGATCCCTAATACTTGTGAACATTATGTAATCCTCATTAAGTATGTCAATCCTTAATATTAAGGTGGGCATTATAAGATCCAGTTGGCATGGAAGTTAATATAGATTTACTGGCAAGGAAAGTTGGCGGTAAACTTCAAAAGGACCGGAATAAATTTCTAGGATAAATGACGAGTCTCTTCCAAGAAGAACTAGAAATGAGGAACGAAAACAAGAAAGTACTGATCTCTAGAGAAACCTCCCAAGGCTGAGACAAGCTGAGATTTTTCTGGTCGGCTGCTATTCGGGAAAGATTTGAGGCATGCTTCAATCTTAGCAAAAGTAGACCTCGTATAAAAATATATTTCCTCAAGGAGCATTATAGACTCAGGATACACCTGATTAAGTTGGGCCTAGAAATACAGTATTTCCTGCAGATTCACTATGAAAATGGAGAAACTCCAATGTACTTCTTAAGAGAATGCAACTCTTTTGTCCATAAATAAGGCCACACATGCTGGAGGGGGAGTTATACTCCCTAGAACCTGCTCAGATTTTTATATTTCTAAAAGAAAAAAATCGGTTTACCGGAAGTGCGATTTTACGCAATAGGTTTTTGAGTTTTTTTGGGAATTTTCTCGAAATCGGTCACAACGATTTTCTAAACTTGGGATGCTTGCTGCATAGATAGAATCGTATCGTCTGTTTCTTTAGAACATTTTTCTGAAAAAATAGATTTGGAGGGGAATTGGAGGTCTGTCACTTACATTAAATTTACGTATGCTCAAGCTTTCTTAGTTTTGACATAGAGCGCTCCAATCATACAAGTAAAATCCCCATCACCATTTTTATGGCCAGCCTAACTAAGCATTTTAACGTTGCTATTTTAAAGAAAATTTCTTGATTGAATTGCATTAATTAGAGTTATAGAAAGTTGTGTGAATGTTTCACACCAGATTTTTCTTATAAAAGACCAATCACCTTAAAAATAATGGGAAGATAAGAAGTTGATGCTTTCTCTAACAAACTCAGAAAAAGTCGTTTCCATTCCTTTTAATATATAAATAACAATGACAATAAAATATACACTGAACTTTAGTTCCTTCTCCATTTTTCCTATTAAATGAAAATTTATCTAATAACTTGTAACTTCTTCTCTACAGTAATATTTCTTGTAAGCCATTGGTGTTTTTAAATTGTTCATTGCTATGAAAAGCTTTCTCGCACAGAATTTTCCTTCCCTAGCCCATATTATCTGTTTAAAAAAATGAAGCTACAAGAACTGGAAGAAACTTGCAGAAAATAGTTACACCACAGAAACAATATGTGAGTGAATACAGAATTGTAATTTGTATAATATTTTTGTAGCAGAATGGTGATTGGTAAATGGTGAAAATGATGTAACGAATGTGGCGTTGGTTGATATGACTAGTTAGAACCCTTGCCTGTACTAAAGGTGGAAAACTAATGTGGGTGGCTAGGACCATTTCTCAAATGGTGAACCTTTTAAGGTTTAAATTGATGAGCGCCTCATTTTATCAGGTGATTGTACTTTTGAAGTTTGATTTGTTGATTCGCTCATAACTTTTCAAAGTTGATTTGGTAGCTGACCTCCAAGGATCAGTTTATATTCGATTTTTCTTACAGATAAAGATAGCTTTTAGGTGAGAGATTTGCTGGATGAAACTCATTCGCCAATACATTGTTGTGTGCCAATACGGAGTGTTTAATGCGTAGTTGACATCTGGTTGAAAGGCGGTGGTGGCTCCTGATGCAGTTGTTAATGGAACGTTGAGACAAATTTGCTATCCCTTGCTAGAATTATAAGTTGCTCTGCATACATTACTATTGCTCAATCCAAAAAATCTGATATGTGTTCACCCAGAAATCAAATGACTTTCTCCTAGGTAATTATAACAATTCTGATTGACAATTCCTTTGAAGTTGAAAGTTTTCCTAATCGTTTAATAAAAGCATTACATTCATACAAATATAATATAAGTATATATGTATACTTGTGTGTGTGTTTGTGTATGTGTGTGTGTGTATGTGAGAGAGAGAGACAGAGAAAATGCCGATTATAATGGGTATTATATTGAAAGTGATTACATAGTATGGCAGCGCCCTTTATCAGTCTCAACAAAACTTTTAACGGCATTTTAAAATTATGTCTACCTAATAAGTTCAGGGGAACCACCCTAAAATTAAAAGAAAAAAACTGTTTCCAAAAAGCGTGACGACAGCATTTTAATTTATTTATGCAGTTAGCACGCGTATTTAAAAAATATTATTGCAGTCACTTTCGAAGAAATTCGTGAAAAATGAACAATAAAGTTGCAGTATTTATTGACGAACTTTGGCTGAAATCTACGTTTCAGATCTATCGGAGTTTCTGAAAGAATTGTCATGTTTGAGATTATTCTGATTTTTTTTTTCATTTTTGAGATATTTTCGTTCACACTGACACACATTTACAGACCATTCACTAAATTTTTTCCCCTCCGAATTCAGATTTCAAAACATAAATGTTAATTGAATTTAGAAGATTTGACGCAATCGTTATACTTGGTTTGTACTGCAATAAGAGAGTGAGGGGGGAGGGACAAAAAACACCTATCCCTATTTCTTAAATGACAAAATATGAACTTGGCATTTAGTAATATATGTTTCAAATTCCTCTCAAAAAAGACATTACGAATAAAATTTTGCAAAAAGACAGCTATAAGTGTCAAGAACAATTTGCTCAATACATATTTTCATTGCACATTAAAGATAAAATATATATTGAATGAAAATTATTTTCAAATGTCAATAAATTTTACTATGTTATAACTTTCCTTAAATATGGAGGATTTACATGAATATATTTGTAAAACATATAATATATATACATATATATTTATTCGTACAAAAATAAAGAAGAGAAATAAAAGCTGAAGAAGTGAAGGTGAAGAAATGGTTATTATTGGTAATAAGATAATAAAAACCTGTACAGATTGTAAGACGAGCCCACCGATGACGTCACACAACACACACGCACACATACACTCACTAATATAAATGTAATATGTTATTTTGCTAGTAGATAACCTTGGTACAAACTTGCGCGTGCAAACATAAAAATTCAAAAAGCGGAATTATATATTTAGTCACTCTTTATCATTTATTTATTTATTTGTTATTATTATTATTAATCTTTTATTTAAATTTAACAATGTTAAATTGTGCGCACTCTACTACTTGTAAATTAAATGTAAATAAATACGATAACTTAATTAGAGGAAACAATAAAATTTTAATTATATTATTCATTTAAATTTAATAATGTATGTATGGAAAAATGCGCACTCAGTTTTATTTTGTAAAAATTGCAACAAAGTGTGCTCTAATAGTATAATTTTATCTGAAGTCATAAGCTGTGCTATCTTTAGGTACTTATCTCCGCACCACCTCTATATTTATGCTGGGACAAATATGTAAATTTGAGTTTAAAGAAAAAAAAATATAGTAAAGTAATCCTTTTTTTCCATGGCTTTATCTCCAACTGTCGATCAAATATCATGAACGGAAGCGGATAGCAAACATACTTGTACCATATGGTTACTCATATAAATACAATAAATAAAATCTAAGACCAAGACCGGGAATTGAAACCAGTACCACGCATTACACCTCTGCTTAGTGGTCCACATCTCTAACCACTCAACTATAGTGGGGGACATTAGAATTGTCCATTTCGCTACTCTTTTTTTTTTTTCATGTTGTTAATAAAAAAAAATTTCTGGTCTTACAAATGAGACTCAGTGTTTTCACTACTTTGTTGCTGTGAAAACTTGACGCGACGTGAATCCTTGAGGGGATCGTATAAATAGAAATCAGATAGTATTAGATCCGAACTATAAGGCGGAAGGGCCAGCACTTCGTCGGCTTGATTTTCCAATAGCTTCAAGCGTTTGTTGCTCAATATGTAGGTGAGCTTTCTTTTCACTTTGAATTTCTACTAGCCTAATTCATTTTTGCCATGTTAAACACAAGCATCAATACAAGATTCAAGTGATGGAATTAAAAAACTAGATTGGTCGTTCCGTACTTAAAGCGGCCTCCTCACGGTCAATAATATTGTCAATATCAGTATTGACAATATAACCATCAATACTCGTGCTAACCAATCACAAACTTCGTTACTTCAATAGATTGGTATTATGATTGGTTGTTGATGGTTATATTGTCAATACTGATATTGACAATATTACTGACCGTGCAGAGGCCGCTTAACAAATCCATTAATATTAATATTAATATTCGACCATTTTTTATAAATGATCAACCCAGTTGTAGAAGCTCCGTACGATTCATACAACATAGAAAAAGAGACTTCCATAGGACTTGCCATCTTGAATGAGTAACAGAGGTCGTATTTATTGATATAGAGGTCAAACAGCTGTTTTAAACTGGTGACAGGGGTGCCAACTTATTTTACTGAAAGTATCATTATTCTTGTATCGAAATTTTTTGATTTACAGTGTTTGCCTTTGTATACTTATTTAATAATTTAATAATTCTCACCAATATGTGGTAAGTGGGAAGCCCCTATATATTAACTTAATAAAAACAAATATGGGAGAAAGTAAAGCTGTTTAATACAGCACCTAGTCATAATAATATGCGATTCAGGGTACTTAAAAGAATTACGTAATGCATTTTTTTTTTTAAACAAAAATAAAATTAGAATTTTTATATAAACAAGAGCTCAGTGAGTTACACAATTATAAAATACACCTTTCTATATTGAGATTAGCAAAGGACAACACAATGAAACTAACGGAGACATACACAAAATGATCCAAGAATTTATAAACATTAAACATGGGAAAAGGAAAAGAAAAATCTGTAGTGAAATACACACACACGACTTTCTCTTACTCTAATTAATACATTTAAAATCTTCAAAATTTTTTTTAAAAATTGCTACGATACGATATTTAGTTGGGCTGCCCATAAAGATGGTGGTGGGGATTTTACTTGTATACATGAACATCCTTATGTGAAGCGCTCTATATCAGAACTAACAAAGCTTGGGCAAATTTAAATTTAAACTAACTGACAGAACTCCAATATCCTCCTCTAAAATTAATTTTTTCAGAAAAATGTTTCAAATAAAAGTGTTAGGTTTCATTCTATGCAGCAAACATTCCATGTTTAAAGAAAAATTGTTGTTACAGTTTTCGAGAAAATTCCAAAAAAACTCAAAAAACCTATTCTATAAAATTGCACTTCTGTTTAGTCAATTTTCCTTAAATTTAGGATTCTATTTCCTCAAATCAATGGTTCTTATATTACAAACCATATATTGTAAAACCATATATTATACTGAAGTGCACTATAGGAGAGCATAAAGCCACTGTTCCCCCCCAGAACCCCCCTCAAAAACCAATTATCCTGGGAAAATGTTTAAAATAAAAGTGATTCGTATTTAGTGTCTAGATAGTGTACGAAGTTTAAAGAAAATCGTTGAAGTCGTTTTCAAGAACATCGCGAAAAAGAGTGGAAAAAAAAACATTCCGTAAAGTGGCCCTTCCGGTTGATGGATTATCCCTGAAATCTTCGTCTCTGATGCGATGGTAGTACCTAAATGAATACCAAGTTTGAGGTTCTTGCGATTTTTTGTTTTTGAGATATTTTGTTAAAACACACACACACACACACACAAACTATTTTTCAGTCTCTCTTTTACGTCCCACGAGTCGAACTTGTCCACATGCTTTAAAATTCCATTAGTTACGAAAATAATGCTAAGTTACTTCGTCCTAGGCAAATTATGTAGATACACTTGTTTTACTAGGTGAGAGTAATATTGACATGTTCAAGTGTTAATATTATTGTTGATTGAGAAATATATGGTTCCAACAGAATAAAGAATTCAATATAAAAAATTAATGAACATAAAATAATTTATTTTTTTTTTTCCAGTAAATGAAAAAGAAGTTTCATTCAATTTATTTGGTGAAGTATACATGTAACAGTGTTCATTAACGTCAGTTTCCAGTTTAAAAAAAAGGGTTAATGAGTAATCAAAATAAATAAAAAAAGAAAGTAAAACATGGACAGCTCGCACCACAAAATAGAGGTGTATTAATTGTTAACCTGGTCTATATCTTAATTAATGTTTTACTGAAAGAGCTGTAATTAACAGTGATCAGACACATAAAGGTTAATAAAAACTCTTAGAAACTTAATAAATCTATCCACACAGAATACACACACACACACACACACACACACACACACACACACACACACACACACAAACTAATACATGTACGCACCCACACACACATTCACACGCATTCATATTCACAGTTTGCACCTTGTTAACATTCAATACAGAATTGGGTAAATATATGCAGATATTATTGTCGAAATAAATCTATATACTCCATTAATTACATTTTACTGAAAATTTGCTCGTCAGTTTATTTATCCCTCTCCCCCCTCCATACCTTACTTTTCATTCACCTTTCTCTTTACTTCCATGTATTTGTGATGTGAATCGCGATGCGATGATGACCACGAAGTGCTTCTAAAGGCTTCTCTCTTCTTTTTGCATTGATTTCTCTCGCTTGGGTTTCAGACGTCAAGCGATGCAGTTCTTGTTATAGTTAACCTTGTAGTATATGTCGCTAATTTACGAGTTTTATCGTTTTATCGCTAATAGTACGAGTAAACAGAAAGCCAGAGTTTACCACTCGCCTCAGCAAACATCACAAATATATATTTTTTTCTGGCAAAAACTTTCAAATAGAAGTGAAAGTCAATAAATGTTGATTATTAAGAGACACTAAAAATTGGGTAATAGCAGTAGGAAATGATCATTAGTGATGGTGAATGTTGAAAATAGAATAACTGAGAACACATAAACTGGTCCTAAACCCACAATTTATATTTGAACGATTTTCCTGAACAAGAAGAGAAGCGTTAATGTAGGATAAACTGACCAAGCGAAGAGCTATGATGATGGTAGAATGATGTAGCGTTGGCTGATATGAGACGTTTGTAGACTACTGATATATGACTAGTTACAACTCTTGCCTATTCTATCAGTGGTGAGCTAGTAGCGTGGCCCAGAGAGGTGAATCTTTCAAGGTAAATGTAGCGATTGATGTTCACTTTTTTATGTTTTTCGGATGAGTAAACTCTTCAGTGTAGATTTGGTGAACTATGTACCCTTTAAAATAAAAAATAAGAGTGGCTGATTCTTAAGACCCTATGGCTCAGATTATATTCAATTTTTCTTACAGTTAAAGACAGGTTCCAATTGAAAGATTGGCTGCCGTGGTTGAAGCCCATTCGTCGTTTAGAATGTAGTGGGCGTGATAGAGGTGTAATGCATGGCTGACATACGCTTAGAGACCTCAAATTGGCGTCTTGTTGCGGTTGCTGATGGAATTATTGCGTCCAGTTTTCTGTATCGAATTTACTGGCTATTGGTTCTATAACAAGTGCAAAAAATAAGAAATTGAAAAAGATCCATTAAAGTTTCGGTTAAGAGATTTTGGCCGAAACCTCCGCCTCGGATCTAATGATAGTATCGCAGATGACGGTACCTAATTGAATTATAGGTATACCTGTGAAGTCTATTTTGAAGTAAATTCGTCAATTTCAATTGTAATATGCAATAAGATAAAGTCATGTGTGTGTGTGTGTGTGTGTGTGTGTGTGTGCGCGCGGGTTCGTTGGTTGGTATGCAGCAGACTTTTTTTCGATTTGTGTACGCAAAGATTGAAAACTTTAATGAAAACTGCTTTGTTGAATATGTGAATGAGTCCACAGTGCTGGATAACATCTGGTATTTTATCCGTCGTAGCATATATATATATATATTCATTTTGTTCCTGACCGGTTTCGGATTTTTATCCATCGTCAGAGCAAATTCACCAAGTTCGTGTAGAGAACTCACTTCAACGTAATGTTTCTGTTACACTTGCACATGCCATATATACAACACATACTATGTGACATATATATATAAGGGTAAAGCTAGGAGAGATGACGCACATATCAAAGTTATGCCCTGTATCAAAATATAGGAGATATATTAAAGAGGTAATTTTTATAAAACATATGTCAACTACTATTATCTGCAAAAAATGTTATTTTCCAAAATAAAGACATTCTCATTTATTCCAGAAACAAAATACAAATACACTACATTTGGCCGTCTCTCCTACTATGGTAGGATAGATGACGCACCATACGTAGGAGACCTCTCCTCTGTGAAGGTAACACTGATGGACATGAAACTTGGCAAACACTAAGTCTACGAGTCCAACTTTAACGGCAGCTGGAAATCTTTCATTTCAATTGCTATTAATATAGTATATAAAAAAATAAAAAAATTTACTAAGCGTTATGAAAATTCACGTTATGAAAACTCACGCTGATGTGTTCCTAGAATCTATGCGTTCTTAGAACACAGAAGAACACACAAAATAACTGAAGAATTTTGCAATATGTTCGCTTCTGATCTCTCTACTCCTCGACTAACATCCATGACGTCACGTGGTGGCAAACAAGAGAAGTAAAGCCTGCATCTTCTCTCCTACCGCGTCATCTCTCCTAGCTTTACCCTCCTATATGATACATTCATAGATGACATATATACAACCAACAAACCAATTCGTGTCAGTGTAAGAGAACCATTACGTTGAAGTGAACTCTCTACACAAACTTGGTGAATTTGCTCTGACGATGGATGACAATCCGAAACCGGTCAGGAACAAAATGAATATGCATGCTACGACAGATAAAATACCAAATGATAACTGCTTTGTTAAAAAAACTGGAATTATACTTGAGAGATATTAATGAAAATCCTGACAAGTGGAAATATTGCGATCGTGTGAAAAATTTTAAAAATTGATTTTTCACCGGAAATACGTATTTTGAGGATCTCTGAGTTTGAAAATTTTTTTTTTTTTTTTTTAGCGAATGAATGACACAACACAGAGTGTGAATAAAATATCTCAAAAGCGAAAAAATTACAAGGAAGCTTAAACTTGGTATTCCATTTAGGTGCTACCACAGCATCTGGCACATAGTTTTTGAGAGAAATCTGTCAACTCCTAGAATGCAACTTTAATGAATTTTTTTTTTTTTTTCAGTTTTTCGCGATTTTCTCCAAAACGGTTCCCACAATTTTCTTTAAACTTTGAATATTAAAAAAAAAATATATTTAAAATTTTAATTTTAAGAATATTTGTCATTTTATATATTATTGTACTAATAGGAGTAGGAGGAAGTCGTCTGAATGTTTCGCACCAGGTTTTTTTTAATTTTTATTTATTTATAATGTTCAATTTAAACATTTGTGAATTGGTAACTTAGGTATATTTATCTAAAATTAAATTAAAAAATGTAACCAACATCTTTTATAATACAATCAAATTGTAATTAGAAAAATACAATTAATTCAGCTGAATTCTGACTAGGTTCCCCAGACGAAAGTTTGAAAACAAATTCATAAGTAACGACTGAAGATTTTCAATCATAACCATGAAATAAAATTAACTCATTCAGTCCACAAATCCATCTCAAAATACAACTGGATTTTTTTTTTTTTTTTGTAAACTTCATAAAACTTAATATTTTCTTCGTAAAATTTTAAATTTTGAATGTACTTCTTTAATTTAATGAATAATTCAAATAGAATTATATTAAATTTGGTTTACTAATCAAAGCATGGTTTATTTAATGAATTTTAAAACTAATTATTGTAGAATTAGGAGAAATAATTGCAATTGCTGAAACTGAAGATAGTCTATTTTTAATAAAGTTTTATATAACAATCGTAGGAAGAAGGCGTATTCATTTTAAAATCCATAAAAATTAATACCAAAATAATTGTAATAATAATAATAATAATTGATGATGTTTTTAAATACACAAAGTATATACTTAAGTTGAAGGTTTACTCATAAAAATTAATGCACCGTACAAACAAAATTATTTCTTGTTAACAAAATTATGGTGGAAAAGAAAGCGGCATGTTAAAAAAAGACAAGAGTGAGTGAGAAGGAGCGATTGAGAGGGGAATAGATATTTTGGAGAGAGAGAGAAAAACGAAGAATAATAGCTTCACTGCATTCAAGGAATTTTATCTTTTTCATATCCTTCACCTTGACTTCTAAAATATGATGTTAATTAAATACAATAAAATAAAAATATTAAGGTCATGCTCTTAATAAAAGTTAATAAACGAAAATCAATGATTATAAAAACTAAATATATCTTGATCATAACTTCTTAAGGAAAGCTTTTAAGTGCATTATAGTCAGTAATACATATTATTTATCTTATGTCAGCATTATTTTATAAAATAGGAAGTTAGAAAGGCGAGTCAGAAGAAACTGGAGACAGAATTCTGGAAGATAAGTAACAGTAGCGTGGGCCTAAAAGAGGAGGTTCTTAATTTGTTTCGCCATATAAATGAGAAATTTACCAGTATATCTCCAAAATAAAATGACGCATTAGTTAGGAAAGTGAGTCACAGAATCAGCAGAAGGAATGGAAGAACAAGATAAAACAAACTAGCGATAGCTTACCCTGAAGTAGAACCCAAGATCTTAAGAGGACTGTGAGACTTTTACTTATTTAATAATTAGTCTAATTAATCTATTTTACATATAAGAATAAGTAAAACATTTTATAAAACTTCAGACTAGCAGTAGGAACATCGGGAACTCTATACCATCTAAAACAAATTCCTGAACCTTGCGTTCTGACTCACCACGGCACATTGAAATGCCTCATGTCCTCGTAAAATCTTCCAAAATCCCAGTACATCCCCTCATCCAATATCGTCTCCACTCTAGATTGCCATGCCGATCCATTCTGCCGTGAAATAGCTATGATCTTTCCATCCATTTCAGCCACAAAAGATTAAAGTATATTCTCTCATGATATTTTCCTTATGCTGTAGGATTTTCCATCTCTTTCCCTGCATATAAATTGCACAGCTATATTCTAAACTTCCCAAAATAATTTGTAAGAAGAGCAGGTATAAGGTAAGTGTGTATTGGTATATCTTTACATTCCTATTGCACATAATTGGGTGTATATTTCTTAATAAAATTTTTCTATCTATTGTTCTTATTAAAATTTCCAAATTTAAGAAAATCTGTCAATTTCAATAATAATAATAATAAAGTAAGAAAAGGTAGCATTTCACATGAATATGCTTGAATCGGTATTGAGCACTTTACTATCATCATTAGCAAAGCAATTTATTCTCATTTTAATTGGCAAAAGATCGATTCTTGCCCGACTTTGGCTCTGAGATTGTTTCTCTCTTTAATGGCAAGTTGAAATCCAATTTGGCTCATTAGTACATCACATAAAGGCAACAAAGAATAACTGATCTCTAAAAATTATGTCCAGAATTTATGGCCTGGTCATACAGTAGCCTTCATTAGGATCCTATGTTTATTATACCTATCCCTCTAAAGTTTATTAGCGCAACTGTTAACTAAATGATTTACTAAATGATCTCTTTTATTACTATATTAACTATAGTTTATTAACTATAGTTTTATGAAATAGAGAATATTATGTGAACTAGTTAGTTTGTGTGGTGTGTGTGTGTATGTAAGTATGAGTTTGAATTATAACTAGGAGCATAACCAAAAATCTGCCTCCTCTTGTAGATATGGCCTAGAGAGTGTTTGAGTGTGCGCACGTCTTCCACACGCACGCTCATACACACTGCCCACCAGGAAGAACCGGTTACTAGTAAAGGGTACAGACCAAGCCTACTAGTTATACTAAAACATAAAATAAAAAAATAAAAAATAAAATAAAAAAAACACACGATAGATACAGCTAACAGCATCCACTCATCTGCGGCTTCCTCAATAACATAATATTTTAAACTTTTCCATCAAGCTTAAAAACCTTATTATATTATCAAAACAATTGGAGAAAGTAAAAAACAATGAACTTATTAAACTTCTTAAAAATTATTAATATTAATTTTATTCCCTAAGTAATAAAGTCTTCAAATATCTAGCCAATATGGAAATAATGCAAAATGAACAACACTTTTTTATCAAATGACATAAGTCTTTCAATATTTGGTAGAGGAATCTTCCACTTTATATAGTGGAACGCATCGCTTCATGTTGAAGGAAACTCATGATTCCAATTGGAAAGAGATGCAGAAGCAGGTACATTATCACCATGTGTTGTGTCATCAAACCTTTGTTCCCGCAGACTATATTCAGAGGAAGTCCGTCCACCAAACTCGGGCTGAACAGACATCCCCTAGGCCAATTTGTCATTTGCTAAATATGTATCCATGGAGACATGATCCATGGAGACATGTACCATGTCGCGTATTCCATGATGAATGTCTTTTTATACTTATTCTTCCTTAAGCGCTGCTAAACTTTTTCGGCGACAGAGACAAAACAGTCATCATGACTTTCCGTGGTGATTACTGACTCTTGTACTTCTCGGTGCATCAAAAAAAAGACATCACGCCAATCACATCATTTCCGAATGATAGGGAAATGCCCATGTTTGGTTCAAAAAAAAAAAAAAAATAGATAAATAAAAGAAAAAGGAACGCATGTGTTTCCACCGGTCTCAGACATTGATGCAGATGTTTATTCTTTTCTCCTTCTAATCGGCTATGAAATTTAAAAGTACAAACTTGCCGCTCTAGAGAGCCTTCACTATCATCAATAGCTCATTGTCACAAATACTATATGTGCAGCTACCTCGGAGTCGCCCGTTCATCTACGTCTCATTTCAGTTACTCGCTAATTTAATAGGTTTTAGAAGGAGAGAAATGAGTGAGGAAGGGTTTTTGAGAAGTAAGCGAGAATGAATGTTGTACACTGTATAATTAACTACAGACACAAAACTGCCAGGACATTACACGTAAATAGAAATTAGATAGCGAGAGACTGATTATATGGAAGGGTAGTAGTTGGTTGCTGACGCGTTGTAACTGCTTTATAAACTGTTCTAAAGACTGTCCCTTGTAGCGCTACCGAGCTGTATATGTACAGAGTCTCCTACTCTAGTATGGCCTAAGTAGCGAGTGAGATTCTCAATTTTGTGTGTCTCTTCTGTGCTATAGATCCCTCTCTTCGGATCCTATAATAGTAAAGTTCTTGTATTGTCATAGTTGATGGTCTTCTAATCCTGGTTAGCTTCCTGTGTTTATTATATTGCATAAGTGTGTTAACTGCGCAAGTATTCTTTCTTTGTGTGGTGGTTGGTTCCGCATATGTGTATGAACTGAATTTGCTCTGTGCAAGTCTGTGTTATCACACTGACTGACAAACGCATCCTGAAGATGGGCGAACGCCCGAAACCGGTCAATGACCACAAAATGAAGCAGGCTACCACGGAAAATGTCTCTGATATTCTTTCTTTCTTCGATAACATCTTTCTTCTTCTCGAAGTCCATTACCGGTTGCAATGAATAAATATTTGATGTAGAGCAATTTACATGAGTAACTTTAAAAACGACCTGGTCTCTTAATAAGAAATTAAATTCAGTTTTCCATTAGTAGATCCTCTCACATAAAGAAAAGACTTTTTTTCAGTTAACCATTAATCTCCTCGTTAAAATGGACTAGCCATTTCTTCACGAATCCCTACGGGTACCCCTGTCTATCCACTCGAACAACAATTAACATGATATCTGACATTCACATTTAGAGTCCTTTGAGGTGCTGTTGTGTGAAATTACTTGTACTTAGCGGACTCATATGGAAACTCAACCACATGGCATGCACATGGACACTCATTCACTCTCATATTTATTCAATTTACAGACGATTATATTCTGCGTAATAATAAACACCGACATTCAAGAGATCCAGAATTGATCTTGTAAGCTGCAGTAAATTTATCACCCTGTCTAAACATCTAATAATTAATCTGATAAAGTTCAAAAGTTAAGAATTATTATTTTTCAAGTTGTCATAATCTTTCTCAAACTTACAAACAACAATATGGACAATGGACCTATGCCAACTGACTTCTAGCTCTATATAATAGAAGTTATATGATATAAACATTATACGAGGATGATCACAAGTCAAACGTTTTCTCAATCAAATTAGAGTTTTTGTAAGCATAGTGAACTATCTTTTTAAAACTACATAAATAGTTGATCTTGATTTGGAAAATAGGTCTCATTCCGAGTTTGAAGAAAATTGGAAACCGGAAACGCAACTTTTACTGCATATGTGTGTTAGTTTTCTGTTATTTTCAGGGATAAAACATCGACGGATTTCATTAAATTTGGTATAATAACTGTACATATAAAAGGCCTATTGGTTTTGTTTGTAACTTTTTTCCGAATAGTTCATTTAAGTGGATTTTGAGGTGAGGAATGCTTTCGTCAAAAAAATGTGTTCATAAAGTGGTTTTATTAAAGTTACATTATCGCAATGAAATAACGTTGAAGACAACTACACATGTAAGGGATTAAAAGTTTGAAGAAAGTTTGCCATTTGCAACAGTTTAACTGGCAGTAATTAGATTCTTTTAGGGGGCTGAAAGATGTATTCTTCCTTCTCAGTGCACTGCCCATCTCCGAGCAGTCTTCTCTACGAGGAAACACTGTTCATCACTGGACAGTGAGCTATATAGGCTCCTAGGAAGAGAAAATCTAAGGGCAGCACTGCTGGATCAGGGACCTCACAGTGGGTGGCCATCGCGCTACCAATGAGCTAATCCCCTCCTTGTAACTTGCAGTGGGAGTAAGTCGTGTGACCGTTTAACATTAGATTCCCGCTCCCCTCACAAGGAAACAAATAATTCATCTAAAATGTTTCATGGGCCATTTTTAGGCGAAATTCAAGAAATTAGGTCCACTAAGTCATCAATTGTTTCTACATTTTCAATTTATAAATAGTAAAAAGAAATTTATATTAAAAAAAAAATTATATATAATGCAAAAGATGGTTTTAAGCTAAAAACTTTTAATCTATGAAAAGTTAAAAAAAAAAATATAGAACATTTTTACTATATAATATTTATGCTAATTTAGAAAAATCTAATTTTTACTCTTTTTTTTCTTTTTTTTAATACTAGGTAGTGATTTTGTTGTTAGTGTATAGGTGAGTATTCGTAGTTGGTCACACAGTGTGTGTGTGTGTGTGTGTATGTATGTGCAACTTCTCTGCAGAAGTAGAGAAGTAGTTAAGTACCCATTTTATCTTCATATTACCTATAAAGTCTTAGTTATTTTTTATTACTCATAATAACAGGTCAGATAATTGTCCTCCGGCAGTTATTAGCCTAGGCAACAACAGAAGGCTTCATTCAGTCTCTCTCTCTTCTTTCTCTCTCTCTCTCTCTCTCACACACACACACACACACACACACTTACTCTCTTTAACTCTCTCTGTATATGCACCAAATCTCCTGGCCAGCTCCGTCACAACAACCCTCCTCACACCAGGCCGGAGCTCCACCGCTCGTTCACGCACGCACGCACACTATAGCACTTTATTTCCATCCATTATCCAAGAAATCTGGACACATCACTTTTGTATGTGTGTATGTATATGTGTGTAAGTGCCATCCCCAAGATCATCCACTTGCTCTCTCTAAATCTGTCTCTCTCTTCCAGCTTACTCAGCACAATACTTGTTTTCTTCTTTTTCTTTTTTTGTGAGACAGAGGGTGGGTAAGATACATAATACATAAAGACAGAGAGAGAGAGAGAGAGAGAGAGAAAACCAGAAAAAATGATTGAAAAATATTATAAAGAAGTTATATTATAATAATTAATTATAAAGCTATCTTGTAAATTGGTGATCTAAATAATTATAATAATACACGATGATTTATTGTAATAGTTACAATATTAACAAAACATTCAATAATAATATTGTCGTATGATTTTTTTTTTTTTTTTTCAACAAATACGTTACTCCCTAATCGATGTGGTACCCAGGTAATCCCTAATTACTTGATCTTGATTTTTGAGTGTATTATGTAGAGCAAATTAATCTGGTGCGAAATATTCACACGACTGCCTCCTATTGCTGTTCAATACAACTGCAATCAAATGAAGAAATTTCTTTAAACTTCAATATACTCATTCGTTCTAACATAAATATAGAGTTGAGGACAATTAACTATACATCCTGGTGGACGTGAGTAAATTATAATCCAGAAAAGTGTGTCAGTAACTTCGTGCCAACATTATACTTACATTTGAACATTAACAACACAAATTCCCTCAAATTACGGAAAAATCAATTTTTCTGTTAAAGTGTTTCTAATAATATCAGGTCAAATAGTATTCCAAGTTTAAAGTCGTTTACGAGAAAACTCACGAAAACTATTTAGTAAACTCGTACTGCCGGTTAACCGATTTTCTTTAAACATGGAATTCTATCAATGCTTGTAGTGTGTATTTATATTGTATAGGTGGCAGAACCATATATTGTACTGAAGTAGCCTTTACAGGAAAGCTAAACGCTACTGCTCCATCAGAGCCCCCTCCAGAAATCAATTTTTTACGGTTTTAAATAAAAAATAATAGATATTTATGTTAGTTAAAAGTACTGCACACCTAATTTTACAGTACATACCATCTTTAAGATAAGTTCATAGATATTTCAGGATAGTTTCTTAATTAAAATGTTTAATAATGATTGTATATAATCTTTATGCAATGGACTGTTTGCTTGTGCAAATAGATCCCACAATTTTTATCTAAGTACTTGTATTATTATTGAGATGTAAAATATGTATATTAAAAAAAAGGATGGCCCAAGGAAATATCCACACTCTCCCTCGTCGACAGGATCGATGATATAAGAAGGGAGGTGTGGTTTTACGTTCAATAACCTTATGCTCCAATATGCCTTGCTGGGTAAGGCGTTGAGTTGGATGCCATAAAGGTTGAACATGTGCCATTCCAGTTCGTGCGGGAACCAGGTTCGTGAAGGAACCTTAATAATCTCGGAAATTGATACGCCTGGGGAAAAAATAAATAGATATTTATATGTGTAAATAATATGTACTAAATGGAATTTGAAGTTTTTTGCAATTTTTCTTTTTTTAAATATTTTGTTCACACACACTTCTTTTTTTTCTTAATCTGGGGAATCTGGGGACCTCAAAACAATTATTTCCGGTGAAAACTCAATTTCGAAAATTTGATACGATCGCAATATTTCCACTTCCTTCGGAATAAGAGAAAGTAAAAATGTTAGTAAATGTTTATATAAGGCTACTTGAACTGTGCATGCGGTAAATCTTTTTATTAGAGAAAACTGTATGGCACATCCGAAATGCATAATATGTGTAGCTCCTTAAAAGCAAAGGGGCGGCATTAATTCATTAGTGACGTAGAGAACTAACAATACGAAGATCCACGGGCACGGGTTGGAGTCAGCAGCTGCTCTTTTTCTCTTCCTAAGAGGCCCTATACTGTTCGGTGATGGGCAGTGTTGTCTCAATGCAGTGCACTGAGAAGGTTCAAAACCTTGATGTAGCTGATAGTGGGCGTGAGAGTCTTTGGTCAGCGTAGCGCCTATCCCTCCTCTTAGACGATAAAAAAAAAATACCCAAAAGACAATGTGAAGTGAAACACACTCACACGACTTTATCTTACTGCTGTTGATATTATTATATATAAAAAGTAGTGACACACTTTCTTTAAACCCGAAATTTAACCCAATTACCCTAACATAATAAATAGTGGAGATAGTGGGGGTAGTGGGGCCGCATGTACCTATCGTATCTGTACTATTAAAACTTGAAATCTAACGCCATATTTTCCACAAAATCTCCTAATATTAATTTTCCCGGAAAAATGTTTCAAATAAAATTGATTCATTTACTTCTGTGCAAATATTATTTATTCCATGTTTAAAGAAAATCGTGTTCGTAGCCGTTTTCGAAGAAAATTCCATAAAAACTCTAAAACCAGTTGTAATATAAAGTTATATAAAGTTGTAAACTTCTGGTTATTCGATTTTCTTCAAATCTGGAAATCTAGCAGTGCTTATAATATACTTTAATATTATTATGAAAGTGGTAGAACCACATATTGTACAGATGTGAAGAAAATTTAACGTTTCTGCTACCCCAGAACTCACCAAAAAATCATTTTCCTCGAAAAATACTTCAAATTCAAGTTCTTGGAACTATTGTCGAGAAAATCACGAAAAATGAATAAATAAAAATGACGCACATTGGCCAAAAGCTTCGTCGTTCAGATGTAGTGTTGGTATATAATCGGAATATCAAGTTTAAGCTTTCCGCGAGATTTTTTTTTTAAAGTATTTTGTACACAAACAAACACACACACATACAGTTTCCTGTCGTCAGAGAATCACAATATACATTTCCGGTGGAAACACAAGTACGAAAATCTGCAATTCTGATCAAGTTACTTTCTCTTACAGTAGTAAAAGAAAATAAAAAATAAATAGTTAATTTCCTTAATGCCTTCTGATAATAATATAATGCATATAATTCTGATGTCAAAGTTGATAGTGGGATGCTATTTGATTTCATCAGCAAATTATTCCGCAGCAGATATCAACAAACACTACTAACATATGTAATTATGTAAGGCAATCATAATATATGATAATCAGTTCTTAGTATTAAACGATAAAATGGGGGATTACTTAGAATCTCTGGTTGTTTTTATAATTGCATTTACAAATTATTGATCTCGTCTTGTTAAAAAAAAAAGCTAAGAAAGTAATTAGTCAGTCGACTGGTACAGGTAGCATCAGTTTCCTTGAAAATATTATGACTCTACCTACTGTTCAGCGATTGTAGAGTATTAAGATAATAATAATAATAACAATATTATTGTAATTGATATCTTTAAGTAACAAGATAAAAATAATATTCACTCATAGATTTAATTTAATTATGAAAATTTATTTAATAAAAATTCTCTGATTTAATTTTTTGTTCGATTAATTATTTAGAATTTTTCTCATATGAATGTTGGATAAATAACCAAAACATGATTGTATTAAATAAAGTATCTAAATGAGCTTCGATCAACCACCAATTATGCGCAATGATTACAGCTTACTTCCCAATATCATCATATCAGTATTAATCACATCTCAATATTTACAGATCACGTAAATCTCAGAGTTAAATCATGTTGTAACACATTACGGACAGCGTGAAATAATTACCTTTATGACCCACTTGTGACCACAAAACTACAGCTCTGTGCTCAATCATATTTTCTGATATTATTAGAAAATTTACTAGCAGATGCAGAAAAACTTACTCTCTTAAAAAAAAAACTTTACAGACGAACACAAATTAACGTGCTTTCTCAAGGTTGAACGTTGCTGAATGCTCACGAGTTTACTCGTGTTTACCCTTACATACTTTAAAAGTTTTAAATCAGATAGTAGGGTAGGACTTTATAACAGTCCTAGTTATAAAGGTACTACGCATGATTTGTTAAGCATCAGTGTCATGTGGAGTCTCTAGCGCTTGCTATGGTGAATTACCTCATTAGAGAACTGTTTAAAGTAAACAATAATGCCTATTTTTTCATACGGGCTTAACATCCAACTACCGTTACTAAAGGGAGGCGGAAACATCTACATTAACATTTTTTAAACAAATATAAAATTTAGCAGTTATACGCGTGACTCGAACTGGAGACCTCCCCAGTTACACGTCTGTGCTCATAACCACTACACAAACACCCGTCTCTCACACAAAAATGTTTATTCCATTACAACAGCCAATTGTCTGGAATTTTGCAAATCTTGGACAAGTCACATGAAAACAAGTAATTCTCCATAATAAGCGGATCTTAACAACTTCTGTCTTCCGTGATAATCATTTATACAAGAAACTGAAAGCCTAAGGCATAAAAGTAAAAAAAAAAAACTTGATAGATTTAAAGAATATTTTTCGTTAAAAAATAACAACATAAACCTTGCAGGTGTGAAGATATTTTGTTTCCCACACGAATTGAAATAAAAAAAAAAAACACTATAAAAAGGTATACAAAAGCTAAACTTTAAGAGTAAAAGAAGGTTTGATCTAAAGAAGGATTGAAGGTGCTGCTGACTGTGGTGGAAGGAGGGAACTATGTATATTTGAATATCAAAACATAATATTTCTCTCTCTTTTCATTCCATTCTCTGACTTTCTATTCCTTGCACAGCTCTCTCCTTATGACTGGCTGTCAACTATTTCCATCTCATAAGTAGTCGTATTTTATTTTTTTTTGTTACAATACAATATTTTGGCAGATTGCTTCTCTGTTGGAGTTCAGTTCTCTTAGACCAGTGTTATATCAAAATATTATAATATATTATGTATAAAAAAACAACAGCCAATCTTAATTGAGTGGCCCATCGGTGAATAAATTAATAACTTTGTATTTCTTTTTAATTTTATTTTCTCCTCCATTAAAAAAGTTTAATCTCAGGATTATTGCTTTTATACTTTGGCCCAGATAAAAAAAAAAAAAAAAATATTCTGATACATATCTTAATCATGTTATCGCCTACTCATTAAAAAACTAGTTTTCTACAGCAATAATCAAATCATTTAAAATCCAATTAACATCTAATTATAAAGAATTTAAATATTCAACGCATTATTTCCAACAAACAATAATAATGATACCATTACTTACTAGATAAATGGCTAAAAATAGGTATACATATATTATTTATAGCTGGTAATATGCATTATATGCATTACTTTTATTTTTATTTTATTGTTTACAACGATATGTTGGTAACACTTATCTTATATTTAAATGTTTCGAGTTCTAGGTTGAGTTTTTTTTTTTTTTTATAATAATGCCATTGTTTTTTCCTTATAGTGTTTTCAATTTTTTAAAAATCATTTTTAAATTTGTATTTTTGGATTTTAGACTAGATAAGTCCATTTCTGATACTAATGAAATAATCAGTCATTTTGTTTTTAATGTTTTAATAATCTAGCCTAGGTATATTATTATATCAAGTTTACCAATTGGTATCTGTATCGAGAAAAGAATTACAGGAAACAGGAAGGGAAAAAATTTCTTAGTGTCACATTCCCGGTCAACATATTTACTTCAAACCAGGAATTTAATTATAATTATTATTGTATAGAAAGTAGACTCATGTGATATGCTGAACGGGCTGTTTAAAAGAAAGCCAAACGTCCATCAACGCCCAAAGACCGTCTAAAATGTATTTTCCCGTAAAAATGTTTCAAACAAAAGTGTGATGGGAGTGAACTTGAATGGAAACATAGAGAACAGTTGCTTCTGCAATACTTGTCATGACGAACACGTCCCTACAAACTAGGCTCAAACATCAGAGATATTTTCCATGATAGCCTGCTTGTTTTTGTGGTCATCGAAGGTTTTCAAGGCATGGACAGC
The DNA here is from genome assembly GCA_011037195.1 of Triatoma infestans. NCBI lineage: Eukaryota > Metazoa > Arthropoda > Insecta > Hemiptera > Reduviidae > Triatoma > Triatoma infestans. Next base: position 235,715 of record JAAEAF010000293.1, read on the forward strand.
TTCACAGCATTCTTCCCAAAAGTTGAGCTCGGAGTACTTAGACAGTTTAAGATGCTCTTTAGATGTCTCGTCACTGTTAAATAGTGAATGTCGGTGTGCCTTTCACGGTTCTCTTTCACGCACCCAGTTGGATTCCTTACTCGGCTTTGTGATATAAGTGAGGTTTGTTGCCAGACTTTTTTTTGTAGTGTTTGTGAGGCAGAAAACTCCTTTCAATTTATCACAGATTGCTTGGGTTGTTATGAGGATTTGGGTTCAGGATCTTTGGAGACACTCAGAATGTCTGTTGAAGAGCTTGGGCTGTTTACAATTAAGATTACTGTTTGTATGACAACATGGACAGATGTGACTATTAAGGTGGATTAGTCCCTTGTCTGAATTTCTGTTCAAGACCCAGATAGTCGTGTTTCTCTAGGATAGCTAATTGAGCTCTTTGAAGTGGGTAGGGTGTGATACACTCTACCTTGTTTATAATTCGCGACATGGTACCATACGAGGACATGATAGATAAAGTTAGCATTCACTTAGTAATTTTTCAGTATATAATAACTACCTCCTCGAGATTGCAATAAAGTCAAAGATCAGAGTCATAGAGGACTTTTGATCTGATAAACTTGACAAAAGTATACGATCCTGGTCGAGGAAATAAAACACGTCCTTATTTGGAGATCTAAGCTTCTCTGCAGATATCCAGATATTACGGCAAATGGTTAAATTTGTATATGGTTATTTGTGGTGAAGAAAAATTTAAAGTTTTAACATTTAGATATAAATGTGTCTATGGATATAAGGAAAATAAAGTTCAAAAGAAGTTTTATAGCGACTGCTTTACTATATGAAGGAGTCTCTGATATCATAGATTTGCACAGAGCAAATTTAGTTGATACGTTCCATTTGCTCTGTGCAAATCTATGTTGCCACACTGTTTGACAAAAAGCATCCTGATGATGGGCGAACGCCCGAAACCGGTCGATGACAGAAAAAGAAGCAGACAATGACAGAAAATATCTTTGATTAACAAAACATCTGGCATAAACCTCACTTATAATACAAAGCCCAGTAAGGAATCCAAGTTAGGTGTCTGAGAGAGAAACGTGAAAGGCACAGCAACATTTCACTATTTAACAGTGACGAGACATCTAAAGAGCATCCTAATTTGTCTAAGTACTCCGAGCTCAACTTTTGGGAAGAATGCTGTGAAGCTGTCCATGCCTTGAAGCTTGACAGACAAGAGCACAACCACAGCTACGGTAGACAATTAAACCTTCGATGAATGTTGCCATAAACACTGTATATTAATGATCATGTTGGCAGTGACAATGGAATTTCGGAGGTATTTCGGAATTTTCTCGAAATAGTTCTGCGGAATTTAATTGCAAATGTACACTCTTGAGTGTATAAGCTGAATTTGCTATGTCCAAGTCTGTGTTATCACACTGTTTGACAAAAGCATCCTGATGATGGGCGAACGCCCGAAGCCGGTCGATGACCACAAGAAGAAGCAGGCTATCTCGGAAAATATCTCTGATAAAAGTGTGAGGCCTAGAAAGTTTAAAGAAAATCAATCGAGTCGTTTTCAAAAATAATCGCAAAAAAACAAACTGAAAAAACTGTTCAGTAAGGCGCTACTTCTAGGGCGAACTTTCTGCGATTTTTCGTTTTTGATTATGATGATGCTCACACAAATTCATACCTTTTCGCCTGGATATTGATGATAGAATAAAGAAAATACATCCCAAAGTTAATGAACTAAAAACATTATTCTGAAGAAAAGTTTTACAACAAAAATTATTGTTTTAATTAATATTTAAGTAATTAAATAAAAAAGAAATTATTTAAAAAGTGCAGAGGTTTTTACACAGTAAAAAAAAATTGATTAGGAACCAGGCTCACACAAAATTTTCATACAATTCTAAATTTATAAATTTGTTACAAATTTGGTTGGAAAATTTAAAAAAAAACATTAAATACAAAAACTAGCTGATAGGGGGTAGAACCAACCGTATAATATACTGAAACAACACTTTAGGGGGAGCTTAATGTTACTGTTCCCCAGCTACAATGCCCCCCCCAAAAAAAATTCTGGAAAAATATTTCAAATAAAAGTGGTGGGCATTATAAAAAGTTTAAAAGAAAATTTTTGTGGTCAATTTTCGAAAAATCATTCGCGAAAAATGAGAAGAAAAACCATTCAGTTAAGTCGCATTTTAAGGTGATGAACTTTTGTCTAAAAGTTTCGTGTCAAATGAGGAGATATAATTTTTGAGATATTTGTTCACACACATACCCCCCCCCCCCAAAAAAAACACACACACAGAGGCGCGGATCAATTTCTAAAAAAATGTCATTCTCAGGAAACACGCAAATCATTAGATTTTCTGGAAATACTCAATTTCTTAATTCGCACACGAAGTACCAAATAATGTAAGAGAAAGTAAAAAAGAAAAAAAAAAAAACAAAGAATAACTTACAGTTTCCAGCCAAGAATATTTAATATTCTAAACGTAAGCAACAATAGAAGCGGGATAGGGTTCACACGGGAGAAATGTTAGAACTATATGTTATATAAAGGGCATATCGGTGGGCATGCAACCGTTATATTACATTATGTACATATTTACTAACTTAGTATATGCTACCGTTTACACACACACATACACATTTATACATACATATATATATATATATATATAACCTAATCATATTCAATAAGGTATTAATGTGTAAATTGTAATTTATTGCTTACAATATAGTGAAGAAAGTAAAAAATGTATAGAGATTTGAACGGTCCATACTTCCATAATAGAAATTATTAAGTTAATCTTCCATCCTAACAACTTAATAATAATTTATAAAACTATCCTAGAAGCTCGCTTCGACTGAAAATAAATAGCATTAATACTTTCCTTATGGTTATTAGTTAGTTTTAGAACATTAAATTACTAATACAAATTTCTAACTAAAAAAACGTTCTGGTTTAAACCCACTTATTAATCCTATCAAAAATGTTTTATTTATATATGTATATAAATATTAGTATAAAAAAAAAATGAAGAATTTATTTTACGCTATGACCTTTTCACTACTAGAAGCATCATACGAGTATATATATTAGAACAGTTCCTCTGCAACCATCTCTAACCATCATCTTTTTCAACGAAAAGTTAAGTTATTCTATTTTAAAATAATATGACTTTTAGAAAATTAAAAAAAAAAAACTTTAACTGCATAATTTCCAAGTCATATATTTGTTGTATGAACATTGGCAATTGGGAATAATTATAAAGGAAAAAGAACAATTCTTCGACATACAATATTGTCATGTCTTTTTCTTTGCTTAGAATGGGAAATGGATTATCAGTTCTTCATGGCATCTTGGCTGGTATTCCAGCCAAACTTGATGTTGAAAGCACACTCACCCTGCACCAAGGATGTTGAATAAAGCTGTCTTGGGTTTATCATATCCACAAACAACCTCTTGCTCAACACCACGGCCACAGAGAAATGCTTAAGGAACCACAATAAATCTTATGGGTGGTAGTGAACTTGACTTTGTGACCAGCCTTTCCTCTACACATCTAAATGTTTACAACTCTTTTTACGCCACTTTTTCAGAAATATAAAAATTTTCTGAAATTCTAAAAACAGAAAATATCTGGATGTCAAAGTATCGTTTAGAGGAAAATGATGGATTAGTGGACTTATTCAGTGATCTAGGCATATCTACAGATATCCCAATCTAACACAAACAACACTCCTGGTCATAACAAAGCAATTCCCAAAAGCCTGCGTCTGATAGCTGAGTTAACTGATGGCCTTCACACGCTAACTCCAGCTCCAGTGACTATCCTTCCTACCCCAAATCTAATCTAACTCCAACTCATCTCATATAGTCGATTTCATGCAATGAACTTCTTCATATAGTAAAGCAGTCGCTATAAAACTTCTTTTGAACTTTATTTTCCTTATATCCATAGACACATTTACATCTAAATGTTAAAACTTTAAATTTTTCTTCACCACAAATAACCATATACAAATTTAACCATTTGCCGTAATATCTGGATATCTGCAGAGAAGCTTAGATCTCCAAATAAGGACGTGTTTTATTTCCTCGACCAGGATCGTATACTTTTGTCAAGTTTATCAGATCAAAAGTCCTCTATGACTCCATGCGCTCTGATCTTTGACTTTATTGCAATCTCGAGGAGATAGTTATTATATACTGAAAAATTACTAAGTGAATTCTAACTTTATCTATCATGTCCTCGTATGGTACCATGTCGCGAATTATAAACAAGGTAGGGTGTATCACACCCTACCCACTTCAAAGCCTCTCTGAGTTCAAATAGCTATCCTAGAGAAACACGACTATCTGGGTCTTGAACAGAAATTCAGACAAGGGACTAATCCGCCTTTGTTGTCATACAAACAGTAATCTTAATTGTAAACAGCCGAAGCTCTTCAACAGACATTCTGAGGGTCTCCAAAGATACTGAACCCAAATCCTCATAACAACCCAAGCAATCTGTGATAAATTAAAAGGAGTTTTCTGCCTCACAAACACTACAAAAAAAAGTCTGGCAACAAACCTCACTTATATCACAAAGCCGAGTAAGGAATCCAACTGGGTGCGTGAAAGAGAACCGTGAAAGGCACACCAACATTCACTATTTAACAGTGACGAGACATCTAAAGAGCATCTTAAACTGTCTAAGTACTCCGAGCTCAACTTTTGGGAAGAATGGTGTGAAGCTGTCCATGCCTTGAAGCTTGACAGACAAGAGCACAACCACAGCTACGGTAGACAATTAAACCTTCGATGAAAGTTGTCATAAACACTGTATATTAATGATCATGTTGGCAGTGACAATGGAATTTCGGAGGTATTTCGGAATTTTCTCGAAATAGTTCTGCGGAATTTAATTGCAAATGTTTTGTGAAGTTGGTTTGATGTTGTAGCGCTCTCTTCTGGACTGTATTATAATTACCGTTTTGCTTCCTGCCTTGGCAGGTACTTGTCCACATCTTCCATTACATTTAATATTAGGACAAATGAGTAAAACACGAAGTGTAAAACAAATATTACACTTCGAGAAATTCGTGTAGTGTTTCACAACAGATTTTTGTTTGTTTGATTATTATTGATGAACACAAATCTAAATTAAACATAATTAATTAAACACAAAACTGTCTTCTATTATTTTCTATCAATCATGAAATAATTAACTAAAGTTATTAAATTACCGGTGACAAGTTTTATATTTTTAATTTGGAATTTCATAAAAGTGAGAATTGAAAGAGTAAAATGTTAAAAAAAAAAAAAACTAAAGTAGAAGAAAAAGTGGAAGGCATGTAGTGCTCATCAAACTGTACTAGAAGTTTGAAGTGAGAGCCTCCGCACAGGAGAAGTGTTTTCTATAAGAAGAGAACAGTTGATGAGGCTGACTAAGAAGATTTCCTACCTTCTACCACCACCAGCGGCGCTACAGCTCCTCACAAGTGTACTTCAACTTTGTGAACAGCACAGCTTTTTACCACTTTTTCTAACTGAGCTAGGCAGTTTTACAATATTATATCTAACACCATGATTTTTAATGTTAACTTTCAATGTTCAATGTACCATGGTATAAATTCTTCTTTTTTGTTTTGTTCATTTTTCTTTTGATCCTTTATTAATATTAATTTTATTTGCCCTTTTCTCTATATTTCTGAAAATAGAGGAAGTATTACATTCGGGACAAATTTACAAAATTCAATTCTCACCAGAAATATATGAGTTTTTCTGGATAGAAAAAAAATCCCAAGATCTCGTCATAGAAAAAACGCTCGAACGTGATATCCCGTGTAGATTCAACAAGGCCAACGCATCCGAGACAGAGTTTCAAAAATACTAAACCGGAAGTGCAAATTTTTTTTTTAGGAAAATCGATTTTGTTGAGAACAATATTACCCCCACCATAACCAGCTGTGAATTGTTGAAGGCAACTAAATGATGAGTAAATATCTGTTCTATACTTTATTTTAATTGAAATTTACAACTGTAACAATAATGGAGGTAATATAATAACGAGATATTAGATTGAGGACGGAGGCAATCACTGATTACACTCCAAAAACAACAATTTATATACATATTTAATTATATATGCGATTGTTTAAAAAATATAAAAATTAATATTTGTCCTCTATCAATACACAATCGATTAAATTCTGAAATTAAAAACTTTCTATAAAGACTTTCAAATTTTTCTCGTTTAAAATATCGATTAATTTTTCTTTTGACCTTTTTAACTTCTTTTAAATATTTACATTCCAATTTTTTTCTAAAACTGGTGCAGAAAAAATCATCATTATAGTTCCATGTACAGATATATACTACCAATCGATTCTACAGTGCCACTGATGTAGTGGCAGAAGATTTCTGAACAGAAAGAATAAGATGATTATTAATATTTTTTTATATATAAACAAAAAGTGGCTAATATCTCTTATTTAATTAATTAAGGGATAATATTCAAAAAGTTAAAAAATAATATACCCACATCCGACTGACAGTAGTGATGTGCTATCAAGAATCAAATGTCAGAACCATTCTAGATCATTATAGGGAATTTCATTAAAGCATCCACGCATCTACTTTCTTCATCTTTGGTTCTATCGCATACTTTTAGAGCTAGAATTCCATGTTAAGAGAATTTGGAATCATTTAGATCGTTGACAAGATTTTTGAAAACTTTAACATTGAGGGTATTTTTTTGGGGCCTTGTTATATTTCTATTTTTTCTGTGTCATTCTAATATTTTCTGACTGTCAGATTTATTATGAAAAAATAAATTATATTTAATTAATAGTGTTAATTATATTAACTATGATGTGATCTGTAGAATTGTGTAGCAGCTGCAATAGTTTCTGTCTGTTTACAAGTGAGTTTTGGGTTTTCCTGTTTAGGCCGTTCTTGAGCTGTCTCATTGCCAGCGTTGAACCCCGGTTCAATACCATGTAGTATTACTGAGCAGAAACTGCAAACTCGGTTTATACTGCCTAGTAAACTATGAAGCAAACTCCTGCAAGAAATCTAACGTTTAAAAAGAAATATCTTCTAATTATTCAAGAGCGAAGTAGATTAGCAATTAATTTGCCAATGTTATTTGCTATCATGTGCAGTAAATAAGAGCTCTCTTTCCTTTTATAGAAATCTGCTCAAATACAAGATTAATGTAAATTACCTTAAAACAGAAAATGGAATATTTTAAGGCTGGCTTTTAATTCAACAGAGGGAAGGCCGATCTGCTGGATGAGCCAAAAGATCTTCTTGTTCATTGGACGTGAGACCTTTTTGGCATTTCTAATAGCCAGATGCATGCTGTGTACCCTAGGTTTACTGCAGAAGCGCATTCTTGGTTGTATTATTATACGTAACGGAAAAAAAGAAAATATTGATAACCCACAGTTTTGTGATTCTTACATAAAACTTGCAGGAGTTACTCTCAAGAATCTTAAGTTTGAACAAAAAAGAGCGATTGGAGGGGAATGTTACAATAGAATAGTTTTATCAGGGATTCTGTTTGTTTAGACTGGTTTAGCCAATGTATAAAAATTAATCTAATCTCTGATCTAATTAGTTACTAAATAATTCTTTGCAGAATACAACTTCGTTGGGCACTTTTTTAGAAGATTGCACAATTAGGTTTAGGGTCAACATAACAGCTCGTTTCCTCGGAAGTTCTGATATTTTCCATTGTATTTGCTTGGTGATAAGAAAACTACGAGTTTGGCACTTTCCCAACCTTATGCTCACACCCTTTTTTTTTGATAGCGCTCAATAAAATAAACTGAAATATGTTCAAAAATAATAAAACCTTCATTCAGAGAAGCTAACAAAGTAATTAGTGAAAACATTTCAACCATAGACAATGAAACAAGCAATATAAGTTGTTGAAAAACATTTTTTCCCCAACAAAATGGCCGGGAGAGTAAAAGACTTCCTTTATAGACCGAGACTACACAGTCAACGATTTGATACACAGAAATAGAAAAAATCAATATATAACATACAAAATAAAACACAATAGAAGAATACCTCTTCCTTGTAGAGGGGGATTGGCTGATATTGTACGTTAGGATGTTTATATTGTATAGCTCAGTCGAGTACCATACAGTATATGTATATAAAATAAAGGATGCCCTAATTCAGGGTGCTTTTTTATACGGACTAAACATCAAGTAGGTAAGTACATATTTGCAAGTATTTCATACTATATATTATAAGAAGATTTATTACATTGTATGAAATTGCGATTAAAAGTTTGTTAGTCACATAGTTAAGTTAGAAACCAATCCTTACATACTCTGTAAAAGGAAGTGTTTTTGATCGCGTTGAATTTTGAATTTTTTTCGAGTACATGGTTTGAGGTTCTCTCCTCAGCAGGAAAAAGTGTTTTTTTAAAAATTGCGGTCGATTGTATAAATATATAATATATTCAACGACAAATGACAATTTTTTAGCATGCACCACCCAGTTTCCTTGTACAGTATGTAAGATAAAAAACCAAATCAAATGATATGCAACTTAATTTTTACAAGGATTCTAAATATATTGCCAATTATTTTTTTTTTTTAACTGCAGAAATAAGAGATTTCGAAACCAACTTTCCTATTTCTAAATGGGCCACATGGTTATTTCTAAAACGGACGGACTGTTTTTAATGAATACTAAAAGTAGAATATTTTGCTTATTTGTTTTGTGTTATGCAAAACAAAAATCGGATATAGTCACCGAGTTATTCAATTTTGAAATATTGTATACTTTTCTTGACTTATACATTCGTTTGCTTTTTTTTTTTTGTTTAATTTTTGTTTTCCAAGATATTTTATGGAATGATGAATATAAATTTAGGAATAATGGCTGATTGAATAGGTGGAATTTTCAAATATTGCAAGTAAAAATCCAGATATTACACATTGGGCATGGAATCAGACAACAATTTCGATAAATGTGTGGTGCGGTCTAATAGAGGATCAACTCGTAGGTGCGTATTTTTACAATGGAACATTGAATGCAGACGGGTATTTTCATTTCTTGAGTGAAGTTCTCCCAGATCTGATTGAAAATGTCCCTGGCAAATGATGTACTTTGAGCAAGATGGATGTAGAATAATCATAATGCGACCTCTAATCGCATCTCACCGGTATTAAATGATTGGCTCGCACGGTCCTATTCAGTGGTCTGCCCACTAAATTATTACCTCTAGAGATATCTAAAAAAAAAACTAAAGTTATTATCAAATACGGTGGTCCGTACCTGAACGAGATATCAAGTTTGACCTTTCTGCATTTTTCGTTTTTGTGATATTCTGTTCACATATTCACACAAAACTTTCTTTTTTTTTAACACAGGAGATGTCAAAAGATATATATCCGATGAAAATCCAATATCCAATAAGATTGCAATAATTTCTCTTACAATAGTAAGAGAAAGTAAAAAAAAATAAAAAATCACGTGATACCAGAACATATAGAAAAAACCCAAGGGAAATTTATTTAATGTAAAATGAATAAACTAACGTGCCAATACAAAGTTATGTAATTGTATTAACTAATGTAATGTCTTAATTAGTTTTTATTGTTTAAATAGTGAATAGTATTTAATTAAAAAAAATGAAACTATTATTTGGTCATAGTCTATATTTGCTTTTTACAGAACCTTTGTACACATCGACCCAGCAAATTTGTTTGTACTGATCCAAATATAATGTTTGTTATATTTCGTAAACTAATTTGTAAAAAGAGTTAAAATGCAATTTTGTTTTATTTTTAAACTTTTTTTTTTTTTATAATATCTCATCCTATTTACAATAACACCTTAACAAAAATAAGATTACATCAAGGACAAAACAATTCAATTTTACAAATATATAAAACTAAAGTAGTTAATAGCGATAATAGGTTCATATCCAAATCTTGGTCTATTCAACCTAATTTATATTAAAGAAGTATACTGAATGCCTGAATACTCGTACAGTTTTAAGGTTCCATACTTAGTTTCTCGGTCCATAATTAATTTTTTAACCATATTCAATTCTGTCTAGAACAAAACATTGAATACTATAAATATTAATTGATATAATTTCCAAATTATTTTATTAAATAATATAATTTATTTAATTAACTAAACTAATAAACAAGTTAATTAAGTTACCCAAATTGTAATTAGCAATTTTCAGGAGTATTATTTTAACAATAGTGCTTATTAAACACATTATTTATTAGGCTAATAGAAACATCAGTATTCAAGGGAAATTTTAATTAATTACATGAGTTAACATTTTTGGTAATTATTCCAGTAAGAAAATATGTTTAACCAATAACAGTTATTAAGCTCGTCGTCTCACCAGTTCACGAATATTCTTTTCACCGTATTTTATTGATATGGAAATTTAAAAATACAATCTGTCAATTGGTGATGTAAATTGTTCATGTATAAAAAATAGGGCAGAATGTTATCGACAAAACATATTAATGGGATATAAATAATAATCTAGCTTATCACTTTAAAAAGATCAATAGGAATAAATTCTGGACAGAATTTCAAAATGAAAAGCGAAAACTATCAAAAGAAAAGAAGCTTACAAAGTACTAAGTGTAGGATCTAGAATTTCGATTCAGAAAAATTGATAACCCGATTTACTAAAATATATATTTTTATATAAACATAAACCATCGACTAGCATACTTAATTTGAAGTGCTTAAACAGAGACTATGTCAGATATAAAGCTTTTTAAACTTACTATCCATCAGAATACCTAAGTATCTTACTGCGCAGAAAAATATTAAGAAAGCTATAAAATGATGTTTCTATTGATTTAAAATACAAGGTACGAATTTATAACTGTGTATAACATTTAATTATAAAATGCAGAATTTTTATTTTATAAACATTAGGTTGATTACTTTCTTGTTTATTCTAAACAATATTGCTGGCTAGATAGTTTCATAAACTCGGGTAAACGAATTTTATTCATTGTTTATATTTGTTTACAATTACAAAATTTACCTTTTAAAATGCTATTTTTCAAATAAACGTTATTATTATAATGGAGGTAGATCGTATAAATAGGAATGACCTACGGAGCAGCAATTATGGAGAATTATTTCATGTATTTTTATAATACCAGTCTTCTAGGACCCAAATGGACTGACGACTTAGAAGTGGGAAGCTCTGCAAAGAAACTAACATGCTGAGAACTTATCAAACCACAAATGCATTTTTCTAAGTCAACAATAATATCTTCCATTAGGACCTTATAAGGTAGATTCAAAACGTTTCCTTAATTTCCACACAGCAAATTATTTCACCCAGCTAAACCAAGCTAAATGAATACACAGATGCTATACAATCGAATCGCAAAAGCATGCAGGAGTGGGAGTTTGTTCCCAGTCTTTTTCAAGCGGTTGTTCCAGTAGGGACAGTTGCTATGCATTTTTTTTAGTGTAGTGGTCGCCATTAGAGTATTAGCACTGGAGTAGTTAGTTAGCCTGTAAAATAGTCCTGTCAATAGATTCTACAGCTGCAATTGCTAAACCAGAAAGTCTCGACTCAAATCTAAGGACTTGTTTCTGACTAGATAGCGGTTTTCCAAAATCTTAGAATGAAATAATTCTACAGTCGCTCTCAAGTCATTGCGATCTGACTGGGAACGGGAAGGCAGATAGGTTTAGCGAAGACCGCTGTCAGTATGCTGCAAAACTCTCTAGACCGATATCTTTCCAAATAGCAAGAAATGTAATAAAAGCAGCTCGAAAGAGAAGTGCCTGAGAAGTCATGTGTCAAAGGCAAAGGAAGAAAATTTACAATGTCTTATTGACTTCAAAAACAGGCAGACAAGGGGTAGCTGAAGATAAGTGGCATTGGCTAACTTTGGACACCTTACTGGCCACGATCTTCTGCAGCGTTACTTGATAGGGATAGTAAATACCTATCTAATGCAGCACAAAGGAAATGACAGAGCACCAGTTCATCGATATTTGCCTCGCGCTTCAAGACAACCTCAATAATTTTAAATCATCTCCAGCCTTCAAGAATGTGCAAATATTTATTGGACTACAGGACGTCGAATAATGGTAACATCACTATGACTCATTTTTCGGGTGCAGTTATATGGGAACTGGTCCAAGCCGAACTGAATCTTTCAGCGAGATATATAATAATATTATTGTTCATAATAACTAAATAAATAATACCCACCGAGGCAAATAATAATATAATTGAATATATCGTTTCTGTTAGTGTGTGATTACTAACCTCATTAACAACACTATTACCACCAAAGTCGCATTAAATTCTTCCACTGTGTACGATCTCTCGTCAAACGTCTCTAAACTTTTACGCCGAAGTCTTTGACCAATTCTGACTCCTGTGTCCATTCTATTCGTCTGTTGCCTATCCAAACTGGTGTTTATAGTTTTGACTATAGGTGTTCTTCTACCGATAGCGATGTGTAATCTATCGGTGTCTCCTGTTAATATACCTTAATATGTCTTCATTTCCCAAGAACAGTTCGAACTCTTCCAATCATTTTCACGAAAAACAAGAAGTTTCTCCAGGATTACCGTTGAACGTGAAATATGTTTAGACCTTTTTTAATTCTCGGCTTACTGAAATTCTATTTGATAAAATCTCACTTCCGGTTAACCGATTTTTTTTTTCTTCAAACGAAGGTATTCTAGCAATGCATATATATATATATATACTTGTGTTGTTCAGGTTATAGAAAACCGTATATTATACTGAAGTGGCAGTTTAAAGGAAAGCTTAACATTGTATCTTCCTTATAAACCACCCATAAAATTTTCATTTTTGCTGGAAAAATTCTCCAAAAAAAAAAAAAAAGTAAAAATGAAAATTCTGTACATATGTAGTTAGGAGGCAAAGTTTCAAGAAATCTTGGATTCGTTTTCAAGAAAACTGCGTTAAAGTTTAAAAAATTGATTTCAGGAAAATTGCACTTTTTATTGAGAGATTTTATATTGCACCTGTTGTGATAACTAAACGGAATATTAAATTGGCACTTCTATCGATTTTTCGTTTTTAAGTTGCACTGTTCATAAACACACACACATACAAAGAGAGGAGAGAAGTGAGGGAGAGAGATAAAGATAATTTCTAAATAATTTTTTTTTCGGTTTCAGGAGACTCAGTACTCATAGTTCCTGTGAAAACGCAATTTCAAAAATGTTATATGATGGCAATGTTTCCTCTAACCAGTAAGAGAATGTAAACATTTTTTTCAGTTTTTTTTTTTTTTTATTGTGTTTAATCTTTAATTTCTCAAGCTCAATATCTTTGCTCAGCAAATGGAACAAACGGGACCGTCTGATGTGCAACATTCTAATATCATACTTCTGGATCCAAGCGTAACAAAACTGTGCAGAAATTTATTGAGGTTAAACATCTGTTTCGAGAAACAACAGCTAAAGGAAAAAAAAACAACTTAGGTAGGTACCATTTAAATAAAGTAATAATGCATATGTGATCACATATTCCAGAAGTGGATGATTACAGAGGCTGTCCCAACTAACGTACATAAACTTTATGGTTGTTTAGAAAGGAAGTATTACTATGGAAAGCCACAGCCCACTTGATACAAATCGCCATACTAAATATGGCTATCAAGATATATTGGTGGATAAAAAAAAGAAGAAGAAAATTGTAGAAATTCTAAAGTTTTCATAACTACTTATTATGAATATTTTGGCTACTTTGAAATAACTATTCCCTCCCTACACTATTATAGTTAGCTAACATAATAACTCTTCAAAAACTGTGAATAGTGGTGATTGCTAAATTATATATAATGTACGAGAACTATAGAAGAGTCTTTATAAAATATTCACAAGTTTCTTTTATTGGCTTAATCTTAGGCTATAATATGATTGAGATCTTCCTACTTACATTAACTGTCCAAAAAAATAATAAAAAGTAACAAAATTTCTTACCACAAAATTGTAAGGCGTAAAAATGGGGGGGGGGAATACTTCGAATGTATGTGTGCGTTTTGTGTGCGTGTGAGCGCTTAGAAAAAAAATAAAAATACACACTAACAAAAAAAAAAGAATGAAAGCGGGGGGGGGGGACACAGATTTTTCTAGTGATAAATCGACCATATAAAAATATTTCAAATTACCTTCCCAAATCTGGTTATCGCTGTACACACATACACACACACACATACATATATATATATATATATACTGGGACTGACTTTGAGAGCGAGAGATAGACAGAAAGAGACAGAGTGTGTGAGTGAGAACGAGAGAAGAGTTTCGAAAATTTCCAAGGTCCTTCAACTCATGTATACTATTAACTACTTCCGAAGATTCAGCATCCTAACTTTTACTACTTCACCATTGTACGTAGACATGCTGCAATTCATTACTACTAAAATCTGGTGTGAAACACTCACACGACTTTCTCTTATTTCTGTAAATACAATATAAATATATAAAAATAACTTTTTTTTTACATCAAAATTTACTCAATTTATCCTAACATAAATAATTGAGACGGTTGTGAAGGGTAGGGGGGTATCAACCGAGCAGAAAAGTAATTATACTGTAATCCAAGAAAAGTTTGCGTCAATATTTAATGAATTCAAATAAAATTTAAAATTTATCATAACAAATTCCGCACAATTATCTATAATTTTTTTTTTAAATGATTCAAATAAAAGTATAGTTATATAACAGTGCAGTAAGCATTCCAAGATTAGGAAATCGTTTAGGCAAGTCGCACTTCTAATTAGCAGATTTCCTTCAAGTTTAAAATTATAGCAATGACCATTTTAGGGGGGGGGAGAGCTCATGTTAATATTACTGTAAATTACTGTTCCCCAGAACCTCCCCCCTTCCCAAAAACAATATTTCTGGTAAAATATTTCAAATAAAAGTGAAAGTTTTTCTATTTATGTTCATAGATAGTACACGAAGTTTGGTGAAATACGTCGAAGACTGACGAGAAAATCGCGAAAAACTGAATAAAAAAAAAACATTCTGTAAAGTTCCGGTAGCTGCAGCATTTTGCCGGAAACCTTCGTGTCAGATGCTATGTCATGGTTTTTATTAGTATTCTTATATTTATTATTTAATATTTTTATTCTGTTTGATTTTTCTTAGTTTTTATTTTGTTTTAATACCATCGAATACAACGGTGCCAGTATGAACTGTCTTAATAAAACGTTTTGTGGGCGCCAAGTTTGTATTTATTTAATTTTTTAAATTATTTATTTTATAAATTAATAACAACAGTTCACAATATATACAGACTTTGTCCATCTTATTCGGCTTCATTTTATTACTTCCTCTTGCTGCTAATTGAGGAAGTATTACCGATCGATACAAAAACAATTTGCAAAATTGGTTTTTGACTGAAATTAAATGTTTTGTGGTCCATTGAGTATAAGTATTCTCCAAGTCACTGTACTCGACTACTACAAGTCAAAGTATTGACACAATCAAAATGTTGCCATTATATTCTAGCATCTTATATTTTTGAGACTACAAAGATCGCAAAAATGTTTGCCGAAACGTCAGGTTTAAATAATAAAAAAAAAACACTGAAAAAAATACTTGTGTTTTTATCCTAGAAATTAACTGGCCATTAGCTGACAATTATCGCGCACATCATACATTACTAAAATTCCATATTTGAAAAAATCCAACCATTTTCTTGAAACTTGGAAGGAATGCTAACAGTCTATCACTTTTATTTGGAAAAGTTTTCCCAGATAAAAAAATAATGTTATGAAATCTCTGGAATTATCCATAAATTTTCGTTGCACCTTAAACTACTGTAGCAATCGCAAAAAAAAGAAGAAAGAAATTAAATGAAAAATCAATTCAATAAAATGGACATCCGGTTGGACGATTTTATTAATACCATATTATAGCGTCCTTTGCTGGCACCAAACGAAACTTTAATTCTGTGATTTTCCATTTTTTAGTTGTGCTGCTGCCTCCATCTTCTTCCCGCAACACACACTCAAAGACCAATAGTGCAGAAATCAGGTCAGTGGTAGTGCACAAGATTTAGGATGCGGAAGTCCCGGGTTTCGAGTCCAGCCTATCAGTACTGCTTTTGGATTTTTCTCGTTTTAGTTCAATGGGCCGTGTTGTCTGCTCGGAGGCCGAAACTAAGAGGGCTCCGGCGCTAATGAGTCTCAGTTAAAAATAACTACTTTTTCGTGTTCAAAACTCAAAACGTAATATACCCAATGGAAAAAGTAATTTCGAAAATCGGATTACAAATGCAACGGTTTTCTCTTTCAATAATAAGAGAAAATAAAAGCTTTGATGTGAGACATTCTCTGCTTACAATTATTACGATTATATTTGACACATTTACTTAAAGAGCTTAATATTTTTTTTTTTTACTAAATATTCAGTTACTTTTAACATTTGTACATCATTAAAGATGGTCGGCGACAATGTATTTGGTTGTTTTCAGAGACATTTTCCGTGGTAGTCTGCTTCATTTTGTGGTCATCGACCGGTTTTGGTAGCAGGCTACCACAGAAAATGTCTCTGATGCTTTCCAGCTCTGCGGAACCAACCACCACAACATTTGATTGTTATTTAACAGGAATTGGGTACTTACTACCTGCTGTATAAAATACATTTTTCTGAAAATATTGTTTTGAATAAAACTGTTGGACTTTTAAGTAGTTTGGCAGGATTTTTGGAATTTAATAAATGTTGATGCCGTTTACGAGAAATGTGCGAAAAACTGAAAAAGGGGGGGAAACATTCGATACTTACGTTTGAGGTTTTTGACAGAAACATTGTGGTAACTAAAAACGAATATCAATTTGAGTTTCTTGAGACTTTTTATCCCTAAAATGTCTTATACAAGCACACAAACATACACATACACTGCAGATTATGTGCAAAATTACTTCTTTTTTTTACAAATTCCGGGAACATTTAAACATGACAATTCAATTGAAAAAATTTTACTCGATCATAATCCAGTTTAATAATAAACAAGCATGACTTCACTACAATAATTGGTACGAAAAAAAAATTTACTTTGTTCAACACAATGCATTCTTGTAGCCACTTGAATGTTTTAACATTATTATTATTAAAGTAAAAACGATAAACTTGAACTTACATTCTAGGTACGCAAATGACTAGCCAAGTAACGTCCCATCATGTTATCTCATAGTATAAAAAAATAAAACTAAAAAAATAGAAAGACTATTAATGAATAATTATGTATATCTCTTCCTGACAAATTAGTTTTAATCTGATCTATTATTGTGAACGAAGTAGAAGTTGATGAAGTTAGTATTTTAAAGAGAAAAAAAAAATGAAGAATAACAGAATATAAAAAAACAAAAATTAATATTAAAGTATTAAGTTTTAGGATATATATCTAATCATTAAAGGGAGAAAAAAAAAGTTTTTGATAAGAAAGTCCAGTTATCTTTCTTAATGTTCTCACAAAAAAAGTAAGTTCACACCAAGACTTCTTAACTTTGTCCCTAAGTGTATAAGTGTTTTAAACAAAATAAAAATAAAAATATAATAAGAAATAAAAAAGTTTCGTCCTGAAGACGAAGAAGAGGGAATGTAAGAGTGGGAGTGATAAAGAGCGAGAGAGAGAGAGAGTAAGTTTAGCCGCGTACACAACAAGGAAAAGGAGTAGGGACGATGAAGATAGGTTGAGGAGGGGTAATAATGGACCGTCGCTCGCACTCATTCTCTCTCGCGCGCGCGGGAGAGAAGTTTTTTTTTAGGCGGGAGAGAAACTGTGAAGAAGTAAAGAAGAAGGACGCTAAGAAAAGAGGTGATGAAGAAGAGAAGGAGGTGGAAAATACAAGGGTTAAAATGTATATGTTAGAGTATGTGTGTGTTTGTGTGTGAGCGCGCGTGAGAGAGAAAGTAGAGAGAAAAGGACGACTTGTTGCTCTCTCTAGAGCCGGTAATTGGCGGGAATGTTGAAATTAGAAAATTAAATGAGCGGGTGAATTGTGCCCACAGTGTACTCTGCCCCTGCCCCCACCCAGCCGCAAACACACACACACACACAGTACATCACTGTCACTCAACTTCTTCAATATAACACAATGTGTATAGTACAACATATACAAGTGTGTTTGTGAGCGTTATTTGAAATAGAGAGAGAAAGAGTGCAAGAACAAGGGGCAAGATGGCGCGTACAGTGACGTCACCAGCTACGACAGCAGTAGTGGGGGACAACGGTTTGCGCCGGGTCACCGCTTGGTGTGTTTGGCTTCTTCTTCACCACACCAATCTTTCTCAACACACTACTATTGCACTGCCGCTGAGACAATGTTTGAGAGTTACGCATTCCATTGTTAAACAGTAGATGTCCCGTAAGGTCGTTTATATTATTCGTCATATATTAAAGTGCTATAGGGCCGAGAGAATTCGTGAGCATAAAGGAAAATAAAGTTTTGTGAATAAATCTCTTCTTTATTTTTTTGTGGTGGAGAGGGAATAAAGAGAAAAATAAAGAAATTCTGACAAAAACTCCATTATTAAAGCTGGGCCAATATCTTTCTAGTTCCATTCACATTAAGCGAGTCTACAAACCTATAATTAAGGTTACACTCGCGGCACACTTAAATCTAGTCTTCCATAGGGCTAGTTCGTTTTTTTCTTCTCTTTTTGGTACTTACTAGACTAGCCACTGCTGACTGAATCATTACGACGTATTTAGAGACAGAGAGCAACCTCTCTATATGCTGTATAATACATTATAAGAGCGGTCTTATTCATTATAACGGATGCCAGTGTTACCCCTCTCAAGTGCCGACATTAATAAAATACCTGTACCGTATGAACTATTAACTAAAAGGTACAATTATGTTTTTTCTAATTTTTTTATTTATTTATTCTTTTATACTGCTAGTTTAAATATGAATATACTTGTTAGAAATAATTCAAATTAGATTGTTAGATTATTTATAAGGGGCGAGATAAACTCAGTGGTAACACCCGGGTTAGAGTCCACCAGTGTTTCCCATAGATTTTCTCACCCTAAGAGGCTCACTGTCGAAGGAAGGGCAGTGTTGTCTGTAACGAGAGAACATTGTCTAGAAAGTGACAGTGTACTGAGAAAGCTCTGAACTTTTTGGGATAGCTTTTTATGGGGCCAGAGAAGCTTTGGAGAGTGTAGGGCTTGAACCTTTCCCACAGTCGATTTAAAAAAAAAGAAGTTTATTGTGAAAAACAAAAGCTCTCATATATCTCTGACGGTTTGTAGAACGCCCAAAAGACATATTTTGCTTTAAATGAATCAGATAAAACTACGTAATTTCATGATTTGGACAAGATTCAACCACTATAATAATTTATCTAACCGTGAGGGTTAAACAACATCAAGATCATATTTCAAATCATAAAACAACCGTAAGGAACAAAAACTTGAGATCTAGGATGTTGTAAGGTTGAGGCCTTAGAATCACTGAAAGAAGGTGTACAGAGGGAATTGTGCCAAAACAACTGCCACCTAAAAGACCTCCATGCGAAGCTGCGTTTAACCAGTGAATGTGTTGGAGAGCTAGTGTCTTTGTTGGATAAACTGCATGCACCAATTCGTTTTGAATTTTGCTTACTACTGCAAGAAGCGTTTGTATCAAATTTCGAAATTCAGCTTTCAGCAGAAATATATATATATTTTGATATACCCTGAATAAGAAAAAGGATTTTTAGCGAATGGTTTGTAAGTAAACAAAACATCACAGATAATTACAGCAAGAGAAAATCTTGAGTAAATTTTGATATTTTTAAAATTTTTCATGAGCAAACTATTACTTTGAAATTATACAATAAATAGGAACCAAACTTGATCTAAGTATTTCTTACAAAAATCTATAGATAGTGGAAAAGTCTTGCTATCCACAGAATATACTTTTTTTTTTTTTAATCCTTCCGAATTGTTACAGATTATAAAAATTGCCCACTTACTATAATAAACAAAAGAATTTTCGTGCTATAATGTTGCGGTCAAAAATCATCCACCGCCTTTCATATTTCTTACAAAGATATTAAACAACATTGGATAAATTTATAATATATAATAAACATTCTCATTAAATTCTTCCACAAGATGTCTACATTTTTATATATAAAAACCGTCATCTGTCATCGACCGCTCTCACTAAAGAAACTGTCAGAACCGGTTATTATTTTTATTTTAAAATTCCTTATTTATTTATTTTAAATGTCATTTTTAATACAAAATTTTATTTTTTATTTTTGTTTTAGAATGCAATGTATTCAATTTGAATTGGGTATTCAATAAAAATTTTCAAAAAAAAAAAAAAAAATTAAAGAAAATATATTCAAAGAGTGGTGAGAATTTAAAAAAACATAAAAGAAACCAGCAGGAGAGCTATTATTGTGAATATTATTTAGAAATGACATAAATTAAAATCTACGAGATATGCAAATTACTGAATGAAGTTGATAAGCTGATTTCTGCAGCCATTCTGCAACCCTAACTTATGTTGGTATATTCTCACTAACTTTATTTATTAGATTGCGATAATAATTTTAGTTTATATTCCTTTGTAATTAAGCCAGTTACGGCTATTTAATTTTTCTACTAAAATAATAGAACCCGGTTTCTCCTAGAATAGTTTTTTTGGTTGCGCCCGCAAAGTTGTGGCGGAGAAAGTGTGTCCTATCTCTTAGCCTGGCTTCTTTTCCAATTGGCTTCTGGCCAATTTCGGATTTTCATCCATTTTATCAGAGTTTGCTGTTTTTTTTTTGTTTTTTTTAATTAACTGTAGAAATGTTGATTTGCAAGTTTTATAGTTACCAAGTTGAGGAGTCCGGTGGGTAAAGTATGTGACAGAAACTGGTCAGGTATTAAGAAAAAATTAAATAAACAAATTGTGTTATGAAAAAATTCACACACTTGCTCTTATTGCAATGATAACACTATCTAATTGGCAAATTTTCTTAAAAAAAGAAATGTTATAAACTACCTGTAAGTGTACATTATACAGAAACAGAAATGTGGTGTTTATGTTTGGTGAATTTAAAGGCATATTTCACCAAGAAAGTGACTCATTTTGTGGCAGCGCCCTCTTCCGACTTCCTCCACTAAGCCTAACTCACAGGTAACCCCAAAACTCCCTCCTAGTTAGTATTCCAAATTTAAAGAAAATCGTTGGAGCCGTTTTCAAGAAAATTCCAAAAATAATCAAAAACTTATTTTTTAAAATCGCACTTCCTGTAAACCAATTATCTTCAGATTTGAAATTCGAACAACTATTTTAATGGAGCTTAATATAACAGCTGATAAAACAATATACTGATGTGGCACTTTAGAGGAAAGCTTAAAGTTACAGCTCTCACCCATGAATGCCACCTCCAAAAAAAAAAAAAAAAAAAATTCCCTAGAAAAATGTTCGAAATAAAAATTATAAGCCTCTATGTGTTTGTGTGTATGGATAGTATGCGAAGTTTAAATAAAATCGCATTTTCGGTTGATGGATGAAATCTTCGTGGCTATCACATACAGGGAAACCTTGCGAAATATCTATTTTGAGCTTCTTGCGTTATTCTCGTTTATAGATACTTTATACCATTCACAACATGCAGACCATTCACAAAAAAAAAAAAAAATTCTTATTCAGAAGTCCTCATATCATGTATTATATCATGTCCTCATAGAAAGTTTGACACGATCGCAGAGTACGTTAAAACCTACTGAAAATTGGAAAAAAATAAGCATAACTTTACTTTAATGTTCTATTTATTTACATATTTATTTATAAGATTTGTTAATGGACCATTAATTATCCTTACAAACAGAGTTGGTTACATTATTAAGACCATAAACTTGTAAAATTATAAATTAAAGTATTATAAATAAATATAAAAATGAAAACAACGCTCACTTGAACAAAAGTTGAAGTTAATAAAAATAGAAAACTACTAGACAGATAGCAATTTCCAACACTGAAGAATGTCATAATTAAATTTATTCTTAGATTTTATAATATATATTATAAGCACTGATTAAAGTAGAACGGTACTTTATAACGGAATATCTACATCACAAATTTAAAATATCAAATAGGTTAAAAGGGTAGTTTGTTTTGGTATTTTTATCTTACTGATAAGCAGGGCAGATTGAATTATATATGAGTGATATCTTCTTCATCTTCATTACTGTTACAGATCTTGACAAAAGTTCTTTGGGTTAAATTTAGCAGTAAAATTACCTAGTTGAACTTAAGTCTTTCAACCAAAGCTATGAAGCTGAGCAATATAGGACTTATATAAACCAGAGAGGATACTGTAAGTAAATATTGTTGCGGTAGCAGACTGTTATCAAATTGATATGTTTGTAATTGTGATTAGATAATGAATTTTTAGTTTTACCAAATCTGTATTTAAAAGAAAGATCAAAATAGGAGCAAGCCAATGTTCATTTAAATCATCACGCAACATTTTACTGGGATACTTTACAGTTTTCATTCCTTACACTTTTTCATCACTGTTCTATTAAAGTAGTCATTACTTCATAGTAGGAATTATCAAATTATGAGAGAACACGAGAAAATATAACTTTATGCAATATAATGCTTCATTTTTCACTTATGTTAATACTTGGTTAAAAGAAAACAGTAATATAAAACTCAAAAAGAAGATAAATAATACAAAACTGTCTAAAAATAAAAACAATATAAAGTGGTTGAGTTACTTCAAGGAATTCTGGGTAAAAGTCACGGAAAATTGCTCAATACTGAAAACAGTGTTGTACAATGAATACAATTTATAGTTATGGTTGTTAGTTTTATGTATATTTTAAGATACATGTTTAGGCTATTAAACAAAAACTCTATGTTCATAGAATGAGCTGTTTTCCCATTAAAATTTATTTAAACGTAAATTACAAATCCCTCCCCCCTCACACACAAATTACCATTCATAAGTTCCGTCCCAAAAATCACATATGAATAACACTCACACGATTTCTCTCTTATACCAATTATTACAAATTCTAATTGATAATTTGTCTTTAAACTCACTATGTTTACTAAGGGGGGACTTCCATTACATATAAATAATGATAATTGGAAATAAATTTCTTTACCTAACAGCGCCCTCTATCTCAATCTTCTAGCAAAGCTTTGTAGTTGGCAGATTATATTGAATCCGTAATTCACGGTTCTCCAGATCCTGCCTACAAACAATTATCCCGGGAATAATTGTTTAAAAATAAAATAAATAGGTTTGTATCTGTGCAGTTAGCATTTCTAAGATTAAAGAAAAATCTACGAAGATTTTTAAAAGAGAATTCCCCCCCCAAAAAAAGTCAGAAACTTTTTCTGCAAAGTCACCCTTCCGATAATCCGATTTTTATCAAAAGTAGGAATTCTTGAAACTTTTTAATGTATAGTAATATTACATAGAAGATGGAATTATATATTAATATTTAAATGGGAGTACAAGGAAATATTGCAGCTCCCACAGAAGTTTCGAAAAATCAATTTACCGCAAAACACTAAATATAAAAAAAAAAAAAATAAAGAACATTAATTAAAATCGCATTTCCGTCTATTAAACCAGAATATACAAGTTTCAGCTTCCTATAATTTTTCGATTTTGACTTATTTTGTACATGCAGACCGCGAACATTCGCTAAAACTATTTTTTTTCGTACTCACATGTCCTAAAAACATTGAATAACGATGAAAACCCAATGTTCGAATCAGTAGAAAGAGAAATTAAAGAAAAAATTAAATTTGGTCAGAAATAAATGTATTCTGGGCAAACGTTGCTTCCACTGTTACTACAAAGTATTGGAATCTAATTGAATATAAAACTAACATTATCTATAATTAAAAATCAATTATTAATAAGTACTGATATCATTGTTAATTGTTTTGATATTGTTATCAGTCAGCAAATAAAAATCAACAGACAGGAAATTAACTCTTATCATCAACTAATTCTGGAATTTTTGTTTGGAATATTTTACACATAAATCATAATTATTCAAAATTTAATTATACAAACTTTACCAGAATTTTAGTATTTTTTTTTAGACATTCATTCATTATTTTATGGTAATTACAGCCCGTTCCGCAGGGCGTATTCTTGGACCTATTATCTTCCCTTATACACTTCAGACCTTCTTACCCTCATAACCACAATCTTCACATTCCCAGATCACATAGCCATTCTCTCCTCATCATTCTGACCCAGCACAATCAATACATAATTTACAACAACACTTAAACTCTTTGGAACACTGGTTTTTATGGAAAATATACAAGTGAATATACAGAAATGCCAGAATGTAACACTCGCTCTTAGACGAACCAATTGCCCACCGTTTTATCTAAATCAGACTGCACTTCCCTGCACCAATATATTACGCCAATATATCTCGTACTTTACATTGACAAACGACTAAATTGGAACCCGCACACAAGACTCAAACGACAAGCACTAAAGGAACGTTACTATTTACTAGCGTGACTACTTCATAGACGATTAAATCTAACACTCACCAACAAAGTACGGATATACAACGCACTACTGAAAGCATATGAGGACTATAAACGTAATGACTAGAAATATGGGGATCAGCCAAGCATTCTAATATCTACCGCATTCAATTCTTTCAGTCCAAAATTCTTCGCCGTATAACCAACGCTCCATACAATGTATTCCTAACGACTACAACATAAAATTCATCAAGGAATTAATAAAATCTCGCTATAAAAAATTCACTCTAAATGATTTCTCACTCCAATCCATTTACCTACTTCAGAATTTTTTCTGTTTTTTTTTGTTTGTTTGCGATTTTCTTGAAAAATACACCAACAGGTTTCTTGAGATTCAAATAACTAAATGCAGGAAGACTTATTACTTTTATTTGAAAACTTGGAATTTACATTTCCCTCAAAAGTTTCGTTTTATTATAGTTTAGATTCTTATCACATCTATATAATATTGAATGCAACTAAAACGTTCAATCAGTAAAAATTCCAAATGTGTCATTTAAATTTATGTTAATGGAAGTAAAGAGAAAATGGTGAGAATTTTTTAAAACCAGATTTTTTAAAATTTAACTGAAAATCTAATAATAGTAACAAGGTTTATCAATTTTTGTATATTGTAATATATAACAGTAATGATAACAAGGAGTACTATATAATTATCATGTGTTATCAATTCATTTTGAAGTATTTGTTATTTTTATAATAACAATTATTTTAATTAATTATTTTAATAGTAATTATAAACTATTTTTATAATATATGAACGCCTCAAGTACTGATGTTGAAAATAATGTCTTGAAATAAAAAACAAGAAAACTAACCATGCCATTTATATTGTTCATAATAAAAAAGAGCCCAAAATTATTCGAACGATCAGAGTAATGCGGAGTATTTTTTTCAAGTCAACCTAACGGAGAGATCACCGAACTAAAATATGTGTGTGTATGTATGAGACCTCTCTCTTATAAGACATGAAGTTGACATTTAATTCTTAACATTATTTGCATCTAAACAATATTGTTGCGCGCACAATTCACTGATAAAATTTATGAAATGATGGTTGTAAACAGTTCACCTGATCTCCCAAAGATAATAATAATAATAATAACAACCCACACATACATATAAAACAGTATCAATTTCAATATTGTAAAATGGATGATGAGGTTCCATTTTACAATCTCAAATATAGAGGTTGTAACGAACATCAAAATATCAGTTTCAATATTGAAAAATAACGGTGAAAAAGTTCATTATGTCTTCTATAAATTGTTAGGAGGATTGGAATGGAATAATAATGAAATTAAAAACAATATAATATTGTAAAATTTACCGGTTTTATAGTATATCGTTTCTTCATAGCATAAGATTGACTAATGGATAGACAAATTGGTTTGCAGTCTTTTGTTTTGTCGCGTAAGTTCATATATATTATATATTTATAGGATTTTCCTCTATGAGCTTATTGTTTCGGAAGCTTGCACGGAGTTTATTGATGTCGGATATCGCTGTCCTAGCCATCTTATTTAATGATTTCCCTGCTCCCATGCCTCTAGAAGTCAATTCCTGTTGCTAAGAGTTTCGTGGTTTCTTTTTATTTATAGTTAACTAAACGTCTATCCACAATAAAGCTCTTATTGTCGGTCGCAGTGGAATGAGGCTCGCCCTCCCCACTCGAATCTAACTAAAAGTCTGAAAAGAGCACAGAGTTCAACTTCAATATTGCTTTCCTGCACTTCTGATCCACTCCTCACAATTTCTTGCATCGATAACTCCTCATTCTCCCATTAAGTTTATAGTTTGTTTACAATAATTATCTGAGCTGCTGAGATTAAAAGAGGAGGAGTTGTAAACTCCCAGGGTTCTCATCTACTCAGATAGCCAGGCGGTTCTACGAGCGATCAACTCGCACGAGGTCAACACTGTCTGGGAGTGCCTGAGTTTACTCAAGGAGATTAGTGGCCACAATAAGTTCTTCCTTGTATGCAAACCGGGCACTCAGGTCATAAAGGCAATAAGGCAGCAGATTGCCTGGCCCGGAAGATCCTTGTAGTGCCTTCCTAGGACCTGGAACCCTTCTGGGGCACTGCAAAGTGTCTCGGAAGTGCAACCATCAAAGCGTGGTTGCACCATCAATCTCAGGAATGGTTAATAAAACCCCAGGACAGAAGCAGGCGTTAAAGTTTATCAATAGTTAGTCGCCCCAAGGCTTACGACGAGAGTTACTCCAACTGGCCGGGTGACCATTAGGAGCTCTGTGGACCTTCTTACGGGCCACTGTAGACTTAACATGCACATGGATCGCATGGGCCTGGCAATGGATAGCCTGTATAGGTTTTGTCAGGAAGAAAAAGAAACAGCACTGTACGGCTAATGTGGTCAAGGTTTCGCTTGTTTGGAGAGGAGAAGCTGACACCGCAAGCTTCACTCATGTATCTCTCGGGACTCCTAGGTCTTATAAAACAGACATGGCTTGAGATGTGCTCTAAATAGTGAATGCTCCCGGGATCACAGAGTTCCTCTTCCGATTCCAAAGTCTAATTGGGAGAACAGGACTGGGGAGGGAGCTCTAGATTGGGAATGCCCAAATAGACTCGTAGGGACCGCGGTGGCGTAGGCTGATTAGCCAATCCCCCTCCCCCTCCGATCGAATAGTTTGTTTAATCGTTCAGTAGTTAAAAATTAAAAAGAATCTGTTACAAGAATCATTTAGAGAAAAATAGCACTTCCTCTGAAAGGAAGAAAAGGTAAAGAAGGAAGTGTTCTCTAATTAGGTGTATAAAAGTCCATGCAATCTCCATTGCAATAATATTAAATCAAAATTAAAATTTTTGACATAATGAATTTTCATTCAAATTTCAAGAATAATGAACTTCAGAGTTATATGGTAGCGATAGTAGTAATTAGCAACCATTTAAAATCTTTAAGGACAAAAAATCCATTATTTTGGTATAATATAGCAAAACTATCAAGAAATTTCACTCCCTTAGTTGATGCATGCAATGAATGTTTTCACCGATCGTCTTCGACCGGTTCCAACAGTTAAGATCACAAAATACAGCAACCTTGTCAGTGCACATGAACGACCGTAGCGTCGCAAACCTATCCTGGAAAAGATCTTTTATCAGTATAAAATTCTGATGTAGAACGCTCAAAAGACTTTCATTAACTGCAATTATTACAATTCTAATTGGATTCTTAGTTCGAACTGCATTAGATATAAACATTTAAAGAAAATCGTTGCAGTAATTTGTGGAAGAAAACTAGCGCAAAAATAACATTCAGCAATATCTGCATTTCTGGTTAATAGTTTTTTGATCCTGTAACAGTTCCTGTGACTTTTCGTTTGTAAGCTGTTTTGTCACACCCCATGCGCTAAAAAACATTTTTTCATCGTATTCAAGGACTTCAAAACATCTATTTCTGCTTAAAACTTAATTTAGATAATTTGTCACGAGAACAAAAATTCTTGCACTTACAGACTTAGGTCAAAGTAAGAATGACTGTGTAATGGATTCTTGGCGGCACGTCTTCCCTTTCAGCTAAAAAAAAAGTATGAAAATCCGGCCAAGGCTAAATTACTCAAACACGCCAGATCAGGCATCTCTAATTTTAGATGTGGCCAATTTATTTTCTCTTTTGAAGTGGATATTAAAGAAATTTTCCTTTCTTGAAAATTTAACTAATATTTAGGCAGAAGGTAAAATGAAAACCAAGTCTTCCAGAATTGCTTACTTCTTCAAGTGCACTATTCTTGCAGGACGGTGGCGATCTTCACCGCTGTAAAAATCCTAACCACAGCACTTCGGAATAATAACGCAGTAGATACCCCAAAAATTGCCGGAGCCATTGTGCAGCCAAGATATCCAATTCGACCGGGATTCCGTCGGCCGTTTGATCCTGCCCTATAGTACAGAATATTTGCCATTCCTCACTAGAGCCAAAGTATTGCTCTTTAGCCTGTTTGCAGTGTCCATTTATTTACATTATTTATTCATTATTCTGACGATTCCAACATCGTACCAGCCTGAATCCTAGAAACATCATCCCCGGTAGGCCCACATTTCCATTAATAATTTTACGATTAATATTTTGGTAAAATAATATAAATTTAGCAGTTAGTTATACGCAGACTCGAACAGGGGATCTCCCAGTTGTAAGGCCATACCCATAATCCACCTCTCTATACAGTACTGTGAGTATTTCAACATTTAGTCAAAAGTGTGAGTAAGTATTACGGTACATGACGTCATATTTGCGTTTCACATATTTTTTTTTTTTATTTAGGATATACCAAGAAATCCATTAAATCAAAAATCTAAAATTACCTGTCATTAAAATAGAAAAAAAAAAAAAAAAAAATAGAATCTGCTTTTTATTGACAATTTTTTGCTCCCCTAGGGAAAAAAACAATATCCAGATGACAAACATATGGCGTGTTTCAATTTTATGACAGACCTTATCAAATGTGGTAATATAATTTATATATAGTTTAAAAAAGTGCTGCTTTTCGTTCGATATAGAAGAAATTATTATTAAATTTCAAATGAACCGATGGTTGGCAGGGGCCAAAAGAAGAAAACTTTCTAATTTTAGGAATTTTAGGAATGAACGAACTTTTCTTAGGTTCGTTTCGGAAAATTCCTTTCTCAGAAACTGTTAAGGAGAGTTCCCGGGAGTGTTACTGTCATTTTACTTGAATCCCTAACTAAGGCCACACTTTATTATTACACCAAATATAATAAAATTAAAAATCTGGTGTGAAACACTCACACGACTTTAATTTATTGCAGTTAATATAATTGTAAAATAGACAAACATCCATTAAATTTTTGAAATTTTTTATACACTTAGTCAAAAATAAATCTAGAGGAGGGGTGAAGTACATGTTGATTAGTAACCTCGGCAGGTAGGTACAGAATGTGTTTACACAATAATCCAGAAGAGAGCGCCAAAACATTGCACAAACTCAAATAAAATTTTAAAATTCAATGGCACAGATTTCAACAGCACTCAAAAGAAATTTTTCCGGTAAAATGTGCTAATTAATAAATGTTATTAGGTTTTATCTGTGCAATTAGCATTCCAAATTTAAAGAAAATCATTTTAGCCGTACGCGGAGAAATTAAAAAAAACAAAAAACTCAAAAACCTGTTCTGTACAATCGTATTTCCGGTTAACGGATTTTCTTTAATCTTGGAATTCTAGAAATGCTTTTAACGTACAACAATATTATATTAATTGAACCATACATTGAATTAAAATGCTACTTTATAGCAAACCTTAGCGCTATTGTTCCCCCCCCCAAACCCCTAAAAAATACATTTTCCCGGGGAAATGTTTAAAGTGATAAGTATTAAGGTGTATAGAATAATTATACGAAGTTTACTAATTCGTTGGAGCCGTTTTCGAGAAAAACGTGAAACATTAAAAAAACCAAGATTCAGTAAAGTTACACTTTCGGTTGATGGATTTTGCCCGAATCCTTCGTTTCAGATGTACCCAATAGAATCCCAAGATTTAGCTTTCTATAATTTTTCGATTTTGAGATTTTTTTATTCACATACACATATAGGCCTCACGATAAGAACTTTTTTTTTTCAGCTTCGCAGCCGTTCTCCCATAGTTTCACCAACCTTTCACAAAATCCCTATGAAAAAATAAAATTAATAAAGGAAGAAGTAATAAAACACACAATATTCCAAAGATGGGGTCACAAGGCTTATACATTGAGGAAAAAAAAATCTTAAAACACAATAAACCGTTATTATGGCATGTATATATTATATTTTTCTAAAATTTCTCATCAATATTTTGGCAATGCATATATATATATATATATATGAGAGAGAGAGAGAGAGTAGGTATTTTAATAAAAAAACAAAAAGAACCAGTTGTACGGTAATTTAAAGAAACTGGTTTTCAATTTAGTAGCGGTAGGATTCTTTTAATATAAATGACCCTGATGGAAAGTCATTTGGAGTTTGGATAGAAAACTAAATAAAACAACAATATCACTGTGTATGACATTCACACTACTTTCTTTTATTTGCAATTATTACAATTATTATTATTGCCAAATTTTCTTCAGTTTTCTTAATGAACATAAAAATTTTTCTATTAAAATTGAAATTCGTACTAAACTTCTTAATTCTTCTTAAGTTACTCATAAATATATGTAACGGTAGCAGGTGGACGATTGGTGAAATCATCGGAACTGATACTTTACTCCTAAATTATATTTCATAGTTACTGGGTTACTGGGTAGTTATGGGAAGGGTATATGGAGGGTAGAGTGACTGAGGGCAGAGTGATGATGTGATAGTATGATGAATGTAGAATGGTGTAGCGTTGGCTACTGTGAGTCGCCCAAAGTATGAGGTGGCTGGTTAAAACTCTCACTTGTTCTAACGGTAGATTAGCTAGTGTGGCTAAAATTTGGCTTGATGAACCTTTCAAGGTTGATCTTGAGACTTGTGACTTAGTGACTTAAAACTTTTCTCTTGAAAGTTTATCTGTCGACCGATCTGTTAAGCCCTCATATGATCGGCTTTATAATCAGTTTCGTCTATCGCTAGCGAAGCATTTTGTACGTAAGTTTGATTGTTGTTCGTATTGAAACCCATTCGCCGTATACATTGCAATGGTCATGACGGAGGGTGTAATTCGTGGTGGACGTACGCTTGGAGGCTCAATGGCAATTTTTGTTGTGGCTGGTATTGAAAATATTGAGTTCAGCATATGTGGCGAATTCGCTGCCTTGTTTCCATTACATAAAGCTGAACTGGATCTAGCTGCAAGTGACTATATTGCAGACTACCAGATACTGCTTCTAGCAATACTCAATCAAACTTGAAATATAGTTTAGAACACAACCTAAGGTCCAGCAGATCACCTGGAAGCCCGTTAAAATAAATCTTTCCAGGACAAAAAAAATTCAAAAAATGTGTTAGAGTTATATGTATATGTGTGGTCAGCAATCCAGGTTTGAAATAAATCTTTGCAACTGTTTTCCCAGATAAAAACCTTCTGAAATGTATTCAGTAAAGTCGCATTTCCAATAGCTGTAGAACTGTTCATTGTCCTGAACTGACACAAGAGGAAATGTTAATTATATTGCAGCACACTTTGCGACTCCCAAAACCTCACTCAAAGTTCAATAGAGAAATGTTTCATTTAAAAATGGCATGCCACATAAATGTAATTAACAAAGAAAATTTTTGGGCATCCTTATCGAGAAAATGTAGAAAAACTGCAATAAATGATAATGACCGAAACTTTCTTGGTAGTTTCTAAAGTGTATGAGCGGATTTCCTCTGAAAACTCTGTAGAAATGGCAGAAAATATCAGGTTGCTACAAAACTTTTTGTGCATAAAAAAATTTACTTAAAAATAAATATACAAATGCTTACCTGAACCTTATTCTTCATTTCATACCACTTTCGTTCACCTTTCTGCAAACATTTCACTTGTGGTAACGATAACTTCTTCAGTATTGAGACGACAAACTCCTCACACTCTAATCGTACTGTTTCCTTGATTTTTAAAGTGGCCGTTCTTTGAAAAAAATGAGTCTTAGATGGAAAAGACCGTAATCTTATGATGCAGCAACGTGGAACTTGGCAGCTGAAATAAACGCCTATTCCTTTCAACTCTGCTCATTTTACCTGAGTCGAATGTGAACAATAGGCGGAAGCGTTTTCTTGTTGTTGAATAGCTTAATTTAGGTAAATTAAAAACGGGTAATTCAATCCTGCTGTGTAGTATTCAGAGTCAACAGGGAAAAAATGGCACTTTTATACTAAACAAAAATCATGTACATCCATAAAAAAAAGAAGAAGGGCAAATTAATTGATCAAATATTGATATTCTTGGAATATGTTTCCAATTAATTGCCACTAATTACATTCTCAATTTTATTTAAAAATTTATTTTATTGTCGAAACAAACAAATTCTATTTTATTCATTATATTTATTAAATATAAGGGTACCGTTAATATAGTCATGAAAAATACAACGAACATAAATTTCCTATTTGAGAAATTAAATGTTTCTGTCTAATAGAAATTTAATGCCACCTGTTCATAAATAATAATAATAATAATAAAATCAAATTAAATTAAGAAATATAAATTAAAAGTGTTGTAACATATATTTTTTTTTTTTTAATTCTACATGTCACGTACTGAATTGCAATTAAAAAAAATGATAATAATGGAACCTACCATATAAAACAACAATAAACAAAAAAAAATAACTGAAATGGACAATTTTGTTAATATACAGGGTGACCAGAGTTATATGCTCCACCCACTTTTTTTTTAAACGGCGGGAAATTTCGAAAAAATAGAAAACACGTATTTAATCATTTTTAGTCTAGTTTATTTTCAGTGATTGATCCAGTTTTTTAAACCCCAATATCCCGAGATACAGCATCCAACTTTTTCTTTTCAAATGGAACATTATATTTTTTTTTGCATATTTTTATAGTAGTTGAGCCTCTAAAAAAAAAAAAGAAAAAAAAATTAAATCGTTTTAGGTTTTTGCAAAAAAAAGTTAGGGAATTTAAAATATTGGAAAACAAATTTCGGTTAATTCAAAATCACCTTATTTTTTCTTTAAAGAAGCTCTTCAAACTGGGCACCATCGACGGATAGGCAAGCCAAGCTCTGGACTCCCACGCTCTGTTTGTAGCAGCACTTAGGTGGCAAAGTCAACATCTAGGCGGGCTAGAGTTATTCGACGTTCCAGATCTTCGACCTAAGCCACGGGATTAAGGTTACTGTACACTTTATTTTTTAGATATCCCCCACAAAAAATAGTCCATTGAGGTTAAGTCCGGAGATCGAGGTGGCCGTTGGATCGGACCATGAGTTCCTAACCACTTTTCGTGGAAATTTCTGTCCAGGTAACGTCGAACAACTCTCGCATTATGTGCCGGGCAACCTTCTTGTTGAAAATACATATCTAGCCGACGTTTTAGAGGGACATCTTCAAGCAGAACTGGCAAAATGTCTCTTAAAAAAGTTAGATACCTTTCACCAGTTAAGTTTCCTCTGTAGAAGTATGGGCCGATTAGTTGGTTTCCTAAAACTCCACACCAAACGTTTGTAGAAAAAACAACCTGATGGCGTGTGGCGAAGGTAACTTGTGGATTTTCTTCAGCCCATATTCTAAAGTTCCAACGATTAAGAAGGCCATTGTTGGTAAACGTTGATTCATCAGTCCATAAAATTGTGCATTTTTTGTGCATTTTTTGTGGGGATATCTAAAAAATAAAGTGTACAGTAACCTTAATCCCATGACTTCAGTCGAAGATATGGAACGTCGAATAACTCTAGCCTGCCTAGATGTTGACTTTGCCACCTAAGTGCTGCTACCAACAGAGCGTGGGAGTCCAGAGCTTTGGCTTGCCTATCCGTTGATGGTGCCCAGTTTGAAGAGCTTCTTTAAAGAAAAAATAAGGTAATTTTGACATTAAACTGAAATTTGTTTTTCATATTTTAAATTGCCATAACTTTTGAAAAACCTAACCGATTTTAATTTTTTTTTTTTTTTTTTTGAGGCTCAATTACTATAAAAATATGCAAAACAAAATATAATGTTCCATTTGAAAAAAAAAAGTTGGATGCTGTATCTCGGGATATTGGGGTATAAAAAAATGGTTCAATCACTGAAAATAAACTAGACTAAAAATGATTAAATACGTGTTTTCTATTTTTTCGAAATTTCCCGCCGTTTTAAAAAAAAAGTGGGTGGAGCATATAACTCTGGTCACCCTAATTATTATATATATATATATATATATAATATTCTTTGTCCGAGGCGACGTAAGCGCTAGAGCAGGTGCTGCCTCCATCACTCTCTCCCTCTCCCGGCGATCGCTCTCTTGCAGTGCCCAGCCGGTCATGACTTCGTAAATACACTGCAGTCAGTCCTGTATTGGTTTACCACTAATTCTATTAAATTCTGGCTGGTATCCTAACATCTCTTTGATCATTTATTGTGTTCCGTAGGAAGTGGTTATCTCCATACCAGTAAGAGCTCTTTGGTTTGTTCGGACTAACAAATCATCCTTAACTTCGATAAGCTCTTCAATCCTTTCCGACCTTGTGTATTGTACTTTCAAGAAGCGCGCAGATATATGGTAGAAATCCATCAAAACCGGAAGGGTGACTTGAATGAATGTTTTTTTAATTATATCCTGATTTTTCACAAAAACTACTACAATGATTTTTATGGAAATCTTCGTATACTGTTCGAAACACATATCACTTTTATTTGAAACGTTTTCCCGAGAAAAATTTAATTTTTGGGGGATTCTGGAGGGGGGGAATTATGCTCTTCTTTTAAGTACCACAGCTCTATAATAAATATGGTTTTTACCAACTACATAACATTAATACACATTACGAGTATTGATAGAATATCAAAATTTGGAAGAAAATCGGTAAACCGGAAATGGAATTTTACAGAAGAGATTTTTGAGAGTTTGGGGGGGGGGATTATCTCTAAAATGACTATAATGATTTCCTTTAAATTTGGAATGCTAACTGCATATGTATATATAAACGTATTATTTTTATTTAAAGCATTTTTCTGAAAAAAGTTGCACAAACTTTGTTGGTTAGGATATAATAGTGCATTCACATAAGACTGCTCAGGTATACAAGTAAAATCTCCACTACCATTTTTATGGCCAGCCCACCTAAAGAGATTTTTTTAACGTTGTAATTAAAAAAAAAAAAATTCTTGATTAAATTGTATTAATTTAGATTAAGTGAAAATCGTATGAGTGATACACATCAGATTATTATTTTTTTTTTTTTTCAATTAATATATCAGTAACTTTTCTCTTCTACATTTTTCTCTGGCCAACTCCACTACAGTTCTTCTCAGGCGAGAAAATCAAAGAGCAGCACTGCCTAGACTTGAAATCAAAGTATCCGTGTCCCAATCCAATCTATTACAGACCAGTTCCCTCCCATTGAAAAAAGTAATAAGTAATTTACTAGGTTTTATTGTATATACTTTGAATATTAATTAAAGTATTAAATTATAACAACTATAAATAAATTATCTAAATATAAAATAAATTAGTAAAAAGTCAGGATAGCATAAAAAAAAATAAGGACGTAATTACCTCCGTTATGTTATACTTTAAACAGTAACGGCTTTTACATCTTCTTCTTCTTCTGCTTCTAAATAGCACCACGAAGCAACTATAAATATAAAAGAGAAATTTAAGGTCGTTAGTATGTATGAGTTGTGAGCTCCAGTTTCTAGCAAGTGAGAACGGGCGGTGGAGAAGAACGTTTGGTGCGATAAGAGGTCTCGCTATGAATCTTTGACTTTTCTCCAAGACGATGCTCTAATCAGAGTTGCTTTGCTTCCTCTTGTTGACGACATACAACTAACTAACCAGACATCGTAAGTCCAACAACACACAGCTAACGACATCTTTAAACTGGGCAGACACTCATACCAGTCTTTCATATTCTTAGTTAATATGCTTTTCCTTTCCCCGGTCCTCTGTAAATGAGTAAATCATAAATAAATGAGCTCCATCCCCACTAACTGGCAAGAATACACTTGTTACTAAACTAGTCAGATATGAGGTAAAATGTAACTAAGTAAAAAAAAATGTACCTACAAACTAAAATACTAATAGTACTAGAAATGAAATCTGTGGAAAATTAATTGCAATAAATAATTTATTACTTTCTTATACCGACGTAGGACAAGAAAATATTGCAATCGTTAAACTTTTCGAAATTTATTTTTTGTCAGAAACATATATTCGGGGGTTTGCTTCATCTTATGTTCGTACAGCATAGACATGGATATTGTGGTTCGATGCTTAATGAAATGACACCTCCGTCATTTCATATTTACTTCTTGAGCCGGCCTCTCTCATTTTTACTTTCTATATGTTTTAAACATCCTAAACACGACCAAATATTTTTAATGATGATCTGTAACTATGTGTGTGTTTGTGTGTATGTGTTTATGTGTATTAACAAAATATCGCAAAAAAAATGAAATATTGCAGTAAGTTCAAACTTGGATATTCCGTTTAGATATGATCACCGCTTCTGATACGAAGGTTTCTGGCAAAATTCATCAACCGTAAGTATGAATTTATTGAGGGAATGTTTATTTTTCAGTTTTTCTCGAAACTAACTTCAACAATTTTCTTTAAACTTCCCGGGAAAATTGATTTTTTGTTGTCATAGAGGAACTAAGCTTTCATTTCAATTACAACTTAAGAAGGAAAAGTATTGGGAGATTCGGTCTTTTTAAAAAAATAAGAAAACTTAAATTCTTGCCAACGTTTCAACAAATATATAGTCTTTTTCAAGGCCTACAACATATAAATACAACACGTACTTTTTTGAAAGTCAAAATCAAGAAACAAAATCAGAAAATAATAAAAAATAAAATTATAGATAAATTAATAAATTTTTTGGTTTACTTACATAAAAATTAAAAAACTA
The DNA here is from genome assembly GCA_011037195.1 of Triatoma infestans. Taxonomy (NCBI): domain Eukaryota; kingdom Metazoa; phylum Arthropoda; class Insecta; order Hemiptera; family Reduviidae; genus Triatoma; species Triatoma infestans. The sequence goes on from JAAEAF010000293.1 coordinate 272,771, forward strand.
TCAAATAATCTTCAAAACATAACAAATTTATAAACTTATGTATAAATTTGGAAAATAAAAAGTTGAGAAACACCTCAACATCACAGAGAATAGTGAACAAATAAACCATAGTGAACAGCGGGCAGGTATAGTTATAACGGGACTAGTGGAGAAAGGGGTCTATTGGGAAAACCAATGTTAGGGGTTAAGAAATGAGGTTATGATAAATTGAAGAGAGATTGTTGGTATCTGTCCTGTAATTAATAGAATTTTTCTGTTTTCTTATATATAGCATTTCTAAAAAAATTAAGTTTTTTCCTATTACGTTCAGTTGCCAAAATAAAAAACTTAATAAAAAATAAGTAAACCTAAGTAAGTAAGTAAATAGTAAATAAGTAAAAATAAGTAAGAAAAATTTATAAATTAATCTATAATTTTATTTTTTATTACTTTCTGATTTTGTTTCTTGATTTTGACTTTCAAAAAAGTACCTGTTATATTTATATGTTGTAGGCCTTGAAAAAGACAATATATTTGTCGAAACGTTGGCAAGAATTTAAGTTTTCTTATTTTTTTAAAAAGACCGAATCTCACAATCCTTTTCCTTCATATAAGAACGGTCGAAAAGAATCTTCCATTACAACTTAAGGGAAGGGATTAGCTCAGTGGTTAACGCGTTGGACTCCCACGCGGAGGACCCGGGTTCGAGTCCAGTGCTACCCTTAGATTTTTTCTTCCTGCAAACCGTCTCCAGCTCACTGTCCGGTGATGAACAGTGTTGTCTGTAACGAGAGAACACTTTCCGGAGGCCGGCAGTGCGCTGAGAAGTCTCCGGGCGTCAATGACTTCAGGTGTTGACGGGCCTTAAATAAATAATAAAAAAAAAATTACAATTTCAGAAAAAATATATGGTTCTACCATCTAAATATTGCACTATTAGTACAGTCCATATTGATAATCATGATTTCTTTCATCTAAAAAAGAAAAATAACATTTCGCCCAAAAATATCAATCAATAAACCACTTCTATAATTTTGATGATTATTAATTATCGTTTTTTTTTAAAAAATAAAAAAAAAATGACATCAATTTTGTACATTGAGTTCTTTGTATATTTGTCATTTTTATATTAACTATCGTTTTGATGATAATCTTCAATTCTCGTATTTAGAATGTGTTAAAATCAAGATTTTTAAACGGGTCAGTCTTATAAAATTTTATTATTATATTAACTGGTTGCCGATAGGCGTGGGAACCTATATGGCTTTTATCCTTTCAATTTCCCCTCAATTCATTCGACTAATTAATCTCCTCCAATAGTTTGCCGGTCTGTCTACAATATCCTAGGATATCCTTCAACTCCAACCCTCCCAGGCTTTCCTTTGAGAGTGAGGCCTTCCCATACGCACGAAATTTAGTACCAGCGAAACGGGGACACAGACATAAATAGTGATACACAGTATCCCTAGCTATATCATCAAAATTCTGGGGCTGGACGTCCTCCCTATTTTATACTCATGGGTGCCCAATCATAATGCTTCTCAATCTTATCCTACTCAAACTGTGGAGGTAATCTGAACCCCCACCCCCTAGTATCTTTGATAAATCTTTTGGCCTGGAGGTCCTACGGCGTGTCCTTCCAACGCTTCTTCAATATTCTCGTCTCCCAAAGTTTAATCTGACTCACTTTCGCAAAACCTCTCTTGACGGCAACGTTTGGCTCAGGACCACAAACAGGTAACGAGGATCCCTTCCTAGCCAGCCGGTCCGCTCTCTCATTGCCTTCTATTCCCGTATGTCCGGGAAAGAAGAGCCTTCTCCTGATTCGCCCATCTAAATAGTTAAAAATACAATTTTAAATTAAAGACTACTAGATTTAGCGATCAATATTGTATATAACATCAGATACTTTACCATTTTTTTTGAATGTTGATTAGATAGAATAAATTTTAAAAAAATTCAAATTCTTGCCAACGTTTCAGAAATATTTATTTCCATTTTCAGGGCTATAATAATTTAACACAATAGATTAGTAAAATCTGAAAATACTATTCGCAATAAATAATATTAAGTTATTGTTTTTTAACTTATCTTTGAAAATGAAGTATATAATTATATATATTGACAATAACCACTATTCTAATATAAATTTATTACCACTGTTTGTTTATATTAATTATTAAACTTGCACAGAGGAAGAAATCTAAATGCATTACAAAATTAATGACTATTGGAGAATAATTGAATTAAAAAAAACTGAGGGTTTGATTTTATGGTTATCTCTAGTTGATTTATATTTAAAGAATAAAAGATATATATATATATAAAATTGTGTGTATAATTTGTAAAGATATATAAAATGAAGAGAAAACACTGTGTAAAAGGATTTGAAATAATATTTGCATATATATATATACACGAGCTGGGGCGGGTGTTGGTGTAGTGGTTATGAGCATGGGCTTGTAAGTGGGAGGATCCCAGTTCGAGTCCCGCGTATAACTGCTAAATTTTATATTTGTTTAAAAAATGTTAACAGTAAAGTATGTGCTTCCGCTCCCATCCACGACACCTATTTGGTAGTTGGACGTTAAGCCCGCCTGAAAAAATAGGCATTACTTTACTATATACACGAGCTCATATATATATAATGAAATGTAATGTTATACTACTCGTAGTAAAGAATAGGGGGAATTATGTATGTAATATGAGAAGCGATGTAATATGGGTTCATGTAAATTTTTTGCAAGAGATAATCAGTAATTTTGTTTGTTATAACATATGTCTTTGATTTGAACGTCTTTTTATATAGTTTATGTTCAAAAAATCAATAACTGAGGGTTTTTTTTCGATGGCAAAATTATTGTGGTGTTCAGATATTTTAAGTTATAATAATTCTTGAAACACATTGTTAAATCAATTGTAATTTTTCCCATAAATTAATATAAAAAGTTGGATCGTTGAAAATTTAATCCTGTATTAATGAAAAAAAAAAAATGTACTTTGTTATCATTAAAAATTCTATAAGCTATAATAAATGATCAATTTCTGAATGCCTTTAAAATCTTTTAAAGTTAAAGTTTTAACAAATATTTCATACTTTATTTTTACAATATTCTCTGAAAATATAAGTACATTTTAATTACGATGAAAGATATTTAAGCAGCCAGCCACATCTTACAAGCCAGAGTTCTTTCATGTTTTGTAATCTTTTGAAAGCTTACTTTTCTTAATGTTATAACACAAGTCTTCCCCTTTTTTTTTGCTTTGGATTTTTCTTTCCAATTTTCTTTTACGTAATCTTTAATTTAACTTTTCTTTTCTATTTTTTTTATTAACTTTTTACTTTTCATAATTGTATTTATTAAATGTATAAAGAAAATTTATTAATAATTTAAGAAATTAATATTTGATGATTTTTTTTTTTTTAATTCCCTATTTTATGTAAAACAACGAAACTTTGCATTGAATTATAAATTTCACAATATAAAATATGAAATTTTATCAATTTTGTTGGTAATTGGTTATTCTTACAGGACAGGAAAACTGTATCCCCCCCCCCATCCTTTCCTTTTTCAAAGAACATATATAAATGGTCTGACATCACTTTTTTCACTATTTAAATTCTGTCCGTTCAAGTCTAAAAGATTAAAGTTTAAATTGAAAAAAAAACATTGCCCATTTTTAGATACAGATCGTGCTTCAAATTATTAATACCATCGTATATACCATTCAATTACTATTTCTCGGGACGTGCAACAGTATCTTAAATTCAGATTAAATTTCCAACAAAAACCAGATTTTATCTGCCAGAATCTCCTTTCGTCTAATGGATTATTGATTTTTTTTTTTTTTGTTTATATGAAATTATATAATATTGATGAAAAAAAGGAGGGCTTAGAGAGCTATATGAGAAATATAGAATTTATTGAATATAAGTTCAATAAATTCTATATTGAACTTTTTATTCTTTATGTTGTTTTATTTATATCTTCTTCTTCTTCATTGGCTTTCCGGTCAGAGGACCTTAAATTACGTTCTCACTCCTCTCTCAACGAAACCAATCCTTCTTCAAATCCTTACTTCTAGAATCCTGATATCTTGTTCGACGCCGGCCAACCACCTGAATCTCGGCCTTCCTCTCTTTGTAGCACCTCCTATAAATCTTTCTATCATTTTCTTGAGAATTCGGAATTTCTCCATTCTTATTAAATGCCCTAGCCATCTCAATCAAAACCTTAATCCATCCGACCAAATCCTGTTCCTGGCACAATTCGTGAATTTCATTATATACTAAGGCCAACTTGGATTAATAAAAATATCCGAGTTTTAAGAAAAAAAATTTGTTAATTAGATTTATAATACTCGCCTTTGGGGCTGAAATATGGACCAATTTTTAAAACATTCTGTGTGAAGATGAAGGTGCTAGAGATGGAATATGCAGAATTTGGTTTGCGAAAGACCAGAATGGATAAAATGAGAAACATAGATACAAAGAAGGAAATGGACGTTTAGGAAACAATGAGAGAAAGAATTAAAAGATGGAAGTTAGCATGGTATAGACATCTTAGATGTATGCCGGAAGAAAGATAGCCAGAAAAGGTTATGCCTTCGAGAAAAAGAAGGAGTAGATCGGCAAGAAGATGGGTGGAGGAGATTGAGGAAATGATGGCTGGATAAGGACTGAGAGATGGAGATTTGGTGGATTGGGAATTTCGGACAAAAGGAGTGACCTGATAGCAACCCAACATAGAGAAACGCCAGAAAAAGTAAGTAAGTAAGTAAGTAAGATTTATAATCATTGCAGTAAGAGAAGTCGTTATGATTCTCTCTGATATATAGTGAGCCTGTGTTCATGAAATCGGAAAATATCTTAGTACATAAAATAGGAAAGGACTTCAAACATAAATTATGTTAAAGCACTGCAAACTTTGAGAATAACGTAGAATGGCCAGTTAGACAATCATCCTGATTGAAAACATTGTTAGTTACTTATGAGAATGTGAATAGAGCACACGGTTTGTGTCGGTTGCATATTTTGATGAATTAATAGTTAATTAGTAAACAAATTAACGTCAAGTTATTGTTGATATTAAAAGCCAATAAACTTCCTTTGGTATTCTGTATTAGAATGGCGTTTATTATCACCCTCGAGACAACTCAGACACCCAATAAAGTACCTAGTGTTAAAACTAGGAATACGATACCTTCACATTCTTTATATATACTTTTTATCATTGATTTTCCACAGAAACAATTCAGCTTTGAGATAATAACTAGCAAGGACCAAGCTATTATGTTTCTAAATCGTTCAAAATTTAAAATTAAATCTTACAAACAAGAAACTATTGTTATACTAAGTATGCAAAAGAATTTATAATTGCGTCAACACTTTATCTACTAATACTCACAATTGTGGTCCCGAGCCAGCCCTTGCCGTCATTAAGAGGTTCTATGATAGTCAGATTAGACTTTAGGAGACAACAGTTTTGGAGAAATGCTGGGAGAATATGCAGAGATGCCTCCAGGCTAGAAGATTTATCAAAAGGACTAAGCAGTGGGTTTCAGACTACCTCCTGTCCCTTAGTAGGATAGGATTGAGGACTTTAGTGGGTGTAGTGACTGGACACATATAGGTGGTAAGTCATTTGCATAATATAAGGAGGACATCTAGTCTTATATGTCAGAACTGTGATGATGGAGTTAGGGAAACGGTGTATCACTATTTATATCAGTGTCCCCGTTTCGCTGGTACCAGCTTTCGTGTATTTGGGAGGACATCACCCTCGCGGGACTGCCCTGGGAGGGTTGGAGCTGAAAGATATTTTAGGATAATGTAGACAAACAGCTAGACTACCGGGGGAGATTAATTAGGGGGATGATTTGAGGGGAAAATTGGGAGGATAAAAGCTATAAAGGCTTAGGTCCCAGGCAGATAGGCACACACTTTAAATAATGGTAATAATGCTCGCAATAATACTGTTAACTTTAGTTGAACAGATTTTCCAGTTTACCTCAAATTTATCTCAAAATAGCTCAATAATTTTTCTTCAACTTGTTTTAACTATTACAAACTGTGGAAGAGCTTAAGCTAGCTTCCATTAATGGTCCGATTTGTTCGGACTATTGTAAATGTTAGGTGGGTTAGTTCTGGGTCCGAATTTTGGTTCTAGACTCGGTTTTGTTTATCTTGGGGGTACTTGCATTGGCCCAATGAAGCCTTGGATAGAGAAGGGCTTGGTTCCTCTCCACAAAGAATAATTATTATAATGATAACAAGGGAAGGGTTAGCGCACTGGACTGCCATGCGGAGGTCTCGGGTTCAAGTCAAGCTGTGCTGACCTCAAATTTTTTCTTCCTAGGAGCCTCTACAGCTCACTGCCTGGTGATGGTTGTTTATTACGAGAGAATGCTGTCCGGAGGCCGGCTTTGCACTGAGAAGGCTCCGGGCGCCAATGACCTCCAATATGTTACAAACCATTCAAATTCAAAATAAAAATTTTTTAATTATAACTATGTGAATTGTAATAGGATTAAGTTGTGTGACTGTTTCACTTACCACACTTATTACTTCCTCTTTCCCCTGGTAATTGAGTTTTCATTAGCAATAAATGTTTTATGTTCCCTGAATATGAAAGAAATATTTTTAACGTCTGTGTGTATGTGTGTGTGTGTGTGTGTGTGTGTGTGTGTGTGTGTCAGTACGTATGATGGAAGCTCAAACTTAGTATTCCGTCTACCACCTCAAGTGATGAAGATTTCGAAGCAAAATCCATCAACAGAAAGTGCGAATTTAATAATTTTTTTTTTCTTTTTCAGTTTTTCGCGATTATTTTTTAATCTTTGTATACGTATTACTTTTATTTGAAATATTTTCCTGGGAAAATTAATTTTTTGGGAGTTCAGGGGGCAGGAGGGACAGTAGTGTTAAGCTTTCCTTTAATGTACAACTTCAGTACAATGAATAATCCTACTATCTATATAATAAAATGAATATATGCATGAAAATCAGTGAACTCGATTTTTTGGAAATTTTCTCCCCAAGTTCTATAACAATTTCCTTTAGTCTTGGAAATCTTATTTGTTCAGATATAAACGTAACATTTTTATTTTTAACATCCTTTTTTTTAAAATTAAAATTATTTTAGGGATTTTTTTAATTGCGGGATTTATTGAATTTCTAATGTTATATGGGATTAATGGTTAAATGTTATTGTACGCTCTCTCTTCTGGACGCAATATAATTACTTCTATACCTGCTTGGATAGTTACTTGGTCTGTTCACCCACCTCAATATAGAAAATTTGAAATTTCAAAAAAATTTATCATTTTATATATAAGAGAAAGTCGTATGAGTGGGTCATAATAGATTTATTTTGTCCTGCTGACATTATTAGTGTGATGGATGCAAAACATATAAATATATTAATTTATAAAAAAAAATCAAAATTAAGAAAAAGATTGGCATTCCCTTGCAAAAGGACAAGCCCAGATATAACAAGTCCAGTTACTGGTTCCGGTTCAAGAACAATTATGGCATTGTACTACCCCTTCTTCTCACAGGGGAGGAATTGAAGGAACAAAGAGAAGAGATTCTTTTAAAGACAGACTTGTTCTAAAAATCAAGGTGGAAGCATCAGAGCTATACCAGTATCAAGTTATAAGAATTTATTATAAGCTTTTATTGTGATATTCAAAGTACTTAATTTCTCTTAGAGAATAATATATTATTTTAAAAGCAGTGTGATCTCTTAATTATTACTAATACTTCATTCTCTTTTATACTTACATACTTACAAGCCCTAATACGAAACCGCTCGTGCTACACAACCAGCTACTACAAATACACACACACATCATCACACCAAAACATTACATTAGTTTCTCATTTTCAAAAATATTTTAAACAAATCATAAGTCTCAATATTCTCCAATAAAATCATTTTTCCCTTATAATCACAAATCTTCAATTTCCTTTCCTAGAAGTAATTAATGTTATTCATTATATTTTCCAAAAAAAATAATAAATTTAATAGAGAAAATACTAGACTCCTATTATTTAATATAATAATTATATATAATTCATACAAAATGGAATGCAGTAAACATTAGGCGGAATGGACAATAAAAAAAAAAAAAAAATAACACGACCATAAGTGGGGGAGGGGGACAACAACAACAACAACAACATCACCAGAGACAAGCACACGATGTTGTGCGCCTAGTTGTTAAGGGTCGTAAAAGGGATGTGATTCTAGTTATATAACCGGACACATTACTCAATGTCTTTGCCAGCTCTCGTTAGTGCTACCGTTACAGATTGCTGATTGTCCTCGCAACTATTTTTTTTTCTTTTCTTACCAATTTTTATACTTCACAGAATAAACTTTACCTTCGTTTAGAAAAAAAAACACTAACAATCAAAATATTTCTAATCATTTATTCGGTAAAAATAAATAAATAAATAAAAATTAAAAAATCATTCATAAAAAAAATTTTAATCAATGAAATGTTTACCTCAATACTATATACTAATGGTAAACTATACGTTATTCGGATGAAACAATTTAGTAATACATAAAAAAATATTTTAAATAAAAGTTGTTCACCAGCCACAGTGCATAGCTACTTCACTCAATACGTCACATGAGGCGTGACATATCTTCCCTATCACAAGTGATTGAAATTTCTAACTGTAAAAAAAGGTCAAGATCCGACTAGCAAACACCCTAGAAGAACAGGAAGGAGAAGGTTTAAGGGAAGTAGAGGAAAGAACCATATATAAAAGTATGCGAATCTCAATTACCAGGAAATCTGTGATTCAGTCTTATACTCACAACCATCAAGAAAACATCATCACCAACACTCTCAGTCATCTTCTTCTTCTTCTTCTTCTTCCTGTAGCACTACGGCCCTTGAAGGACCTTGGCTTCCTGTAGCAGTTGGTTCCAGGCGTCCCTGTCCATAACCTTCCTTCTCCATTGCCTTACTTTCATGTTTTGGAGATAGGACTCTACATCCTGCAACCATCGCAGTCGGGGGGCCTCCCCCTTAGTCTTCCGCCGTTCGGATGACCTTCATATGCTTTTCACGGCGCTCTCTCTCTTTCCATTCTGTGGTGGTGATCTAACCATCGCAATCTTCCCAGCTTTACCACCGTGACTAAATCATCCTCCTTAAAGAGCTGCTTCAACTCAGCGTTCCATTGCTGGCCCATATATATATCTCAACACTTGCCTATCCCAGCAGTTGAGTTTGTATTCGTTGGCTACCGTCAATGTCCAAGTCTCAGAACCATATATAACGATTGTCCTGAGAATGGTCTTGTATATGGCAACTTTAGCTTGCCTGAAGACATACTTATTAAGGAGCGTCGATTCTAGGGTGCAGTGTAGGTCGCCTTCGCATGGTGCACCTAGGGTAATGCTAAATGACCTTTCTTAGGCTAGCAAGTGTCACAGCCGTGGTTAAGACAACTTGCCTAAGGGAAGAAACCCCTGAATTCAAATCCTCTGGTCCTCCAAGTTAGGGAGTTGAGCGTAGGGCTAACCACCCTACCTTATAAAAATATATACTGGTTTCGAAAACTAAAGCAGAAAGTAAAAAACTCTCAGCCATCTCATCTGTCATTCTCACCACCTAGCTCAAATTTTCTATATCAATAATGGAAAGTCCTTGCAGTACTCGTTTGCTCAAACAATATATTCAGCGTGCAGTCAATGTATTTTTTCTATTTTTCCAATTTTTTGGACAAAAATAAAGTTTTAAACAGTTGATTAAAGTCTTTTCCAAGTAAATTACAAATATCTAGTTTTTAAAAACTATTTTTTTCGTGCTCAGGAAAAATTCAAAACTTATAATTCTGATGAAAAATTAATAATTTGGAATCTCTGATACAAGTACCATCACGGGATATTTAGGTTTTCTCGGTGGGAGGGGGGTCTTCAAAAAAGTCAATTTATTAAGTATAGAAAATTATGTAAACTACATTAAAAGGAAAGAGTGTGAGTGTCTTAGATCAGATTTATTTTTTCAGATGTTCACGATTTTCTAGAAAGCGGTTGTTAAACTATGCATGCATATTACTACACATATATTACAATACTCATTTTTTTACTTTCTCTTACAAATAATAGTAAGAGAAAGTATTTTGCATTTTTTTTCCTGGGTAACTAATTTTTAGCGATTCGGGTAAAATGTTACACATTTTCGCCCACATTGATTTTGGTGAAGATGTGAAATGTGGGTGTGTATGTTACACCAATCAGAAATTAAGAATTCCCCACATTAGAATGTAGACCAAGCCCCACATTTGACAACTTCACTTCTATTGGCTAATTATTTATTGCTAATTATTTCTATGAAAAAGTCTAAGTCTAGAATATAACTAATAATTTAGTTCGATTCCTTTTTTTATGTTGTTGCGAGAAACTAGATTTTGATTAAATTAGCTCATGGTCTAGATTTCCGTCTTTGTAATACACTTTCAATACTTTGTGGAATGCGCCACATACATAAAAATTAAGGATAATATAATTAATACCTTCACACTTTAAGTCAAAGAAAAGTTTCTCAACCGAAACTTGTGAATTCCTTTGAGAAATTTTTGTAGGTGATTAACATCAATTTTATTTTGTTCTAGTAATATAAACGGCGAAATACAAAATGGCGTACTTACAGTGTGCCCCTGAATTTCACCCAAATTCTCATTTGCCTTCTTTTTCAAAATTGGAATGGAAATTCTGAGTTTTTTTTTTTTTTTTATAGCTCACATTAATTATATAAAACAGTAAATAATATGTTAGACCTTACTTGATTTTTTGCATTTTTTATATAAAAGTTTTTATTGCACAATTTGCTAATTTATAAAATACCCCTACGAAGGGAAAATTATTAAAAATTTCTTAACTGGATTTTTTGTAAAAATAATTAGTTATAAATAATTAACCAATCACAATATAAATGAAAAGGTATGAAATATGGGCGTGTGTGTTAAGCCAATCAGAAATTTAGAATTATCATTTGACACCTTTACTACAACACTGTGATTGGCTAATTATTGTATAGCTAATTATTGCTACGAAAAAACTAGTTCAGAAATTTTTAATAATTTTCTCTCTGTAGGTTTTTTATAAATTATCAAATTGTGCAATAACAAATTTTTATAAAAAAAAAAAAATTAAAATTAAGTTATGTCTAACATAATATTTACTTTTTTATAATATAATTAATGTAATCTATCAAGAAAAAGTTCAGAATTTTCATATTTTCCACTGTTGAAAAAGAAAGCAAAAAAAGAATTACAGAATTACAAGATCCGCTATTTTGTATTTGGCGTGTTTATACTAATGAAAGAAAAAAAAATTGATGTTAAACACCCACAAAAATTACTCCAAGGATTTCATAATAGTTAGTTAAAAAACGTTTTCTTAGACCTGAAGTTTTTAGCTATACATTATATTAATTTTATGTATGTCGGGGTAGACCAAAAATGTATTTGAAAAAGTATCTAGTATAAAGATTGAAATCTACGCATGAGCTAATTCATTCAAAATGTAGTTTCTCGCAACAACATAAAAAAAAATAATAAATCGAACTAATTATTAGTTCAATTAAACAAACTTCTTTATATACTATTTTTTTTTTTTTTTATGTCGTGAGTTGACTTAATAAGTAACCTTATCATGATTGGTTTCGAGCGTTCGCCCATCATCAGGATGTTTTTGTCAAACAGTGTGATAATATAGGCTCAATTAAATTTGCTCTGTACAAGTATATACTATCAGACTGTTTTAACATTAAATATCCTGATGATGGGTGAACTTCGAAACCGGTCGATGACCACAAAAAGAAGCAGGCTATCATGGAAAATGTCTCTGATGTTTGCCAGTTCTGCGGAACCAACCACAGCAAGTATGTTAAGGGTACATTAAAAGTAATAGTTCGAAGTGAGACGAATTATGCGGGTATTTTTAACCTTTCATATTACATTATATGGATCATTATTTAAAACAAAATATACATGTTTTTCTTAAACCTTATTTCCTACTATTTATAAAAAAACCCTTATTTTTTTTTTTTTTTTTTGCTACACTTTACAGTAAGTTAAAATTTTCAAAAATAGGTTACATATTTTCCCAGTGAAGTTATAATACTGGTTTCGTAATTATCTAGTGTAAATAAAATAAAAAAAATCTGGGTGAAACACTCACACAACTTTCTCTTATTCCAGTTCTCAAAATTATAATTGACAAATTTTATAGTTTGTGTACTAAATTTAATGAAATTCATCGAAAACTGAGAGAAACTGTTCAGTAAAAGCGCACTTCCGGTTTACTAATTTTCATGAAAACTCGGAATTTTGGCCGTCTATTTCTTTCTAATAATTTTGTTTGGATGATTGAATTGTATAATCTACTATATACCACTTTAGAGGAAGGTGTAACCCCCCTCCTCATAAAGTGCCCTTAAATTAATTTACCCAGAGAAATTTATTAAATAAAAGTTGTAGATCTTTATATGTTTAGTTTATTTAAGAAGTTTCAAGAAAATTAAATAGTTGGTGCTATTATTGAGAAAATCGCGAAAAAGTGAAAACATTATATTTAGTAAAGTGGTAAGTAAACGCACTACCAGTGATCCGATTTTTTCCAAACTCAGAATTTCAACAACATATTCAATTCTAATTAAGATTATTTAGATGACAGAATTGTCTAATAAACTGAAATATCACTTTAGATGAAAACTTAACCCCACCCCTCCCCCATAACTACCCTTAAATGAATTTTTCCAGATAAATATTTCAAATAAAAGTTGTAGCTCTTTGTATGTGTAGTTGATATACCATATTTGAAGAAAATCTTCGGAGCCACTTTTGAGAAAAATGCAAAAAAGTAAAAAAAAAAAAAACTAGTAAAGTGATACTTCCAGTTGAGGAATTTTGACAGATCCCATGGTGAATCCTAAACGTAATATCTAGTTTCAACTTTCTACGGTTTTTCATTTTTGAGCTGTGCTGTTAACATAGACACATACACAGAGACCATTTGCTAAAAACCACTTTTTTTTTGACTCGGGGATCTCAATCCTTCATTGCTATTGTGATGATACATGTGTTATTACTCCAAATCCCGATCCTGTTTCTGCATCCCTTGCACTACAATCCCATATCATCTCTCTACAAGACTGGCTTATCCGGTGGAGAATAGAGGTCAATCCTACTAAAAGCAAATGCATATCCTTCACCCTCCGTCGCGCTACTCTTCCGCCCATCCTCCTTCATGGGACCATAATATCGACACTCGACAAAGTCCGATATTTAGGACTTTATCTAAACAAAAGACTTACTTGGAATCCGCATATACGATTAAAAAAACCAACTAAACAAACATTACAAACTTCTCTCCAGACTACTTGACCGACGCACTAAACTTTCCCTTGAATACAAAAATTCTTATCTACAACACTATTATAAAGACCCTCTGGAAATACGGATGCGAAGTCTTGGGTTCGACCAAGCATTCCCAACTCCTATCGCATTTAAGCTTTTCAATCCAAAACCCTCAGAAGAATTACCAATGCCCCGTTCTATGTTTTTTCCAACCTAACCCTTCACACTGACTTCAAAATCCCTTTTGTCCATCAGTTTATAAAATTACGTTACAAAAAATTCCATGACCTCACATCCAACCATTCTAACGCTTTAGTCCAACAATTCTCTTCTCTTTCTGTTCCACCAACACTTCCAGGAATCTGAAACACCACTGGCCGCGCGCCCATCAACTTCTTGTTAGCATTTTTACTTTCTCTTACTCCTAGTAAGAGGAAGTATTGTAATCGTGTCAAATTTTCGATATCGAGTTCTTACCGGAAATATCCGTTTTGAGGTCCCCTGAATCCAAAAAAGTGGTTTTTAGCAAACGGTCTGTGTGTGTGTGTGTGTGTGTCTGTGTGTGTGTGTATGTGCACGGCATAGCTCAAAAACGAAAAACCGTAGAAAGTTGAAACTTGATATTCCGTCTAGGTATCAGCATGGCATCTCACAGTGGGTCATCTGTCAAAATTCCTCTTTAAGGAAGTACCACTTTACTTATTGTTTTATTTACTTTTTTGCAATTTTCTCAAAAATGGCTCCAAGGATTTTCTTCAAACTTGGTATATCAACTATACATACAAAGAGCTACAACTTTTATTTGAAACATTTGTCTGGGAAAATTCATTTAAGGGCACTTATGGGGAGGGGTGGGGTTAGGTTTTCATCTAAAGTGATATTGTAGTTTATTAAACAATTCTATCATCTAAATAATATTAATTAGAATTAAATATGTTGTTGAAATTCCGAGTTTGATAAAAATCTGATGACTGAAAGTGCGTTTACTTTATCACTTTACTAAATGATTTTTTTCACTTTTTCACGATTTTCTCAAAAATGGCTCCGACGATTTTCTTTAAACTTGGTATACTAACTAATCATACAAAGAGCTATAACTTTTATTTAAAACATTTCTCTAGGAAAATTCATTTAATGGCACTTTTCCTAGGGTGGTTGGGGTTATGTTTTTCTCTTAAGTGCGATCATAGTTGATTATACAATTCTATCATCCAAACAAAATTAATTAGAAATAAATGGATGGCCAAAATTCAGAGTTTCAAGGAAATTAATTAACCGGAAGTGCGCTTTTACTGAACGGTTTATTCAGTTTTCGTCGTATTTGAATTAATTTGGTACATAAACTATAAATTTGTCAATTACACTTTTGATAACTGGAGTAAGAGAAAGTTGGTGTGAGTATTTCACACCAGATTTTTTTTAGTAATAATTAGGGAGTACCTCTACTGGGAGGCACAAGACATCCACGCACTTTTATATGACTACCATCATATTTACTTACAATACTGTCTGTACAGTTGTGGATTTCTTAATAAAATACAAAACAAAAAAAAAAAAAGACCTCAAAACGGATATTTCCGGTGAAAACTCGATATCAAAAAATTTGACACGATTGCAATAGTTCCTCTTACTAGGAGTAAGTGAAAGTAATAACCTGATTATAACCTGAAATGAAATATGTTGAGAGCACTCCAGTTTATACACTTGTGTTGTTTTTGTAGAACGTGTATGTGCTTAGGAAATAATGACGTTTTTACTAAGGAAATACATTTTTTAATTAAATTAAAAAAAAAAAAAAAATATTGAGGAATGGAGAATATCTTTTGTAACTTCCCTTTTTAAATTGAACTTAAAACATTTCTAGAGAGATAGGAATTATTATAATTTTATGTAAATTATATTTTTATAAGGTCATTCAGAAAGGTAAGTAAGATATTTCTCTTCTTTTTTTTTGGAGAGAAAAATCTGTTTTAAATTTTAGATTTTATTAAGATAATAAGAATGGTTTATAAAAGAGAGATAGAAAGATTGGTGGTAAGAGAGAGAAAAAAAAATTATCTACAGCTGACTTCTTACAGTAAAGGGTCCTGATAAGCTGGGAATGGATTCTACCCAACAGTAAAAAAATCTTATAACAAAACTACAATACAGGCTTAAACTCCTACCCAGCTCGTAACAACTCAGTGGGTATAAGGAACGGTTGGTTCTTCACTTGCAACCAGCCTTACTGTTTCTTTTACCCACACACAGTCACACACGCATACACACTCAGAGTTTTGACATTTTTTGAAGTTGCCTTTTGTCCATAACTGAAGAGAAATAGCGTACGAAGAAGTAGAAGAAGAAGAAGGATTTGAAAAGACATGAAGAAATGGTAGATAGATAGTGGACCGGAACTTCTCTTTGACCATGTGTGCTTGTGTGTGTATGTATGTGTGTGTATATATATGTGGAGGATTACTCCCAATATCGGACAATTGTACGCTTGGATAGTATGAAGGGGTATCACATTTATATTATCCAGTCACCCGCGAATAACATCTATCTTTCTCCTCTTCTATATCCAATATGGAGGACAACATACATAGTCTCCAATCAATACGGCCCAATAATAGGAAAGTTTTCAGTTAAAAGAAAAAAATAAAATAAAATGAAATAAAATAAAAAAACCTAAACATTTGTTAGCACTTAAGAATTAGTCTTGTAAAGCCTTTTTTTTTTTTTTTTTAAGTAAATTCTTTTGAAATGGGACGTAGGAGTTTTTTTTTTTTTGATTTGGTTTGGGTGACCCATATCTACATTGGTAACTTTTTCAAACAAACTCTCTCAACAAAATATCGATTAAACTCAAACAATATTATTTGTGGAAAATACCTTTTTTTCATGATTAGCCTTTCAATTACCCTTATTAATCTGAATTAAGCCAATCACCGCAACAAGAAATTCCGAAAGAATTGAAGAAAATGTGTGTTCAGTCAATTCAAATATTTAGGAGCTCTCATAACAGAAAAGAATGAAACCTCTGAAGAGATTAAAGCCAGATTGGCTTCCGGGAACAAGTGCTATTTCGCACTTCAGAAACCGCTGAAGTTTACAGATCTGACAAACAGAGCGAAGGTCCTTATTTATATAAAACAATCATAAGACCTTTGGTCACATATGGTTGTGAAACCTGAGCACTTACGAAAGAAACACAGAGAATGCTAAATATATGTGTAAGGAAGATACTCAGAAGAATATATGGACCTGTCTGTGAGGAAAATGGAAGCTGGAAGATAAGAAAGAACGGCTGAGCTCCGTCAAATGTATAATTAACCAGGACTTGGTAACCTTTTTTGAGGAAAAACCAGTTAAGATGGCTGGGGTATGTGGAACGAATGTCCGAAGGCAGGATTCCAAAAAAGGTGTTGGAAGAGAAACCGGGAGGAAGCCGTAGAAAATTGATGTCACCGATTGAGATAGTTGGGGGATGTGGAAGAATTTTGAAGAGAATGGGAGTGAGAAGATGGAGAAGACACGCCCAGGAAAGAGAAGAGTGGAGTAGGATTGTGGAGGAGACCCAGGCTCTTGTAGGGCCGTAGCGCCCAGGGGTAGGTAGGTAGGTAAGCCAACCACGAAAGCATTTTCTAGACAGGCTATTTTGGGTTGATAGAATATGTATAAGAGGACGGTAGAGGGACATGCAATTTCAAGTGATAATAAAGAAATGAGATTTGATTATTTCTAGGGCCCACGGAATGTTGCGATTTTTATGGGCGATATGATTTGAAAATAGAATATAAACATTGGCTAATTTGGAAATGATTTGCTTGGAAAATTTGGATTCGTCGGATCCATCTATAGATAGATAGCTTGGCTGAACATCATGAAGCCATACGTCCAAATGGGTTTGGTTTCAGTTTAGTGATATAAACTGCTGGACAATGGTATTGCATAAAATTTCAAAATGTTGTAATTTGAAGTTACAGTCTATTACTGTATTTTTTTTATACATTCGTTGTAAATGAACTCTGATCCAAGGAGAAATAAAAGACTAAGCCATTTGTTTATGTTTTTAAATGACTAATTCTATGAACTTTTGAAAATACAATAATAATCCCAGTTCTTCACTTTCACTGCTAGTGGTAATTTCCCTCTCCTACACACTTTTGTTTAGTTTTTCTTATCAGTTCTTTTTGCTTTTGTTCTTAACATGCCCCTTCATGGTAATTATTCCGAAGAAATTGTAGTACGTGTGGTGAAAGTGCATGAGGAAGGGCTAAATCAAGCACAATTGCTCAGAGTCTAGGAATGAGCCAATCCACTGTCTCAAGAATTTTAGCACGCCATAGGGAGACTGGTAGCTGCTCCCGACTGCAATTTACGGGCCAACCTGGAAGTACAACCCGGACAGATGAGAGATTTATTCAGCTGAATGTGTTAAGGAACTGGTTCGTCACTAACAATCAATTACGTCACTTGATCGCTGATGTCCGTAATGTCCATATTTCAAGAGGTCAGTTTAGAAGAAGGTTAAATGAAGCAAAACATGGCTTACAGGATACCCGCTTCTGACCCTCTTCTCACCAGAGCAGATAGAGTTGCCAGACTGCAATATTCACTATGAACCTGTCATTTGGACAACAGAGGATTGGAGACATGTTTTATTCACAGATGAGTCGAGATTCACCCTACATTCTCCAGATGGAAGGATGAGAGTTTGGAGGCGGCAAGGTGAGAGATATGCAGAGGCTAACATTTCTCCAAGAGTGGCTTTTAGAGGAGGCGGTGTTATGATTTGGGGAAGCATAAGTTTTGACGGACGTACAGACTTACATATCGTGGAAAATGGCAAGCTAAATGCCCCGAAGGACCTTCAAGAGGTTCTTCAGCGATATTTTGTGCCAATTTCTGAAAGAGTTGGTAATGATTTTCAATTAATGCAGGACAATGCCAGATGTCACACTGTCGAGTTGTCCTTGAGTACCTACAGGATGTTGGGATTCGACGTTTGGTTTCTCCACCGAGAAATTCAGGCCTAAATCCAATAGAACACCTTTGGGACACAATTTGAAGATGGCTCAGATTTCGCCTGATTGCCCCTAGCACTCTCAGGGAGCTAGTACAGCAGTTATTGAAGAATGGAATGAGATTTCTCAAGAGGTTATCCAAAATCTAATCTCTTCAATCCTAAGGAGGCTTGCGGCAGTTATCAGAGCAAGAGGAGGTATCACTAAATAATGATGACAAAAATGAAGGAGAGATAATAAATAAGAACCATTGTAATTTTGAATTTTCAGACTTTTTTTTTATCTTTATTTTTTATTCTGTGAATAAAGCCTAGTTTTTCTTAAAATTTTGGTAGTTGTCCCTTTTTATTTCCTTTGGATTAGAGTTCATCAATATGGATCCATAAAAAAAAAATACGAAAATACCTATCAACTTCAAATTATAATATTTTGAAATTTTATGCAATACTTTTGTCCAGCAGTTTATTTATTATACAGCGCACTCGATCGTCAATGGCAAGAGCGGCTCTCTGGCAATTAATAGCAGCTTCCTTTTCACTTCGAACCAGGTTCGGGACGACATTTAATGCTTGACTATCTGCCTCATACAAAAGGCCCGTCAGTTAAACATCAGAATGTCGATTATAGTCAGCAATACACTGTAATCTGCACAATGTCAGAAAAAGCATACAAGTTTAGAATAGAAATTTTGTAAGTTAATTATTTTAGAGAAAAACCATCAACTTTCCTAACTCCTTTCACAAAAACTATGAAAGGATCGTAGCAATAAAGAGTATTTATGGACCTAGAAGGTATGTGATTTTGAGTAGATTTTGGAATTTGGATGCATTACAATTCTTGTGATAGACACATCCATTGATATCAAGCTTTATTCTCATAGAATATACATAAAATAGCTCAGTATTAGAGTACCGGAAGTGATTTTTTTTTTTCCAGCAGAACGAAGATCACAACAATTGATCCCATATTTCCAATATGACTAGGGTGAAAATTCAAAAACTTGATTGAATTGAGGTGTTAATTCATATTATGTTTAAAATACCTATGTTATCTAATCATTTGGGCCATTTGCCCATTTGATTATTTGGGCAAATCAATTTTCGATTCAAAATTGAATGGGAATCGAAGATTTAAGAATTCTTACCAAAGGGTTTGTACCAGCAAGGAATAACACTGCCAGCAAGGCTTTTGTTGTTCAATTCATTTTTTACTTTCTCTTACTCCTAATAAGAGGAAGTATTTTAATCGTGCCAAATTTTTGATATCGGATTTTCACGGGGAATATCCGTTTTGAGGCTCCTGAGTTCGAAAAAGTAGTTTTTAGCAACTGATCTGTGTGTATGTGTGTGTGTGTGTGTGTGTGTGAGTTTGTGTGTGTGTGTGTGTGTGTGAGTTTTGTGTGTGTGTGTACGTACGTATGTAAACAGCATAGCTCAAAAACGAAAAATCGCAGAAAGTTCAAACTTGATATTCCGTTTGGGTATTACCATGGGATCCAACAGTAGGTCAGTTATCAAAATTTCTCTAACGGAAGTACCACTTTACTGAATAATTTTATTCACTTTTTTGCAATTTCCTCAAAAATGGCCCCAACGATTTTCTTCAAACTCTGTATATCAACTACACATAGGAAGATCTACAATTTTTTATTTGAAACATTTCTCCGGGAAAATTCATTTAAGAGCACGTTTGGAGGAGAAGTGAGGTTAGGTTTTCCTCTAAAGTCCTGTTTCGGCTTACTATACAATTCTGTCATCTAAATAATATTAATTAGAATTAAATGTATTATTGAAATTCCGAGTTTGAAAAAAATGGGATGACCGGAAGTGCGGTTTTACTGAAATGTATTTTTCAGTTTTCTGAAAATTTTCTCGAAAACGGCTCCAACAACTTTCTTTAAACTAGTAACGTGAACTACACATATAAAGAGCTAAAACTTTTATTTGAAACTTTTCTTCTGGTGAAGTCATTTAAGGAGGCTTTTGGTGGGGGAAGTGGGGTTATGTTATTCTTTAAAGTGCTATCATAGTTGATTATACAATTCTACTAATCAAACAAAATTAATTAGAAATAAATTAAAAGGGCCAAAATTCCAAGTTTTCCTGAAAATTAGTACACCGGAAGTGCGCTTTTACTGAAAAGTTTTTTTTTTTTTCAGTTTTCGACGAACTCCAACGAATTTCATCAAGTTTGCTACACAAAATCCAAAATTTCTCAATTACAATTTTGAAAACTGGAGTAAGAGAAAGTTGTGTGAGTGTTTCACACCAGATTTTTTTTCCAATAGTTCTAATCCGGAAATATTTCCTAGTTGAGCGAAAACAAAAATATACATCAAATTTGTATCTGTTACAAGTTTACATATCTCCTATAATATGAAAATTTTAAATATTTCAATATTCTTGACGAGAAAGACTTCTCGGTAAGATAGTCATGAAGTAGTTTATTTCTAGTATCCTTTTTTTTAATGAAGAAAAAAACGAAACGATTAAATTTAAATTTAAAATGAAAAAACAGACGTATTATTTTTTCCACATAAATAGGTGGAGTTTTTAGGAAACTGGTTATTTAACTGGTTGAGAAATATTT
This sequence comes from Triatoma infestans, assembly GCA_011037195.1. Lineage (NCBI taxonomy): Eukaryota > Metazoa > Arthropoda > Insecta > Hemiptera > Reduviidae > Triatoma > Triatoma infestans. The sequence goes on from JAAEAF010000293.1 coordinate 293,735, forward strand.
TCTAAGAATAAGTATAAATGAAGAATAGGTTTGTTGAAGCTGTGAATTTGGTATTTAATGAAAATACAGCTGCGAAGATTTGAAGTAGACACTCACCGCCAATTTCCCATCCCATGAGAAATTCATTCAGCCTAACTCGCTCTCTTTCATTTTCACATCATGAGGTAGAAAGAGAGGCGGCAATACCAACCAGACAATGATGGTGGTTGGTTGCTGTTAGCATACATATACACAGACACACACACACACACACAAAATGAACTGTACCAGTCTAATTATTCTCTCTATCTTCCATTCTAACCAAATCATTCCACAGAGTAATTTCCGTTTCTATTCTCAGTTCACAATAGCATTTCTCAACAACAAGACCAAAAAAGGTAAATGACTTTCTTTGATATTCAACAATATATAAACACAGAATATTTATTTTAATAAACATCATTAATTTACTTTACAGAAATATATATATCTATTATTGATTTGTTCAAAACATAAATTAACACCTACTAATTGCATATACCTATAAATAGATTGTATTGGGGTTGGGTATTAAGCCTATGCGAACGTGACCCCTCTGTTGGGGTCCATATTTGTGGCGATGACCTATTATTATCATCGTACTCAGGCCAAACATTACACATTCAACATCGAGCTACATCGCTGGTTGGCCAAAAAAAAAAAACAAATGAATTTCTCTGTCCCGGAAGTCACCATTAAAACGTCGGAAATTTTTGGTAAGTATTCGAATTTCAATCCAAAAATGGTTGACTGAATAGGGCCAAGCAAACTAGGCTATGATCATAGAAAAACAAAATAAGTTATATAATCTACAGAACGTAACAAAATCTGAAAAGCTATAAGAACGTTTCATAATGCCAGAGAAGAGAAAACATTTTATTGAATGGACTTACAATAAAAAGGGGCTGCTCGCTCACTTTGTTGAGGTGCAAAAACATAGCATTCTGATCTATCCCAAGACAACAGTACGTACATAATAAAAATAAAGAAAGCAAGCGTATGGCAAGCATGTCGCAACGAGCAATGTAAATAAAACAATTTTTTGATACGGGAACATAAAATATCAAAAGTCACGAAGGAAGAAAAAAGTAAACAGAAAGAAAGAGAGAAAGAAAAAAAAAGGGGGGGGGGATAATAACTATATATATGCTTGTGTATGATACCTACTGAGTCTATAATAATTGACTTTACTTGGCTTGTCAATTTAGATGGGTCAACACCGACCTCGTCCAAAAAAAACCTCGAGTTGTTGTGGGATAGTAGTACTCTTGCTACAAACCATAGGCCGTGAACAGTTTATCCCCTATCGTCATATTGCTCTCTAAATTTTTCTTTATAATAAGGAATGCACTTTTCAAATATGGCTTTTTTTCTCGAAATCCACCTTATTTGCCTGATCTCAGTCATTGGTCTCATAACGAATTGTGGGATCTAGGATCATTGCTGATTTCCCACTCTCGGCAAAGGCAATATCAGCGTACCTTGAAGCACCGTCACTATCGACACCATATACTTCTTCATGGCAGGTAAAACCTTTTTCGCTTAATAGGTCCATTAATGTGTGCTTAACTCGGTGATGGTGCCGCGTCACAAGGAGCATACTATTTGGACAATGCCCAAGAACATGGGCCGCAGTTTCATTCTCTCTGCCATACTTGCGGCAGAGGGGTCCAGCATTTCCCAAGAACCGGTCACCAACTCCGGGTGGGTACACCACGGAGAGGCGCGTAATTAATGTTGAGCTTTATGGCGTTTGTCCACTCGGAACTCGAAAGCAATTTTTTCTCACAGACGAAATTGTTCGCCTTTGGAGTGTATCTTTAAAGTGGCAAACACCGATACCCTTACATTTGCTCCATTCTTTCAAAGGCTGCTTCTCTTAGGAAGCGTCGCAGGTGCCTTACAGATGGCATTTCGTCCTGATTTGTAGTAATGGGACCCAGACGAACCTTACATTCCTGCACTTCCTTAGTGAAGTCAAAGGCAGATTGGAAAAGTAGAACCTCAATTCTCGCTAACTTTAGTGCAAGAGACCAGTGTTGTAGCGGAGCCTCCCAATCACACCGTAATCGAATCCGAGACCCCGGAATCGACGTGGAGAATAAAGCATTGCAGTTGAAGTATTGGCAGGTAAACCTAGCATTGCTTTCACACTACGCCTTATAATAACATCAATGACACTCACCAAGCAATTCTGAACTCAGTTTAATTAAGGGAACCGTTTGCAAGGGGTATGCGAGCATACATAAAATATAATGAAACCCATCATCATCAACTTCTCCATAAAAAAAGTTGGATTCAATATTTTGCATTCTTTGCATCCGCAACAAAGTGCTATCTTTCGGCCATCAAGCGTACGGATGCTGCTAAACGGAAATACCAAGTTTGAACTTTCTGCCATTTTTTCCCTTTTGAGATATTTTTTATAAAAGAGGGAATCATTTTTTTTTTTTTTTTTTTTAATTTAAGGCGCGCCCTGGTGACTGGGCGTGGCACTGAATAGGACGTGCGTACCTGATCCAATTTTTTTTTTCAGGCGGGCTTAACGTCCAACTAGCAAATTAGGTGTCGTGGACGGGGGCGGAAGCACCTACTTTACTATTAACATTTTTTAAACAAATATAAAATTTAGTTATACGCTGGACTCGAACTGGAGTCCTCCCACTTACAAGTCCATGCTCATAACCAATACACCAACACCCGCCCCTGCGTACCTGATCCATTTACCACTTAAGTGCGATCTAGATAACATCCTACAATCATTTAATGTACTTAAATGAACAATTAAAGATAATAATTTCATTTAATTTCGGTATTTATATGTATTTCATTTTATTTAAGTATACATTTTTTTTTTATTTAAGACGGTCAATATCTATGGTAATGGCGTGCGAAGCCTTCTCATTGCATTGCCAGCCTTCGGACAATGTTTTCTCGTTAGGCAACACTGTTCATCACCTGACATTGAGCTCAGGAAGAAAAAAATCTAAGGGCAGCACAGCTGGACTCGAACCCGGGTCCTCCGCGTGGGTCCAGTACGCTAACCACTTAGCTATCCCCTTCCCTAGGTAGCGCGCTGGTCTAAACAGAACGTCTAAGAATTCGTGTTCTTTAACTCAAATTAAATTTGAAAATCATGAACCAATGGTTGGATTTTTTCCTCTTTGTATGAAGAAATTTGAATTTATGTTGAATTTAATCTTTGAACTAGGTCTATCAAATTATTTCGTAAAGACACTCATTTGCTTTTCTTTGCAATACTAATCGGCCCTTCTCACACATTATAACGAGGAAATAATTGAGAATTTCTTTGGAGGAATTTATTAATTTCTTTTTTGTGCTATTTTTATAAATATGGAGTTATATGATCTAAGGGCAGCATAGCTGGACTCGAACCCCGGTCCTCCGCGTGGGAGTCCAGTACGCTAACCACTTAGCTATTCCCTTCCCTAGGTAGCGCGCTGGGACAAAACGAAGCAGGCTACCACGGAAAATGTCTCTGATTATATGATCTAAATCTATATTGACAACTCATTATCGTTTTATAACGAATTCTAATTGTCTGATAGAATTTTTGATTATTTTTCCTCAAAAAATAGAAAAAAATATATTAAAATTTACTACAAATCCTGTGACCGACAGTTAAGTATAAAAACTGATGTCAAAAAAATAATGTTTCAACTTAATACATCCTAATCTTTAATTATTTTGTTGACTTTGTTCTTAATATGTTCCAAAATCAATAACAGGAAATATCATTAAATGGAAAGAGGAATTACAGTTAGTTAAAAGTAAGTTTCGTTAGGAGAGCAACAAAAGTATTTGTAAGATAGTGGACCAATTTAATTGTGGTTGAATGATTGCCTCCTTAATTGTTGCCATTATAAGTCCAATACTTTGCTCTCTGTTACCAATTACTAAGGTTTCCCCTATCGTCTGTACGATTCTTCCCAACTTCCTTTACTTTCAATCATCTATTTATTGTAGCCGTTCACTTGTCTTAATTTCCTCTCTTTGTACAATTAATGACTTCATCTGTATTCTGGAAATTATCATTAATATTGAATAAAATAGATAATGGAAATTAATGCATGTCACACATATTTCTATGATAAAACCTCCAATAATTGGCAAAATTGATGGATATGGCAGTAACAGGCATCTCGAGTATCTTAAATACATTCATTTTAGTCCTCTATAAAATCTCGTAAATATTTATACACTTGCGACACCGGTGCTCCAGTGCTCCAGCTTCCTTCTGGTGGGCGCTTTCTTCGAAGTCTGCATAATAAACGTTCGTCGCTAAGGTGACTTTGAAATTGGATCCATACTTTTTTTCCCAGCATGGAATAATTTTTAGCGGCATTTCTTGCTCTATATTGCATTCTCCGAAAGACTATAACGCAGAATTGCCAACCACTTGGGTTGCCTTCAGTACAAATAAAAGTAGATTACATTAGAAATAGAACCATGGGTTGGGCCCCGATCCCTGGCATTGCAGCCAATGGGGACTTATTTATGACTACCGTACGACTGACAATATACTCACAGTATTAACGTAGAATACTTTTTTTGGGAGGCACCTATTTGGTAAAAACTGAACGTTTCCCACATGAAAAAGCGAATGAACGTTTTCTCACAGCGAGGATAGTAGGTGAGTGAGTAGTTGGGAGATGATTGGGGGGGGGTGTTACGGGGGGATGTTGTGGGGGTGTTATGGGGTTGTGAGGAGGGGTGAAAAACGTATTCTACGCATGTTGCAACTGTAATATGACAGATACCTACCGTTTGAAGTTTTGTATTTTAACTTAAATAGTGAGGAGAAATGACTCTCACAGGCACCAAATATAGGGTTAAGATCCAAGAAGCCCCCTCCGAGAATTTAAGCGTAAAACGCGGCCTGAGGCAAGGTGATTCGACCTTGACAACGCTGTTCAACTCGGAAATCACAACTTGGAAAAAGCAATAAAGACAAATCCAGGAGGCACCGCATATAGGAGACTAACACAATACATGGCATATGCGGGTGATGTTGTAATAACTGCCAGAATAAAGGCGGCTCTGTCCAGAGCGCCACAGCAAAACAGCTAGGGTCTTGGTATAAACCAAGAAAAGACGAAATACATGTTTACATCGAGACAAGAAAGAAGAATGGAAGAAAATGTCTCGCTCTGTGATCATGTTTTTCAGTCAATGGACGCACTCAAATATCTGGGAGCCATAATCACCAAAGAAAATGATGTACTGGCAGAAATTAGGCACAATTTAGTGCCGGAAACAGGTGTATGTTTGCTTTACTAGAAGTCTGTCGCGGAAAGCAAAACTACTGGTATATAAGACAATTAATTCGAACAGTGGTTACATAGGCCAGCAAGACCTGGGTTCTAACCAGAGAGGCTGAAAAAACGTTGCTTAAATGGGAGCGAAGGTTTTGAGGAAAATATTTGATCCTAACTTAACTTAACTGGTGGACCCGAAAAAATAAGGAACTGTACGAGCTGTTTCCTGAAGAGAATTTGCTGACTAATTTTAAAAGAGGGAGACTTCGGTGGATAGGCCATGTTGAAAGAATGCCGAACATTCTCCTAAGAGAATGCTGTACGGCAAGTCGGAAGGGAAGAGACAAAGAGGATGTCCCAGGCTAAGATGGCTGGATGAGAATCAGAAGATGATGAAATAAGTCATTAGTTACAGATCAGCGACATAAAATCGCTAGAGAAGCTAAGGGCCTTCAAGGATGGTAGAGCCAGGGAAGTAAGTAGGTAAGTGAGGAGAAAGTTGTGTAGAGATACCACAGTAGTCAACCGAAGAGCGATGATGAAAGCGTTGAGTAGTAGCATAAGTAGTTGGAACTCTTACTTTTGGCCAAATTGGTTGGCTTTTAAAGAACTATCTAGGCTGTAAAAAGGCTTCTTGACCGTGAACTGAGTGGCAATGAGTGAAGAGAGCGATTATTTCTTGGAAGTGTTTGTTCATTATAACTCCATAAGAGTTATATTGTAGGCATCTCCATGCTTATTAATAGGCTCTTGAAAGCCGCTTGCAGACTGTCTTGCTGACTTCTTATTCGCTTGTTGTAGATTCTATAAATGTTTAACTTGGGCTCTGAAATTGGCGAGCTTTTATACGACATTTTCCAGTGTGGGTGGGGGCTAGACGCAGCTCATGAGCGGAGCTTGTTGTGGCTCAATCATCCGCTCAGTACAGGTCGGTGTGTCAGACAGGAAGGTGAGAGTATCAGTTACAAAGAATTTACAGCGCATACTGTGGCGAATTTCCTCAACAAAGAACTGTACCATAGCAAGCTAGGTAAATGAAAATAAGAAAAGTCAGGCTGTTTGTAGATACATTTATAATTATGTAAATGGGTGAACCGTGTCGGCAATCTACTACTCGCCGAGCACTTAAATTCAGTATTTTTTATTTATATATCCTAATTTAAATAATTTATATAATAATCCTAAAACTCAAAGAGTCCTCCAAATAGAGACCGAAGTGATTTAACTCTTAAACCATTTGTAGTAATGGTTATTTTTGCCTATTGCTCCAGAAAAAATCTGGTGTGATACACTCACACAACTTTCTCTTACTCTAGTTTCAGAATTGTAATTGATAGATTTTATAGTTAGTGTACCAAATTTAATGAAATTCGTCGAAAACTTGAAAAACTGTTCAGTAAAAGCGCACTTCCGGTTTATTAATTATCTTGAAACTCGGAATTTTGGTAAAAATGCACTTCCGTTCATCCGATTTATTTCAAACTCAGAATTTCAACAACACATTTAATTCTAGTTAATATTATTTAAATGACAGAATTGTATAGTAAGTTGAAATAGCACTTTAGAAAAACCAAACCTAACCCCAACCTTCCCCCAAAAAATGCCCTTAAATGAATTTTCCCAGAGGAATATTTCAAATAAAAGTTATAGATTTTTGTATATGTAGTTGTTATATTAAGTTTGAAGAAAATCGTTGGAGCTATTTTTGAGAAAATTGCAAAAAAAGTAGAAAAAAAAAAAACATTCAGTAAAGTGGTACTTCCGGTTAAGGAATTTTGATAGATGACCTACGTCAGATCCCATGGTGATACCTAAACGGAATATCAAGTTTGAACTTTCTACAATTTTTCGTTTTTGAGCTATGCTGTTTAAACACACATACACACAAACCACTTTTTTTAGACTCAGGGGACCTCCAAACGGATATTTCCGGTAAAAACTCGATATCAAAAAATTTGGCACAATTACGATACTTCCTCTTACTAGGAGTAAGAGAAAGTAAACATTAGCAATGAAGAATTAGAACGGTGTACGGTACGCGGAGACTCTGTCTTCTGGAGCGTCTTTTTTCTGAATTAAAGCACAGAATCGTAGAATTTTCGCAAAGCAGCAGCTATGTGAATATAGTTCAAACATGTTCTGCTATGAACTTTTTGATCTAGCCTGACTTAGAAATTATATGCGTTAATTTGAAATTTAATGAATAATCAATTCATCGTAATTCCTTATTTAAAACTTAGTAATATATTTTTCTTATTAAAAATAAACTATAAATACTCTATTATATTCTTAATTACACAATTTTCATTTTTTTTAGCTTTTAATTAAGAAGAAATATATCTATATATAGTAAGGTATTAATTTAAATTGGTAAATATGATATCATCCTACTTGTAATGGCTTCATTGTAAGGGGAACTTTGGGAATGAGCAGCAAAATCTTTCGAAGAAGTAATTTTAATGAAGAAAATTACCTGACTGAGTCTTGTACGGATCAATATTAATTAAGCTTAATGAAAATAATCATTATTATTAACCAAGGAAAGTTTGATTTTTTTTTTCCTAGATAATGTGTAGTTAAATAAACTAAACAAAAATTTCACAACTCAACGAATTTATTTTCGAATTTGAAGTTTACAATAATTATGCCCCCAAGGTGAGTAGCACGTTATCTTTGGTGCGAAAATTTCAGAGATTGCGCATAAAAGCTCTCAAACAATGCTGATTCAGCATTGTGATGAAAAAAAATGTGGAGCTATAATTAGTAGAACACTTGTGTATTGGTTGCTGGTAGATGGTTGATGGATAGTTGTTAGTTTGAAGCTTAGCACAAGCGGTTTTTGAAAGGGTGTAGTAATTTTAAGAAAAATGAGAAGTACTTAGTGAGTAATGTAGTAGTAATTAACCACGATTAAAGGCATGATTTAATGACTAGATATTTATAGATAGAATAGAATGACACAGGGCTGGTGGGGGGGGGGGGAGCATCTAACCCAGGCACTGCAGCCTACCCATTGATACTTATTGTGTCAACCTCTTAATGTCTAGTAGAGGAATCTGCCCCTCTTCATGAGGTCCAGGACCTTCCCCACCAGTCCTTCTTGAACTACGATTTCCTCTTACGTGCCGAAGATCTCGTACCTCAATCTGCCGATAACGACGCAATCAAACAACAGGTGAAAGGCCGTCTCCTTCTCCTCCAGACACAGTCTACACAAGGGCTCCGAATCAAATAATCCCATCTTACGCAGATGTTTCTTGAACCTACCGTGCCCTGTAAACAGGCCCGTTATCAGACAAATCTGATACCTGCTTAGGCCCAGGGTCTCGCTGATTCTTCTCTTA
>JAAEAF010000294.1:0-17575 GCA_011037195.1 Triatoma infestans
TTTTTTTTTTTTTTTTACGAAAATGCCGCAAGGTAAAAAGTAATAGCAGATAGTTTAAGAGTTTTGCTTAATTTTCTCATTTGCTTCTTTTTAGTAATCAGAAAGTAATGTGCCCCATGGGAACTGTTTGATACTCACTTTTTTTTTTTCCCAAGTTAAATACTCAACTTAACAGAAACTTTGCTTTCAAGTAGATATTTCTGTTTTTAAAATGACTATTTTCCCATTATTAAATAAGAATTATTTATTTATTTATTTATTTTTTAAACATTATTTTGAACAGTTGTTATGTTTTTTAATGGTGAAATGATGGGTTTTTATGTGAAATTTGGTGTAGGTGTGTGTTCATGTTTTTTTGTTTTTTGTTTTATTAAAAGCAATTTTGAAATATTTTGAATATTAAAAACTTTATTATAATATAAGGTATCCATAAATAATAATAGTTAATTATTAATAATTATATGAAACAATATTTTCCTCACGCCTACATTATTTCGCGCTAAATTAAATATCCCCTGACAGGTTTTGTAACTTGTAATTTTATTTTATAGTAAGTTCTGATTCATAGAAAATTGAAAGCTTCTTTTTTTTTTTAAATTTTTCTTAGAAGCCTTACCACACAGCGTAGGATGTTATTTTCTATTTATGTCGTTACTTTCAAGTTTCAAAACAATGGACGTTTTTTGCATATTTGTAATTATGGGTACGTATGTGTATATGTTTCATGAATAAGGTAAAAATGAAAAGCGAAAAATTACAGTTAATTGAAACTTCGTATCTTATTTATTTTAATTGATACGTATAAGTGTATCATTTTTTTTTCAAAAATATAATTTTTTTTTTTGCTCAGTGCCAACCAACAAAATCAAGAAATCTGTAAAAACTTGTATTTTTAATTAAAATTTAAAGTTTGAATAGACTTGTAATGGAAAATCGTTTGTATATTAACAAACTTTTTTTTACTTTATCTTACTCCTAGTAAGAGGAAGTATTGTAATCGAATCAAATTTTCATATCGAGTTTTCACCGGAAATATCCGTTTTGAGGTCCCCTGAGGAACCTGAGAAGTGGTTTTTAGCAAATGGTACATATATAAAACGGGAATAGCTCAAAATCGAAAAAGGCAACAAGTTGAAACTTGATATTCCGATTAGGCATCACCATGGGATCTAACGGTACGTTATCTGTCAAAATTCCTCAACCGGAAGTACCATTTTACTATTAGTTTGTTTTTTTTTGCGATTTTCTCAAAAATAGTTCCAACGATTTTTTTCAAACTTGGCACTTCAACTACACATACAATGTGATACAACTTTTATTTAAAAACATTTCTCTGGGAAAATTCATTTAAAGGTATTTTTGGGGAAGGGGTGGTATTATGGCTTCCTCTAAAGTGCTATTTCAGTTTATTAGAACATTCTTTCATCTAAATATTGTTAGATTAGATTAGATTAGTTTGGGGAGGGCTACACCTGATTCCACTGCGACCTACATTAAGAGAGGTCTATTGTGGATCCTCTGGGTTTATAGCATATCCTTCAGCTTCGCCCTCTTAATCAGACCTAGCAAAGCTGAAAGTGGCTCCGTCATGAAGCTCGTGGCTTCGGGATTACTAGTCCCCAGTTGAAGAAACGTTGTTCTTCCAGTCCGGCACACTCACAAAGGATGTGCAGCGGGTTTCCTCCGCGATCCTAAGGCATATAATGCATTGTCTGCAAGTAATAAATGGTGCATAGCATTATATCCCTTCGGCTATGGCTCAGTAGGTCCTTGGTAAATTTAGGCAAATGTCTCTTAATGAAGAGTTTCGCTTGCCCCTGGCGTACTTTCCCACCATCGCAGACGCTGGTCTTCTATCCATTCCTTAACAGAAGCGTGAATGAGGCTCCTGGGCAGCCCACAGAAGGGCTCGGGGCCTATAAAGGAATCCTTCGAGCTCTCCAGCGCCAGGGCGTCCGCCCTTTCTTTACCAAGGAACCCCGCATGGCCCGGCACCCATGCGAGTGTCAGCTTATTCCGAACACCCACCTCGGTTAGGGCAGATAGGCAGTCCCACACCAGTCTTGAGACCATTTGGTGTGAGGAAAGTGCCTTCCGGGCTGCCTGACTATCGGAGTATATGGGCACTCTTCTACCCACAAACCCTTGCCTTATAATCTCCTTGGCGCAGAGTAAATAATGTTAATTAGAATTAAATATGTTGTTGAAATTCCGGATGACCGGAAGTACGTTTACTTTTCCACTTTAGAATGGTTTTTTTCACTTTTTCGCGATTTTCTCAAAAATGGCTCTGACGATTTTCTTGAACCAACATATATAAACTACACTTACAAAGGTGAACAACTTTTATTTAAAACATTTCTCTGGGAAAATTCATTTAAAGGCATTTTTAGGGGAGGAAATGGGTTATGTTTTTCTCTAAAGTGCTATCATAGATGATTGATTATACAACTATTGTATACAAATTATTGCTCTACGTTTTGATATTCCTATAAAATGTTGCCCTTATTATTATTAATATTATTATTATTGAGACTTGATTTCCTAATAACATATATTCTGAGAAAAACAAAAAAAAACAAAAACAATGAATATACGGGAAATTACAGTAAGTTTCCCAACAAATGGCATTCTGAGAACACCACACAATATAGGTTAGAGAATTTTCTAATAAAGGAGACTTTTCTCATGAATATATACCAAAATTATGGAAGTTTTGCTTATCGATTCAAAACTTAGAACAAAGATGTGTTTATATGTCGGAATACTTTTGCTCATCATAATAATATATCTTACATATTTCTTTTAATGTTATTTAGGTTGGGAAAAATTCCTGTTGATATTATGTAATATAAATACTGCTTTACTTCGAACTGGTATAACAAAAAATATTTCTTAAAGAATTTGTTATTTAAAAAATTATACGTATATTTACCTAATTTCGTTTACCAATAAATTTAAGTTATTAATATGTTGAAAATGGATTTTGAGGTTCGGTCATACAAAAGAACTCTTTTTTAAATTTCTACCGGCGTTTCGGCAAATTTATTGCCTTCTTAACGGTAAAAATTTTTTAGTTAGTTATTTAATATCATCTGTTTGCAATGTAATTAATGTTCCCAACAAAAAATGTTTTGTTAATCTAGAAGGACCGGGGCTGTCTTTTCTCCATAGGGAAAAAAATGCCCTCAGGATATCTTAACAGTTGTCACAATATCCACCTTTCATCAGCCTTGCGTCACATTAAGAAACGTCATGGCTTAGGTGAGAAAAATCTTAAGATTCCTTCTGGATTCGGGTATCAAAGTATAAGTTCCAAAGTTTTGAAATAGCTTGCGGGGACGCACGGTATTTCACATTCATCAACGAAGATGAAACGATGTTCATCTTTCTAGGACACATTTCCTACTGAGTGGAATCCTCAAGTAAAACCGAAATAGCTTTGCAACTTATTTGTGACACCTAAATGGCTGTTAATCTCTCCGTCCATTACCAGAGTAATAGGCATTTATCTATCCCCGTCCTCGTCAGGTTTCACAACTAAGTTATCGAGCCATAGATGCCTACTCCTATTCAAGAAGCAATGCCTCCCCCCCACTAACCAGGGCAGTGATTCTCCTTAGACCCTTTTTTCTTTTTGTCAAGGAGATTGTGCGCTTTATGAAAAAATTTCGGAGTGTGCCTTTGGCCGCAATTTTTCTGCGGGGTTTATAGCATTATTTATATAGCCGAAAAAAAGACTTAACACACTACAAAATACTTAGAATTAGAATGATGCAGGGGGGGACTAAGACTCAGGCACCACAGCCTCCCATTGAGGCTTATTGTGCCAACCCCTCAAACCTAATAGTGGAAGCCCCCCTCTTCATGAGGTCCAAAACCTTCCCCACCAGTCCCTCCTGGAGCACGATTTCCTCCGGTTCAACGTGCCGAAGATCTCGTACCTCAGTCTGCCGATTGCAACGCAATCAAACAACAGGTGAGAGGCCGTCTCCTCCTCCTCCTGACACAGTCTGCACAAGGGCTCTACATCCACCAACCCCACCTTGTGTAGATGTTTTTTGAACCTGCCATGCCCAGTAAACAGGCCCGTTATCAGAGAAATCTGATACCTGCTTAGACCCAGGATGTATCTGGTCCTTCTTTCACACAGCCCTGGCATGACCATTTTGCCGTGCTTTGCCCCAGTACTCAGCCTCCAGTATCGGTTATGTTCCCTCCGAGTCCAGTCTCTCAGAGCCGCTCTCACCATACTTTTGGCCACCCCTAGAGCACGTTCCGGCCCTACAAAATACTAGATGAAACTTATTTTGAGATTAATTGTGTTATTAGTGGTTTTTGACGCTTATTTTGTTTTTTGTGTGGAATGAAAATATTTAGTAATTATTTGTTACTTTTAAAACCAGAATAATTGTTAATTTGAACATAATCCACTTAGAGAAGTATAGCAGAATTAAAAGTATACAAAGTTCTTAGCCTGTTTGAATGCTCTTTAGTTGTAAGTGAGATATATGATAAACAAAGATGGAAAAAAAGGAAGAAAAGCAGAGTAACATATAAACAAGAAGAAAAGAGAAATTCTTTGTTAAAAGGGGAAACATTTAAAACTGTGATAGTTTGAGAGATCTTCTGTTGCAATGAAAGAAAAGCCCGAGGGTTTGTTGTTGGCTGGGTAGTGATAGACGCGGTTAGAGAATTGTTGGATGGGTTAAACTTTGTTAGTGGAGATTAATATTTGTTAGCGGGTGCCGCTAATTTTATGTATTGTTGCCTTATTATAAGTGTTATAAGGGGCAAGTTGGTTTGCGTTGTCGACAAGATGTTTGAAGAAGTTTAAATACGACACAGAAGTCACATCACGTCGTCAGTTAGTTTCTCCTTCTCTCTCTGTAGTTGTGGGTTTTGTTGTAAATCCTACCCAGTGTTTTCTCTCCAATCTCTTTGTGGAGCAAACTGTACAAGCTATTGTTCTATTTCAACCGACGTACTTGCAGAAAGTCCTATATATCAAGCTCCTCTCCCTAACATTATATACCCAACACACAATACCCCATACACAATACTCATTATTAAACCCAGTCCAACACTTCTCTAAAACCTTTAATCAACACCCTTAACGTATGTATACTATGTATGTACGTAAAACTACGTGCTCCACTCTCTCGTGTTCTCTCTAGATTTTGTATACAAAACTTATTATACTCACATGTCTTTATATATGTATCAACTTGTAAATCCTTCTGTTTGTTCACAGGTAATTGCCGTTTGTTTCTTATTACTCATGCGCTTTTACTACCATCAGGTGTTTGATTAGATTTGAAGTACAGAAGAGGACTTAGCTGTATTTGCCAAGTAAGTAATCCAACGTTTTCTAACAAAATTCTCTCGCTTCTTAGTGAAGTAAGCTGGAAGAAGTCATCTGCTTAGCTATCTGATAATCTAATTTTTTAAATTATAATATCTTAATGGAATTTTTCATCATAAGAAAATTGGTTTACAATATTTACACTTTCTCTTACTGCTATAAAAGAGGGGGGAGGGGGAGTATTGCGCATTCGTGTCAGATTTTCGAAATTAAGTTTTCACATTTAAAAAACACTCAATATATTCAGTTAACATTAAAAAATGAAGTATAAGTAACATTAACAAAGAAAATAATAATATAAATAGTATAATGGGTATGTTGAAGGAGAGAAATGGTTTGGTATGAATGAACAAACTAGATATGAGTGAACACTGTATAATGTTAAAAGTAGCACTGACTGCCTGGACTTTACATTAAAATGGTAGAGTATGGTAGACTGGTAAATGGTAAGGTAAATGACACGTTGTGACTGGCGAGTGAACTCTGTTGTATATCTGTCTCCCATCGCTGTATTTATGCAATTTCTCCACCCCAGTCCGAGAGAGTGGTCCTGTCATTTTGTCTCTCTTTCTCTGCTATGGATTCACTTTTTGGATCCTATTACATCATCCCCAATATAATGGGTATGTTGAAGGAGAGAAATGGTTTGATTTGAATGAATAAACTAGATATGGGTGAACACTGTATAAATGTTAAAAGTAACACTGACTGCCTCGATTTACACTAAAATGGTAGTGGTGGAGTATGGTAGAGTGGTCAAGGGTAAGCTGAATAACACGTTTTGACTGGCGAGTGAACTCTGTTGTATATCTGACTCCCGTCGCTGGATTTATGCAATTTCTCGCACCCTAGTCCGAGAGAGTGGTCCTGTCATTTTTGTCTCTCTTTCTCTGCTAAGGATCCTCTCTTTGGCTCCTATTACAATAGTATAAAATGTAAAATAATTGATAGCTATTTATTAGAAGCCTATTTAGTGAGGCTAAAGAATGAGACAGTTCCTAGCCATACAGGAGTTTCTAATAAAAAATCCAAGCAAAAAAAGTAAATTCAGGTGAGTCATGAAAACATCGTTATTTTACTAGTTTTAGTTCTTATTAAATAATTATTAGACGCTGCAGCTAGCTCCCCCCATAAGACTGGAAATTGAAATTTTATAATTATATAGAAATGTCTGTAGGACATGTAGAAGAATTTTTATTAGTCTTGTAAGTTGAATTGTGTTTAACCTCTGGGGAGTCCCCCTGTAAAACAATAGTCATGATAAAAGAGTTTTATGGTATATGTGCGCGAGCCCCAGTAAAGCAGGTTTTTACTGGTCACTATAAAACTAGAGTGCACTAAGGTACACAAAACTCCTCCCACAACACTAGTATTAGCCTGATAAGAACTCGTAAATAACATAGTATCAACCTGATTATTAATTTAGAAAAATATTGTATAATCTAAAGCAATTAGAATATGATTTTTACTTTCTCTTATTTCTTAGTAAGAGGAAGTATTGTGTAATCGTGGCAAACTTTCAATATCAGGTTTTCACCGGAAACATCCGTTTTGAGGTCCACAGAGCCAAAAAAAAAGTGGTTTTTAGAATGGTATATGTATATTATAAGCTCTTGAATACCATAAAAAGTTCAAACTTTATATTCCGTTTAGGTATCACCATGGGTTCCGACAGTAGGTTATCTGTCAAAATTCCTCAACGGGAAGAACCACTTTACTGATTTTTTTTATTTTAATTTTTTGCGATTTTTTTAAAAAATGGCTCCAACGATTTTCTAGAAACTTGGTACATCAAACTACACGAGCTAGAACTTTTATTGGAAATATTTCTGCGGGAAAATTCATTTTTGGGTACTTTTGGGGGGGGAGAAGTGATGGGCTTACGGTTTCCTCTAAAGTGCTATTTTAGTGGATTACACAATTATATTATTTAAATTAAAAATGTTGAAATTCCGAGTTGAAAAAAAATCGGATGACCAAAAGAGCGGTTTTTACTAGGAGAAGTATTTTTTTTCCAATGTTTGCGATTTTCTCCATAAAAAAATTGACAAATTTCACATTAAATTTGATATAGTAACTATAAAATTTGTCAATCACAATTTTGGAAACTGGAGTAAGAGAAAGTTGTTGTGTGAGTGTATTACACCAGATTTTTTTTCTTATTAAAAAAGAAATAGACGTAAAAAAAATAAAATTATTTTTGTACCTTTGAACAATGATTAAAACCTTAATAATTATTGTCTTCTTTAAAAAAATACAAAAAAGAACTAACATTATTCAAAAAAGTATGCTGAGTTTTAATTAGTTTAATGTTGTTTTTTTTTTTTTCTTTTTTTGTTTTACTGCAAATCATTCTTCCAGATTTTAATTGGTTTACTTTACTGGATTGTAGAGAATATCTCTTTTTAATGATCATCTAGTGGAAATTAACAAAGTACTTTTTCCTGGGAAAGAGATTTACTCCTACATTAATTGATATATTTTAGATTTAAATGAGTTTTCCCATTTTTAATAAGTTCAAATTATTTGTTCGAATTTAGTTGGAAAAATTCTTCTTCTTCTTAATACCTTTAATTTGGGAATATAAAAAATTATTGAAAGCAGTTTCATTAAAAAAACATTTAATGAAATGGTATTAGCCTTTTTTTCTGAATATTTAATTATAGATTTTGATTTATTAATAAATTTATTTATTAATTCTCTTTACTGTTGGCAAAATTAGGTATTACAATCGTGTCAGGTGTTCGATATAAAGTTTTCATTGGAATTATACGTTTTGAATTATACGTGTGGGACTGCCTATCTGCTCTAACCGAGGTGGGTGTTCGGAATAAGCTGACAATCGCCTGAGTGCGGGCCATGCGGGGTTCCTTGCTAACGAAAGGGCGGACCCCCTGGCACGGGAGGGCTCGTCGAAGGATAACTTTATAGGCCCCGAGCCCTTCTGTGGGCTGCCCAGGAGCCTCATTCACGCTTCTGTTAAGGATGAGGTATAGTTGTGGATGACAACATCATCACCACCACGGGATCCGACAGGAAGTTTATCATCTGTCAAAATTCGTTATTTCAAAACGAGGAAATATCTACCAATTTATTGAAAGACCATTTTAGTTTTTTTGCGAGATTTTTTTTTAAACGGCTCCAACGATTTTTTTCTTTATAAACTATGCAAAATGCCTAGTTTGAAGAAAAAGTTACCCGTAAGAGCATTTTTACAGTATAGTGCAAACTACAGTTTGTTTTGAATGCTATCATTTTATTGTTATTATTCAAAGAAGCGGAGGGCACCATCCAAAGCCTCACTGGGCCCATATAGCTACCCCAAAAGAATAACGTCTACCAGCTCTGGTACAAAATTCCAGTCCCGGGTTTCACCCACTTAAGTTTTACCAAAATCCGAACTAAACGGTCCATAACCTTGAAAGGACATAGCATAAACTCTTCTACCGGTATCCTCTTCCGGCCAAAGGTCCTGGAACCTAATCCTCCTCACAGCCCAAACAATCCGACGACATGAGATGTATGTGTGGCTGTTTCCTCCTCCGTCCCACACATTCTACAAAAGGGGTCAGGAATGAGCCCTTTCCATTGTATAGAAATGTCTCCTTAAACCACAATGTGCAGTGAAGAAATCAACAAATATCTGAGGAGGTCCATACGTGAAAGACACAGAACCCCCTCACTTAAAACCCTTGCCCGGACCCCCAATGTTTTGTATACTAACTTGTACAATAGTAAAGTAATGCCTATTTTTTCAGGCGGGCTTAACGTCCAACTACCAAATTAGGTGTCGTGGACGGGGGCGGAAGTACCTACTTTACTGTTAACATTTTTCACACCAATATAAAATTTAGCAGCTATACGCGGGACTCGAACTGGGGTCCTCCCACTTACAAGTCCATGCTCATAACCACTACACCAACACCCGGCCTCTGTAAGAGTATAATAAAATACCAAATTCAGAGAGGGCTATTATTTTTGTTCGACATTTTTTTCCAAAAAAGATCATTTAAGAGGGGGAATTCGGGTTAAGAAGGGGGAATTTAGAAGAGTGATGGATAAGTTGATACTTTTCTCAAAACAACAGTTTGTAATAATCATAGATTTTCTCCTTCTGTTATATAACAATGAAAACAACTGAACATGTTGTGACAATTGTAAGTTTTGGAAGAAAATTTGTCATTTTGTTTATAACTGTGTAAATTGCAGTAAAAGAAATGACGTAAGAACTTTCACACCAGATTTTGGTTGGTCTAAGATTCTTTATAGTCATTGGCACTTGCAACCTCCTTTGTGGGGGACAGTATTCTTCACGTTACATACAAGACTGAGAGAACTGTAGGGATTCCTAGTGTAGTATAACTGGGAGATGTATGTATGTATATATGTATGTAGTATGTTGTAGTGCAGCACTTGCTGGTTTTGAAAGGTCGTTTTTTTATCTGTATATATATTTTAGAGAGACATGTTTAAAAAAAATAGTGAATATATATAATACCACTTATCTGGAATAAATATAATAACTATAATGAATGTAGATACGTCATAAACTTATATTTGGTACTTAATTCTAAGCTTATAAAGTCACGAAAACATTTTCCAATATTATTCAATATTTCCGTTTTCTCCTTCGATTAATTACACTAGGGTGACACAAAATTTAAGGGTAGTGCTGCCTTAAATCCCGGGTTTCGAGATGTAATCCAACTTCCTAAATCTGAGCTAATCTTATGTATATAATAGATTTATGATTCATGATTACATCATGATTACAATTGAATGAAAAAGTATAGACATCAAAATATTAAGGAATATTTTGAAACTTGCAATTCTCCTAGAATAGACAAAATCAATTTTTTTCTATTTAATTAAAGGTCGCGAAAATTTCTATAATAAAAAAAAGTGATAGACTTCTAGATTGTTTCATAAAATAGATTTTTGCTCATAAAACATTTTTATAGACTGTTTTCTGAGGGCGTAAGAAAGACAATAAAAAAAAAAAAACAATGTTGGCTAAAAAGTGTGGTACTTTACTCACCGGTAGATTGTGCTTTTTTTTAGTGGCAACTTTAGTATCATGACGCCCCTCTCCGTTTGTATGTTGACCATGCGGAATAAATAATAACTGTATTTAATGCGAGTTTCCGGTTTTAAATTTTGCCATTGTATTTAAGGCGAGAGTTTCCGGTTTTAAATTTTGCCATTGTATTTAAGGCGAGTTTCCGGTTTTAATTTTTACCATTCACACATATTATAAAAAACATTTCGGAGAAACTAATCTCAAAACAATTGGGGGGAAAATTATAATTCGTATCCAACTGAATCCTTTCTTAAGGTCGTAAGAGATAAACAAAATAAAAACAAATGTGATTTAAATGAAAATTGTTTCTAAAAATATTTTCTTGTTTTTCCATATTTTTTAAAGTAACAGCAAAATTTTGTCAATGAAATTTGAAAAATACGTATGAGCATAGTTATGTAAATTTAGGAAACTAGATAATTTTTACTTTCTCTTACCAATAATAGTTAGAGGAGGAAGTATTGTAATCGTGCCAGATTTTCGAAATTTGAGTTTTCACCGGAAATACACGTTTTGAGATCGCCATAGTCCAAAAAAAAAAAAGTGGATTTTTGGAAAATGGTCCTTGTTTGGCTCTATGTGAAAAGTTGCAGGGAACTCAAACTTGGTATTCCGTTTAGGTATTACCACCGCATGAGGCACGAAGATATCGAGCAAAATCCATCAACCGGAAGTGCCACTTTACTGATTTTTTAAAAAAAAATTTTTAATCAGTTTTGTCATTTTTCACGAAAACAATCTCCAACGATTTTCATTCAACTTGTCGCCATATCAACTACACATATAAAGAGCTACAACTATTATTTGAAACATTTCTCCGGGAAAATTCATTTAAGGGCTTTTTTAGTCGAAGGATGGGGTTCTGGTTTTTTTCTAAAATGCTGTTTGTTATTACACAATTTTATCAGCTAAATAATATTAATTAGAAGTAAATAAAAAAAAACCCTATGGCGCAACAGTCCATGAAGGGCCAAGGCTTGCCGGACGGCGATTTAAATGGGGGACGTTGGTTAGCACGCCGCAGTTCCCCAGGCCGTTTAGTGCTGGCCTTCGCTACCTAAGGCGCTACTAACTGTAGCTTCCCATTTTTTTCCACGAGAATCGAACCCTGCATTCTCGCACGAAAGGCGAGTGCGCTACTAGCCATTAGACCAACGCGTGAGGACTAGAATTAAATATGTTGTCGAAGTCTCTCGAGTTTGAAGAAAATCGGATGATCGGAGTATGCTTGTTACTGAAAGTAGTTTTTCAGTTTTCTGCGACTTTCTCTAAAAACGGCTCCAACGATTTTCTTTAAACTAAGAATGTGAACTACACATACAAACAGTTTCAAAAACCTTTGTGTGAAACAATTCTTCTGATAGAGCCATTAATAAAGGGTTTTTTTTGAGGGTGGGGTGAGGTGATGTTTTCCTCTGAAGTACTATCATAGTTAATTATACAATTCTATCATCTAACCAAAATTAATTAGAAATAAATAGAGTGTCTAAATTCCGAGTTTCAAGAAAATTAGTAAACCGGAAGTGCTTTTTTTTTTACTGAACAGTTTTTTTTTTTATAGTTTATGCGATTTTCTCCATAAAAAAATCCGATGAATTTCATAAAATTTTGTATACTTACAATGTGAAATATGTTAGTTACAATTTTATAAATTGCAATTAGACAAAGTTGTGTGAATGTTTCACACCAGTTTTTTTTTTTTTTTTTTTAAATATAAATGCTTTTCGTGGTATTGGAAAAATTTATAGAATTCTAGTATTTCCATTTCTAAAACTGTAGAACATGTTTTTCTAGGACAAATATTGTGACGTAATGGTAACAAACCCATATTGATTGCATTGTGTTTGCTATGTAGCTAGTTTGTTTACTGCTACCTTTTTGGTTTGTAGTGCACACAATTCTGACATTGTATTTCTGTTATAGGTCATGTTCCTTGTTATTGTTATCTCTATTCATTTATATATTACATATATTTTTTTTTTTAAATTGTTTGTCTTTCCAAACATTGGGGTTATCCAATGATTGGGTCTTTTTATATGTTTATTAATATAGCTTTTTCTTTTTTTACAACTTATTTAAATTCTAAAATTTTTCATGGCTCATTATTTCGAACATCAGCGGCCGCTCTAGCAGTTACATTGCTCCGGACAAAAAGAGAAATCACCGTCTCTTAAGAATATACTATGTTTTTTTAAGCAAGTCTACGTATGTTCAAACACAAGCTGAAGCAGCACATTCTGCTCAGAGAAGTATATACATGTTCGTTTGAAGTTCAAGCATCGTCCTTTATAAATTCTGCGTTAATTTTTCAATAATAGTGTAAATATTTTTTAGCTTTTATATATAAACAATATAAATAGGCTACGGCACTGTAAATTTTTAGGGAACGAAAAAAATCGATAGGTGAAATTTTCTATTAATGATGAGTATTTAACACATCAATATTTTTCTTACACTTACAGCTGTAGTGGAATCGTTTAATGGATGTTCTGATCCTACCGCTGCCACCAGATGTAGTGGAATCGTTTACTGTGATTCCTGAGATATGTAGTAGATGTCTTGAAGAGGGCGGAAGTTAGTTTAGAGATTTTTGGATGTTAGTGCTCGAATTATTAACACGGAATTTATAAAAATAGACTGTATTTGTACAATAATTTAAACGTGAGTAATGGTAACTATTAACAAGAAATACTTAGAAATAAATAGGAGATAAATAACTAATAATTTAGAATGATTAAAATAAATGAACTAAGATGGCACAACTAAGGAAGTAGTATAAATAAAAACTGTATAGGGACGCGGAAACTGCTGCTCGTATAATAATCTTGAAGACGTACTGAAGTATAATCATATAATCATCCCCTCTTCCAATGGGGCGAAGTTTATATATTAGTGTTAGCAAAACTCACACCAAGTCATCTGTCCTAGTGTGCGACCTTGGTTGACCTAGTTTGGTCACCAGCGATTTAGGTCAGTGGCCAGCCTTAGCGGTGCTTGCTTTGATGTAAAGCATCGACCTTTGGTTTTGTTTGTTTGGCCGCAGCCTTGTCTTGAAGACAGCAGCCGGCTAGGCCACTAGTTATATATTATTCTTTTTTTATTATGTGTTGTGAAGGGACATGTGTTGTGACATGTCATTACACAGTCAAAATGGAGCCCCCAGATTTTGGCGCCCAGGATAAATGTGTCCGGGTTGCCCGCTCCTAAAGCGGGTGCTGAGAATATGTTGTATTGTTAGCCATAAATAGTTGAGTATCTTAATTGAAATTTTTAACGTTTAACGTGTCGGTACTTCTATATTTTGAAATTCACTTTTTGAAATTAAAAATGCTATTCAATATGTATATATATGTGTGTATATAACGCCATATTAATTTTGGTTATCTCATTTTAAGCGGTCCGAAAAAATATTTTTTTTTTTATAATCTATCATTTAATTTATTACCTATGAGAGATAAACGAAAATTCATATTTGGACGGTAATTAAAAAAACTCTGACCTTTGTTCTTTTGTGCATTGAGAATTTTTAAAATTCATCTACAAGATCGATTTTAAGATGATAAGTAAGTAGTTAAAGTGAGAAGAAAATAATTAACAAATATTGATTTAAATGGAAACGTGAATGATTTTTCAGTGCCCAAATGTGATATAGTTAATTTAAATTTAATTAATTGTAGAATTTACAAACAATGTTTTTATAAAATATGACAGACTCATTTATTTTAGAAAACTTTTCATTTATAGGGGTCCTTTTAGTGTCAAGTGAGTGGTATAAGCTTGGCAACTTAGTTGTGGCACCCAAATGGCTGTTGAGCTCCGCCCATTACCAAAGCATTCTAAGTAGGTGTGACGTTGTTTGACTCCGCCCACAGGTTTCACAATTTAGTTGCCGAACTATACGTACACGGTATACAAAGTTTCACCTTCTTTTTCAAATGATACTCGTTTCACGTTTCTTTTTTCAAATGATACTTTTGTTTACAATGTTTACATACCATTTATTAAAGGAATCTCCAAAACATGTTATTTCTCGTAAACTCAATTTCAAAAGTTAGTCAAGTTTTTTTTTTAGAAAAAAAAAGAAGAAAAAAAATGCGTCAATGGAGGATAAGGTGTATATTCTCATTTATAACTACTCTTATCGTCTTAAAATTGATGTGGTAGATGAATTTTAACAAATTCTCAGTACAATAAAGAATAAAGTCATTGTTTTGTAATTAGTACAGTTCAAATAAGAATATTTGTTTTTCTTTTATAGGTAATCAATCAAATGAAGGATTATAGAAAAAAATATTTTGATGGGGGACGACGTTAAATTGAGATAACTAAAATTTAGAAATAAATTTCCAAGTTACGTGTTTAAGGGTAACAGGGAAAATTTTATCATATATTATCCCCAAAAAATGACTATTTCCATAAGTACCTTTATTATGTACTTGAAAAAGTATTCGATACACATTTTTATTACTTACTCCTAGTAAGAGGAAGAAGTATTGTAATCGTGCCAAATTTTCTATATCGAGTTTTCAACGGAAATATCCGTTTTGAGGTCCCCTGAGTTCAAAAAAGTGTTTTTTTTAAGTAAATGGTCTGTCTGTGTGTGCGCATGTGAACAGCATAGGTCAAAAATGGACAACCGTAGAAAGTTGAAAGTTGGATGTTCCGTTTAGAAATCACCATGGGATCAGACGTTACCTGTCAAAATTCCTCAACCAGAAGTACCTACCCACTTGTTGTTTTTTTTTTACTTTTAATTTTTTGCGTTTTTCTCAAAAATGGCTTCGTCGATTAATCTTGTAACTTGGTTTTTATCAACTAAACATACAAAGAGCTACAACTATTTTTTGAAACGTCTCACTAGAAAAATCATTTATAAGGGCAGTTGCGGTGGAGGGGTGGTGGTTATGGCTTCCTCTAAAGTGCTATTCCAGTTTATTAAACAATTCTATCATCTAAATAATGTTAATTAGAATTGAATATGTTGTTCAAATTACGAGTTTGAAACAAAATTAGATACCCGGAAGTGCGTTAACTTTACTAAATGATTTTTTCACTTTTTCGCGATTTTCCAAAATATCTCCGACGATTTTTTTTGAAACTTCTTATTATATGAACTAAACTACAAAGATATACAACTTTTATTTAAAGCGATTTCTTTGGGAAAATTCATTTAAGGGCATTTTTTTGGGGAGGAGTGGGGTTATGTTTTTCTCTACAGTGCTATCATAGTTGATTAAACAATTCTCTTATCCAAACATAATTAATTAGAAATAAATAGATGACCAAAATTCCGAGTTTCAAGAAAATTAGTAAACCGGAAGTGAGGTTTTAAACTGGACAGTTTTTTTTTTTTCAGTTTTCGACGAATTTCATTAAATTTGGTACACAAACTATAAAATTTGTCAATTATAATTTTGAGGACTGGACTAAGAGAAAGTTGTGTGAGTGTTTCACACCAGATTTTTTTTTTCTTTGAACTTGTGTAACGTTTTGCAATTTAGTACTCTTGTAATTTTCATTTAGGCTTGAATTTAGAGGAAACTTCCAGAAAGAAAAAAAAAAACATTGTTTAGGAGTGCCTGAAATGGAAGATATTTGATGATAAGGTTTTACTTCTTTTAATCTTTTCACAGTATCGTGTTGTTTCACTTTTTATGGTGAATTTCTCCTTTTATGGCTTTTGTAATCGGTAACGATATTTTTATCACATTCACATGCTGTACCTTTCGTCATAGATTAAATCACTTCAAATAATATTTGTATATATATATTCATTTTTTTTTTTAGTTCTTTTATGGTATTTCTTCGCAACTTGTTAATATTTAATGTACGGTTCCCACTATCTTAAAATAATGTTGAAAATAAATAATATTTTACGTAAAAGACACAGTTTCTAATGAGAATTGTTATTTGGTGTGGAACGTGAGTAGAAATGCGTTCATACCAGATTTTTACGAAGAAGTCCCCCGCCCCGCCACCCCTTTAATTATTCAATCTGGGGAATTATCTATATCAAATATTTCGGTGAAAAATAATTCTATATGATTTTCTAAGTCTTAATTATTACATACATAACTAACATTGATCTAATTTCCTAAATACATTACAATAATACCAGAGCTCGAAATTCTGAAGTTGTGGGAGGGGGAAGGAATGCCCAGTATTTTGAGTCGATCTTTTCGTCATAGAAATGTTGAAATTATGGTATAGAATAGAATCTCCATTTATTTGTTATACAATAATATTTAATTTGACTATTACAAGTATATGTATTTTTTTTTAATTTTATTTTAGTGGTAATTCGGACAGATAGGAATTAATTGGCTAGGGAGAGGGCCTTCAGTCAGCTTGCAGATTTATATTTTTTTGGTATTTGATGAACATTTGATTTATTAACGCGTTTATTTCAGAAATAATTTGGTTTTCTATCTTATAAAACAAAACTTTCATAATTGCTTTAACAATTTTTCCTTAAGAAGCTTGGGATAGAATAGACTAGAAGCGGGGGGGGCCTCATTCCACTGCGACCTGCAAATCGAGGTCTATTGTGGATCCCCTTAAATTACAGAGCAGCCCCAGCTTTGCCCTCCTAATCAATCCTTGCAATGCTGAGAGCGGCTCTGTCATAAAGCTTCCAGCTTCGGGATTGTCCGTCTCCAATTGAAGAAACCTAATCCTCGCCTGGCCGGCACACTCACAAAGGATGTGCGCCGGGGTCTCCTCCTCTACCTTGCAGAATCGGCATACCGCACTATCCGCAAGTTGTAGGTGGTGCATGTGTCTGTTCAGCCTACAATGCCCTGTTAGTAGACCCACAATTAACCTTATATCCCTTCGGGTCTGGCTCAGTAGGTCTCTGGTAAATTTAGGCAAATGTCTTTTAATGAAGAGCTTTGCCTGCCTCTGTCCTGGTGTTCCCTCCCACCAACGCAGACGCTGATCTTCTAACCCACCCCCTGATAGAAGTTTGAATGAGGCTCCTGGACAAGCCGCAGAAGGGCCTATAAAGGTAACCCGCGAGCCCCCTCGCTAGGGCATCCGCCCTCTCATTGCCCAGGAACCCCGCATGTCCCGGTACCCAGGCGAGTGTCAGTTTATAACGAGTACCCACCTCGGTGAGGGCAAGTAGG
>JAAEAF010000295.1:0-101266 GCA_011037195.1 Triatoma infestans
AAAAAGAAGTGAATTTGTCGCTTTCTCTATCGGAACCTTAAACTCTAGTATCCAAAATTGCTCTGAAACCATTTGAAATTTACTCCCGAATGCCGAAACATTATAGTATAAGGTATAAGTTGTATGAATTGTGCAAACAAGTGAGTTGATTTTTTCAGAAGTGGCCTTATAAATGTGGCTGATATGTAATGTGTGGGACGACAACCGTGCTTTCAACTTCCGCCACTGGAAACTCCAAACACTGATGCTCGTAGTTCAAGTATACAGACGAGTTACGATAGAAGAAGTTACTGTGATATAAGTAATATCACAGTAATAAGTTGGTCCAGTTCAATTTTTTTTTTCATAACAGACTGAACTATTATGAGCAGAATCGTTTCCAGGGCATCACGGACTATCAAAATGATACCAGAGACTGTATCTAGGGGACGCATATTATGTGAGTGAAGAAGATGGATTTTCTATAAAAGGAAGGACACTTGGTCCTTCCTTACAATCCTGAATCTAAGCCGGGAGTGTAAGCATTCCGGAGTCTCCAGCAAGGATAAAATTCAAGACTCTACCATGGCCGACAAAATGTTGCTAATGACATTATAATGTCAAAGGTCCAATTTCTAATATTTTTTTTTTTTTTTTTTTTTGGAAAGACAAAGCGCTATCAATAATCAATACTATAGAAAAATGAGTGAAAATAAAGTAGAGCCTGCGATTTTGAAAAGACGTTGACGTGATTTACGGAAGGAAGAAGTACTCCATTCCCAGATTATGCTCGCCCATAAAGGATTGAAAATAAAAAAAAAATGATTGAAAGTTCTGAAATTTAAATGGGAAGTTCTGCCCACTTCCGCTTCACAGCCCGGATTTCGGATCTTCAGACTTTGTTTTGTTTAGTCCCATCCAGGGAGCGTCAAGTTTCACCAACAAAAGTAGAAAAGAACTGGTTTACTCTTCAGGACAAAGAAATTTTTATTGCATGTAAAAAAAAGCTAGTACAGTGATGACGGGCCAAACTATATTTAGGGGATTATGTCGAAAAATGGGGAAATGTGAGATTTATTAATTACACTACTTTTACGATCATTGGACGTTGTAATTGATTGTAATTTCATTTTTTCCTTATTTTTGTAATTTCATTTTTTCCATTTTGTTTCTGTAACAACGCTCAGCCTACAGTGCTCTCTTTAAACGTATTATTAAAATTATTTGATAAAAATTAAATTAAACCCTGATAACACTTCATTAAAAACAAAAATTACATTTCAAGTTAAAAAAAAAAGTCAAGCAAGTAATAAAAAATTAATTTGTTAACTGAAAGGTTGGCACTACTGTGAGCCTGTGATGTCACTGTTAAAATTAACTAGGAAAATACGCTGAGGTAATTTTTTTGCAATTATGCCCAATAATTTGCAATTTTTTTTTTCCATGTTCTTCTCAGATTTTCTTCTTAAAAAAATATTTTCTCATTAGATGAGGGTTAACCCCCTCAAAAAAAAAAAAATGATAATTTAAATGGAAAATTTTCCAGCCGTAAAGTTTGCAATTATTTTATTTTTCTTTTCTTTTCTTTGCTGTAAGATGGAGTTGAAGTTCATGAATTAAATGTGGACCGGAAGAAACAGAAATGATTTACTGTGGAAATGGATGCTTTACGAAGAAATAGTCGTCTTTCTCGAGATTAGATCAAGTTCAGAACGAGATAATCCGCGAAAAAATGAACCAGAAAGTCATTGGTAGAAAGATAGGGGAAGTGATTATAGTCACAAACAAAGAAGGCCAATAGAGAATGAGATGGCCGAAGCAGATCCTAAAGTAAGGATCACCACGTAGGGTACAGGAAAAGATAAGAACCCTAGCGGTACAAGGAGGAATAGTAAAGAAAAATAACAAACAGCGAAATCCTTTTTGAGGGCTATTGGCATTATACAAATTTTTGGGGTCAAACAATTAAAGGAAATAGATGCGGTCCTTAGGCCGCTACATCCTTAATATTACAAATAAATTAACGGAAGAATTTAAGATAAAATAACAAAAGAAGAGTAATCGAAAATAATTTACAAAATTAAATGTAAATATCTGTCCAAATAAAAGTTACACTAGACTTCAAAACAAGGCAAATCAAATAGTAGAGATTTAGAAAACAAAACACTTCTCTAGCCCAACACGGCACTCAACACGTAACACTCTTTTGATTCCTGAATCCGCACATATAAAACAGAATTTTACGTTGAAAACAACATTAATAAAAAATAACTGAGGATCAATTCTAGATAAAACGCAGCTCAATGTTATCCTGTAAAAATAAAGGATTTGTTGAAAACGAAGGTTTAGTTATTAGTAAATAACCTCGAGGTTGACATTATCTGGTCCTTCACTAATTAACACCGAAATAGGTATATTTGAAACAGATATATTTTTCCCCGGGAGAATTGTGGGTTAGTTTATAGTATATTTATTTATAAATTGCCATTTCAATGTAAAATATGAATCCACGACCAGTACAGTATTGGAAATTAAAAATTAAACAAATATATTTAGTAACAAGTCCAACTTGTAAGGAAACTTTTCCCGTAATAATTACTGCAGTAAGTGAAAGTGATGTGAGTGCTTCACACCACATTTTTATTACAAAAAAAAAAAATTAATGTTTTATTCATATTTTTAACATTTAATTATACAAAATAGGTGTTTTTTATTATAAATACGACGGAATGTGTGAGATATATATCAGTGTAGATAATATTTACTTGTTTTTTTTTATTTATAAATAAAGTTTGTTTATATGAACGTTGACATAAACAGAAAAGGATCTAATTTCTAATTTATAAAAAGTAAAAATACAAAATCGTGTGAAACACTCACATGACGTTCTCATACTACGAAAATTAAAAAAATGTCTAATTTTGTAATAAAGAAATGATTAACTTTCTTTAAAATTGCAACGTTAAAATGTTTAGCTGGGTTGGCCATAAACATGGTGGTGGAGATTTTACTTGTATACCTGACGGACTATGTTAAAACCAAGATAACATGTGCAAATTTGAATGTAAACTAACGTACAACACCTTCTTCAATACCCCTCCAAAAACATTTTTTTTAGATAAATGTTTAAATAAAAGTGATACGTTTCTATCTATGAGCAAGCATTCCTAGTTTACAGAAAATCGTTGAAACCGTGTTCGAGAAAAGTCCAAAAAACTCCAAACACCTATTCTGTAAAATCGCAGTTCCTATAAAACGATTTTCTTTTAAATTTAAAATTCTAACGGCTTTTAATTTGTATTTATATTGTGTAGGTGGTGAAATCATATACCGAAGTTGTACTTTACTGCAGTACGCTACTGTTCCCCCACTGCTCACTCAAAAAATCAATTTTTCTGGAAATTGTTTCAAATAAAAGTGATACTTATTGATGTGTGTAGATAGTATGCCAAGTTTAAAGAAATTCGTTGGAGCTGTTTTCGAGCAAAATCACGAAAAACTGAATAAAACATTGACTAAAATCGCACTTCCGAAACCTTCGTGTCCGATGTCGTGATAGTAACTAAACGGATTACCAAGTTTGAGCTACCTGTGCATTCTCGTTTTTAAGGTATTCTGTTAACTCATGAATACATACACACAGACCATTCGCTAAAAACATTTTTACTTTTTTTCTAAGCAAGGGGACCCCCAGGGGATCCCAGACATGCATTTCCGGTGAAAACTCAATTTCGAAAATCTTGCACGATCGCAACTTGCTCTGTTTACTAAAAGAAAGAGGAAGTAAAAAGTCGTGGGAGTGAATTTTTTTGGTATTATAAAACGATGTTAGGCATTGAGTCGACCTTTCTATTTAATGAGTTTTAAGGTCATTAAAACTTGAAAGTAAAGTGCCTATAAAATGTTTTTAAATATTTTCTTAAAGAAAATTGAACCAAATCTAATTTGGTTTAATTAGTTTAATGTTTCTACTGTTATAATAATCAGCGATAATTAGCGAGGCCAAGGTGTATCTAAGTGTCCAAGGTAGTATTCACGATCGTCCGCTTCCTTCGTAATTATTTTTTAATTTATTAATTTTGAACATGAAAGGTGACTGAGAACAATGTTATAATTACGATTTCATAAAGAAAGGAAAGGAACTGGTCAAAAAACAATAAATAAATGGAAAATAATATTTTGCCACAGAACTATTTCGGCCGAGTTCGGTGAAGAGCGAGTGTGTGTATTTAGCCATGGAGGACTAGATAGGATCAGATCTTGAAACCTGAAATCGCCATTACAATAGACCAGTATTTATTCCACGCACAATTATATCTGATGTGAAACAATCACACGTCTTTGTTTCTTCATGCAAATTACTACAATAATTTTTAATTGACAAAATTTTCTTTAAACTTGGCCATTTTACTCGATATATAGTTGCCGTTAAACAATTATAGTTGATAATAGTGGTGATGTGAGCAGGTATGTTGATTCTCTTCATATAATAGATTAATGAATGTATTTTCATTACAGTCATGAGGACAGCGCCTCGATTGCACCCTTCAAAAATGGCGTAACAGTTTTCCTGGGACCAATCCACATTTCCACAACTAAAATCAATATTTCCAGTCAATGTTACAAAAAATAAAATAATATGTATTAAAGCTTTACTATACAGATAACAAAATATGGCTATAAATAACAGAAGTTTTTTCTTACTCCAAGTGTGTAAACACTGCGACTGTAATTTATACTCGGTGTAAGTAAACTGGTTTTGCTCTGTGCAAGTCTGCGTTATTACACTGTTTATTAAAACATCCTGACGGTGAATGAACACCCGAAACGGGACGATGACCAACAAAGTCAAGCAGAGGTTCTCACAGAGAATATCTTTCAGCTGTGCGGACCCAACCACCAAAATAAACAGCTGTGTCATGTTTGACTTCTGCCATCAGATAAGCGGCACTTTTTTTTTTTTTTTTTTTAATTATTGGATTAGCTCTCTCGGCCATAGCCATTTTTAGTTTACTTATCAGAACTAAAGCAATTTATATTTTCAGTCAGTCTATCAGAACTAAAGCAATTTATAATTACTATAGAATCCTAAAGCTATATTCATTCAAAACAATCAGGATAATAAATACATGAACATCAAGACGATCGTTCACATTATTTTTTAAATTCAAACTAATTTACCCATTCAACACATCTCGCCAATAAATACACTCATCCTAATAAATAGAGGCACATTAACGATCGTTCAAACTAGATCCATAAACTAAAAGGGGGGATAGGCAGACATTCCTGATTTCGAAAAAATCTACTGCATTAATAACCTTAGTTACAGGATGTCCTCAAAGGAATGGTCGGTATGATATTTCAAGTTCTTCCAGTGCAATGGAGCCAGCTCAACTAGTTTGCTACGGTATAACAAACATTCTTTTGGGTTTCCACACAGGTGAGATTTTTGATTGGGCACAACACTCACACCACTTTCTCTTACTCACTGCTAATGCAATTATAAAAAAAAATTCAAACTTCAAGTTTTGCTGATTTATTCTAGCATAAATATAGCGGTGGGGGGGAAGTACCTACTAACCTAAGCAAGTAGGAAGGTTAAGAGGTAGCCAATAACACAGAACCCCCCCTCCCATATATTTGAAATTTAACGCCACCAATTGCGCACAACTATCTAAAATCATCTTTATTTTTGGAAAATTGTTACAAATCAAAGTGATCTGTTTATGGTCTGCGAGATATGTTCACCATCTGTCGGATAAGGTCACTGTCTGCGAGATATGTTCACTGTCTGTCAGATAAGTTCATTGTCTGCGAGATATGTTCACTGTCTGTCAGATAAGTTCATTGTCTGCGAGATATGTTCACTGTCTGTCAGATAAGTTCACTGTCTGCCAGATAATACCAAAAACAAACACCAACCAATTCTGTAAAGTTGCAGTCACGGTTAATCGATTTCTTCAAATTTGTAATTCTAGCAATGCGTCTGATGAACGAGTATATTAATACTACATAATTAATGGAACCATACACTGAGTTGAAGTAATGCTTTAGAGGAAAGCTTAACGTTATTGTTCCCTCAGAACCCTCCCACTGCCCCAGGAAAATGTTTCAATTGAAAGTGACAAGGATTTCTGTAGGTAGAGTTTTTCTTCTTTTTTTTTTAAGAGGATCTGCACTGCGCAGGAGGAACGTAACTTCTAGACTTCAATACCATTCAATTAAACACTTATCATCAACATTCATGATTTAGCAAGTTTGGAAGAGATATTCGAATAATGATAATAATCTTATAACAACTAAAAATATACAAACAAAATTTTAAAGAGGAACTAAATTAAATTACCCCTCCCCCCCCCCCACGGATGAATATTTAAATAAAAACTTCACGAGGTTTTTTTTGTTACACAAAAATTTGAGGGTAATCAGAAAGTACACAACTCTTATCAGTATCATTATCATTGTAAGGTTGAATACCATGGGGCTACTCCACTACATTCACCTGCACTCTCACCTCGTACAACAACAGTAAACAACATACGGCTGGCTTTTTTTAAAAAAAAATCGTCTTGTTGTTTTAATGGAGTTTTATATATATATATAATATACAATTCCTATTGTTCCACATTATCTACTATTTGCTGATAACGGGCAACATATGGACAGCATTCTGTTATGCATTCTGCTGCGCACATGTGCTTACATGAATATGTCACAGTTAAATAAAAAAAATTAAAATAAAAATTTACTGTATTATAATAAAAAATAAAACAATCTAACAACCGGAAATCCGTCATAACTAGGATGTGATGTATTTATTGTAAAAAGGAGGAAGTTCAATTCTGTACTTCGATAATCTTTTTATTTTTTTAAATTGTATTTGAAGATTATTTATTACAGAATCCGCTGCAAAACAGTCACATGACTTTCCCCTATTGGAAAGAACAATTTTTTTTATTGGTCGGAATTTCAACTCTTTAGTTCCCTTATTGCCCATTAGGTGAAGAATGGCAAATTATCATGAAAGAGTATTATGAAGTGGGTAGTCTAATGTCTCAATGGATGTGTGTGTGTGTGTGTGTGTGTGTGTGTGTGTGTGTGTGTGTAGGTCAGCAGAGGTCAAAAATGGAAAATCGCAGAAAGATCAAATAAACAAAGTATTATAATTCTCGTTCTCTAGTTCATCGTAAATACCAGTTCAATTATACAACCTTTCGCTTCTATAGTCACAGAATGTGAATAATAGTTCAGAGTGCACAATTTAAATAAAATTGTTGAAGCCTTTGACAAAAAAATCGCACTTTCGGTTGACATATTTTGAACTATATATACTAATCGCTAAAAAAATTAAAAACAAAAAAATGTCACACTCAGTGGTTCTCAACACATGCATTTCCGGTGGCTAAACTCAATTACGCAAATTTTAAAACGATGGGAATAGTTGCTCTTACCAACAGTAAAATAAGAGATCAAAATTTACCTGTAGTAAGAAATGATGCAATCCTGTCAATTTTTCGAAATTTACTTTTTACCGGATATATATGATTCGAGGTCCCCTAAGTACGAAAAATGTATTTTCAGCGAATGGTGGTGCCTGAGTATGAACAAAATATCTCGAAATAACAAAACGCAGGGAGCTCAAACTTGGTTTTCCGTTTTATTAAAAAGCGGGTAACAATAGGGTAAAAGTAGAGTTGAACAATGCCGTCTCGCTAACAAGCTGATGAACTCTGAAATATTAAAGGAAAAAGGATATTATGCATACATTCCAAATTTTTTGTTGCAAAGGAAAGGTGTCATTAGGGATGTCGACACCGAACTTAGGGAGGATGAGATCAAAGAGGCAGTAAAGGGTTCTTGTGGCAAACAAAAAGAAATTTTAGAAATAAGGAGAATAAAGTTATAGGTAGAGAAACTAATGAAAGGAAATTAATCAGTTCACAGTCTGTTTGACCAGAATTATGGCACACAGTCCAAAGATTTATTGCAAACTATCAAATTTGGCGATAAAAAGATGTTACTTTCAGATTGTGGCAAAAGAAAACAATCACCTCAACTAGCGGCCAGTTTTGCAAACATGGCCAAGTACAAGGAGCTAATAGTATGCAGTAATAAAATAGCGGCATTTGATACCGAACTATATTTAAATATAAATTACCTATTATGGAAATGAAAGGCGTAAAAGGGTCTCTCCGGAAGAAGTTAACTACTTATTTATATCAGAAATCAAAAATGGCCAGATACATATCCAATTTTCAAAGAAGGCTCAAAATTAAATAATAAATATTAAAATGTGGATGTTGCTAGTTCGACCCAAAACTGAAGGTATGAATGAATCAAAGTACCCGGTGTAGCCACAGTTTACACTAGTGAGCTGATTGCTATCCTAGAAGCCCTAAAATATCTATCTTCCATCAATACCAAGGATGTATGTGTATTCACCGACTGCAGAAGTGCTTTATGTAAATTAGAAAATTATAGAATAGATTCTACTGTCAGCCATTTAGAAAATACTATTAGGAATATTAGGAATAATATTACTCATGGTTCAACCTGATGAGTAAAAGAACCGTAGTCAGATTTATCTGGATAAAGCTTACATAAAAATAAAATTACTGAAAGGGCGGATTTTTTTGCTAAAAAAGCAACTATCGAAGGAGAGATTAAAAATATAAAAGTACCATATAAAGCCATTTTTCCATTTATAGAAACGAATTATCTAAAGCAATGGCAGTCAACGTATTTTATAGGTACCAAAGGTTTGTTTTACTAATCCGTGAACCCCACTATAAATAACCCTTGTTTCACTCGAAAGCTCTTTCTAAACGATTTTGCCACCTTATTTCGCATCAAACAATGGAGTATGCACAGAATATCTGCATAAGATTACTGTGGAAAACTCTCCATTATGTGCGCTATGTAATAAATATGAAAGCCTAGTACACATAATTATGGTATGATCAAAGTATAATCTAGACGAGAACTGTTTCTTAAGAAAGTAAGTACGGAATTAACTAATCCTTTTAATTACAAAACACTACTTGCGGAAGCCAACGTAAAAGTTTGCAGTAAGATTGTTGAATTTATTGATAGTATACAAATAAAAATTTAGCATTTGAAGTAAACACATATGATAAATTAAGAATTTTAAATTTGGTTTACTCTTGAAGTAGATTTAGGTTTAAAGGAGGTGCGAGAAATATCCAGTACTACACCCCCATAGAATGAATGAGTGTCTGAATGTAGGTAAGAAATTTAATATTTTATGCGAAGGTATTTGTTAGCATGAATGTATTTATTAGCGAGAATGGATTTTGTAGGTTAGAGCATGAATCATATGTGAGTATGCATATGGGAATAGTTGTATATTGTTTTAAATTATGTTTAGTTATAACGGGATGAGAGGATATCAAGAACTCCATTAGGATACCCTATAGGTTCATATAAAATAGTTTATATGTATAATATGTATATTTCAACAATTTTGAAGTTGGTAATTAATATTTATGAAAATTAAATAAATGTTGCGATCAGAAAACTATGCTCATGGCTATAGCGTTGGATGCTACAGCCAAAAAAATAAAGAAATGTGTTAGTTCAATATTGACGCACCCTACAATGTAATCAATCTCTACCTGCCTGTGGTGGTAGGTTGGCACTTGCCCCCCCCCCTACCCCTACATTTATCTTAGGATAAATGAGCAAAATTTAAATTTTAAAGAAAATTTGTCGTCTATATATATAACTGTATTGAGGGTACAGCTGATATTAATAAAATAAAGTAAGAGAAAATCGTGTCACAGTTTTTTTAAATATGGCTGTTTCCTTTCTAAATACTGATTAACAATCGGAAGTTCAAAACGACTTATAGAAGAATTTCTACGTAGCAGAAGGAAAATTTTGAAAACTGGGAAAAACAAGAAAACTACAATTCGTCGAGCTTTATTGAAAATGAACATGGAAAAATTTACAAATTAAGAAATCATGTTTTTATCGAAAACAGCTGGTATTAATAAAATAAAGTAATTTTAAATATTGAAAGGTAATTATTAAGAATATGGAAAATAAAAAAGTAATCAATACAATTAGTAGCAAAATACCACTGTTTAAAGATAATTGTAGATAAATAAAGCCAACATTGATTGGGCAAACAAGTAAACAAATAAAATTAAAAAGGCAAAAAAGAAGAAAGATGGTAATAACTGGAACATTTCAGTTCATTGATCAGAGTGAAGAAGTGAATTCAGTGAAGAGAAATAGAAAACACTATCACTTCTGGCTGGTAGACTCCGCGGAGACAGCTACGCCCAATTGTCAGCGACTGTTTTCCTTTCAAAATAATTCTATTGTTTGATATAATTATCGCATTCGCATGGAATAACTCCCCATCCCTCAACGGATATACAATCACTTACTACCCGAAAAAGATGTGGTATGAATCATCACACGGCTTTCTGTCACTCTAATTAATACAATTTTCTTCAAAATTCCAACGTTACAACAGTAAGAGAAAGTAGTGTCTAAATATTTCAAGTCAGAATTTTTTCCCCTTTTTACTTTCTCTTACTTGCAATCAGAGAAAGTAATGCGATCGTATTAAATTTTCGAACCTTGAATTTTCACAGGACATGCATGTTATGAGGTGGGATTTTCTTTTTTAACTGGTCAGTGTGTTTCGCAATTTGGGCAACTGTTACCAGCGTTTTGGATTTTTTGTCGAAAATGGCCGAAACATAGCATACACATTTTAAGAGCTTCGGAGCTATTATTTGTAAACATAATATTTTCGGTTCTTGTTCAGAAAGCGGACGCCATTTGTAACTTTGACAGTGTTTTGCTGGAAATTTCCGAATCTCAATTTTTGACCTTC
Organism: Triatoma infestans; assembly: GCA_011037195.1. Classification (NCBI taxonomy): domain Eukaryota; kingdom Metazoa; phylum Arthropoda; class Insecta; order Hemiptera; family Reduviidae; genus Triatoma; species Triatoma infestans. The sequence goes on from JAAEAF010000295.1 coordinate 10,853, forward strand.
GCTATTAACTAATTCTGTTTTGTCTCCTGTAAACTTAATGTCAAAGTCTATTACCCTCCTCCCTCAGTTTATATTTTACTTCCGTTATAATTTCTTGCATTTGATTGAATGTGACCCGGAGAATTTTCAAGATCCAGCAAACTGTGGCGCAACCTAATACTGTCGAAGAATTGTGAGCCCTTGAAAAACGAATAAGTAAGGAAGAATGTGGAGCACCAGCAAGGTCTCTTCTAGATTCATATCTGTGTGAAGTTATGTGGCGGCCAACGATATACTGGAAGGGTCTTATTCGAGCAAATAATGCCAGCACATTACTACTATGTTCATCCTCTGTACTGCAGTTTTTAGTTTATTTGTGTTCTGGCTCTAAAATATAGGGGATACCAACAAATATGGTGACGTCCACTTTCTGAACAAAAACCCCATTTTTCCAGGAAAATCATTTCTTAATGTTCTTCTCGGAGGGTATGGGTGCTGTGGTGACGTTAGACTATCTTTAAATACTATCATTTCAGTATTATTTTTAACAGTGCCTTCATCTATATTATTATGAAAAACAAAACGTTTTTAAACAAAATTCCAAATTCGTAGAATATCGGTTAACCAGGACGTTCCATTTTACCAGATAGACTTTTTCCTGGTTGTTGTGGTTGGTTCCGCAGAGCTGGAAAGCATCAGATATATTTTCCGCGATAGCCTGTGGTCATCGACCAGTTTCGGGCGATCGCCCATCATCAGGATGTCTTTGTCAAAACAGTGTCACTGATTGAACAGTGTCATAGACTTGCATGGAGCAAACTCAGTTGATACACTTAATGTCAAACACATCACAAAGACATCCTGAATGAATGAATGCCCGAAACCGGCCGATGACCACAGAAAGAAGCAGGCTGTCACGGAAAATATCTGGAGATTTTCTCTTAGTTCTTTATTACCAATTTCTCTCCAGAACGATTCCTAAGATTTTCATTAAACTTGGTTATACCGACTAAACATATAAACATCTTCAACTTTTATGTTAAAAGATTTTTCCGAAAAAAAAATCATTTCCGGCGAGACCCTGGGGTTGCATAGAAATTTTCATTGCATTGTAATGTTCGTTTTTCACTGCCTATAAAAATATCAGAGTACAAACAAGCATTTTAAAATTTTAATTCCCAAGAAACGCTCTATTTTTTTAGAACTACAGGAATTACGGTAAGAGACTGGGCTCCCACGCGGAGAACCCGGGTTCGAATCCAGCTGTGCTGCCCTTAGATTTCTTCTTTCTAGGAGCCCCTGCAGCTCACTGTCCGGTGATAGGCAGTGTTGTCTGTAACGAGAGAACACTGTCCGGAGGCCGGCATGCACCGAGAAGGCTCCGGGCGCCAATAACCATAGATGTTGACGCGCCTTAAATTAAAAAAAAAAAATTACGGTTAGAGAGAACGTCGTATGAGTATCACACTACCATTTTTTTTTTTGCTTTTAAATATTTAATACTAAATCAGCTGATTATCAAATATTTCTATTTTAAGATGCAAATTATCATATTTTTCATTAAAATTTCCCTCCTAAAATATGATTACCATTGTTCTGTGGCTGCCTGATAACATACAAGACTAATTCATGGAATTTAACAAAAACAACTTCTGTTATTATTTTTTCTAAGTAGGGGATAAAAGGCGAAAATTAAAAAAACAAATCATTCCTCGCCCCCCAACACAAAACAAACAAAACAAAATATGAACGAACCTTGTCTAAAGTAGAAGGATTATTATTATTGCCAAAGGAAGGCATTCTGTCAACGTTATTCGCTTCCTGTCCGAAACATGATAGACGTCGCCTGGGACGGCGTACAGTATCGGCCGTTGATGTTCTTGGTGTCAACAACTTTGGGCCGGTTAAAGATATTTTTCTGAATTTTTTATTATTTATTCTAACACTCACTGTGGTAATTTTTTCTTTTTTTTTTACTTGTGGCAGAAAAACAAGAAATATATTTAAAATGGCCGAAATCCGGCGTACACCTGAAATAAGCTCGTTGGCCGGTAGTTAAGAAACACGAATATTGCTTAGCGAGCGTGATCAAGTATTTACGCTGACAACGCACTGCAATCAACACTAGGACTGTTTGGCGGTGAGCGCCACACGGCCATATAATGTCCCGCCACTGCGATTACACTGCCACCGCTCGGCATCCACAACAACTACTTTCTATTAACAAGTGGTCATTTTTCTTAAAGTGGTTTATTTTTTTTTTTTTATTTCTTTTGCTTAATAATTTTTTTTTTACTTTCTCTTAAAGATATAAGGAAATTATTTCGATAGTGCCTAATTTCCGCTTTTGAATATTTAACCGGAACTATATGGAGTCAACTGGAAGTGACGTTTCTGCTAAAATGTTTTTTTCTTCAGTTTTTCGTGATTTTTTGCAATTTTTTTTTTTGTCAATCTTGGCACACCAACTATCAAACACTGACTAATTTGAGCGTATCGCTTTTAACCACTACTCTGATATTGAAGTCGATTGAAAGGTATTACTAGAATTTCAAGTTTGAACAAATTTCGATTAACCGGAAGTGCGACTCTACAGAATAAGGATTTGAGTTTTTTGTTGTCTTTTTTTTAATTTTCTTGAAAACGAGACCAACGATTTTCTTTAAATTTCCTTTTCCAAGTACAAACTTTGAAGACTATCATTTATGTATGAAACACTTTTCCAGGAAAATTGATTTTAGGAATTGATTTTAGAGAAATTCTAGGATTGATTTTAGGAGAAAATTCTGGGAAATCTGTAAGTTAGGCGTCTTGTTATAAGTTTTACAGGAAGAGGGAAGTATTCCTTCCAGGTCGAAATGTTCAAAATGTATATAATAAAAGTTGTAGCTCTCTGTAGGTGTAGTTAATGTGAAAAACGGCTCCAACATTTTCTTGATAATCTTAAATACTTGGTTTTCCAAGTTTGAAGAAAATCGTTAGATGTTATCGAGAAAAACGCAAAAAATGAGAAATCCATTCTGCAAAGTGGTACTTCCGGTAAGGTAACAACCTCCCATGACGGATCCCATGATGATACCCATACGGAATGTCAATTTTGAATTTTCTGTGTGAACTACAGGGACAGTCACACGCGCCCACATACACATCATTTTCTGAAAACCACTTTTTTGGCCTCAAGACGTGCATTTCTAACTCGATATCGAAAATTTAACATGATTACAATACCTACTTCCTCGAACAGCAGTTAGAGAAAGTAAAAACCACACACAACACACACACACGCACATAGCTGGCTGTAAAAATAATTAGACGCCATAAACAACTGATCTTATTTCTAAATTTTAGAAACAAAAAAAATTAATATCATATGATTAGCGATATTTCAATGAATTGATATAAATATAATTTAAACACGGTAAATTGATTGATTTATTAACAAAACTTCTCATTGCAAGAGATTGGCTGCTGGTTTGATTGATTCATTAATGTTCACAACTTGTTTAAAGAGATTAACTAAATGATGTTTTCAAAGTAATCGTAGCCATTGCAATCAATTATACCACAAGATAGCCATTTAGTTAATCCTTATATCGATAAATCTAACCAGCTTATATTAATAAAGGTGAAAATTATTTTAAAATAAAATTTAAACACAATTGAAGAAAAGGTTTACTAAACGCGAAAAAGGGACAATATCTAAATCATATAGATGGAAGCTCCTTGATATGGAAATGTATTTTTGGAAGAGGTTAGCAGGAATTTCCAGACAGAGAGGACAAGGAATGGAAATGTAAGGGAGATAATGGTGATGAGATGGTTCTTGTTGAAGCGTTCAGAGGAATAGAGATTAATATATATTTGGCAGGATAAGGAATGGAAAAAGAGCAGCTAGCGTGGTGAATAGAAGTGGAGATAATGGCAGAAGGAAAAGATGGAAAACCCATGTAAACATGGAGGGTCTGCTGACAGCCAGAGAGTGAAAGCCTGTAGGAAAATGATCTACAGGAAGAAGCTGTAAGAGACAGAGCAAAATGTAAGTAAACCCTTAGATTTTTCCATAGGGAAATTTCAATTTTGTAGTAGGACTCAGATTTGAGAAAATTCCAAAAAAAACATAACGAGCTTTGTCGGGTGACTTGGTTGATTTGAATACTAAATTCTCTTCAAAATCAATCTGCGACTTTATTTTACATAAGTAATTCTAAAATATGTATTTTCGATTAACCGTAGAATGTTTAGTGACACAATTATAGTATTTGGGTTATAGGGCAGAAAAAAACTTCTTCTTCTAGGCCAAGGTTTCAACCCTTGGATCATGTCTTCATCAGGGCTATATATATGTAAAAAAAAAAAAAAAAAACACAATCACAATAGATGGCACAATAAACATGGCAAATTTTGATAAAAATCATGAGTTGTAAATAATCTTAGGTACCTTAAATTATCTATCAACTATTACATTTTGCTGGTCTATTACACCAGTTTTAATGCATTGCATACTTATATCATTAATGAACAATAACACTAACATTTGATATTCAACTGGATTTAAAACTGATATCTGCAATATAGTCTGTCACTTTGCCAGAAGGAGGAGCAGAAGAAGAAGATCAGAAGTCAGCGCGTCGATGGGAGGAGGAGATAAAGTTGGAAATGGCGGCGGGAGATTGCGCCAAGGAGACTAGTAGGAAAAAGATTTGTGGAGAGAATTGACCTGATGTAACCCAATAGAAGGAAATGGCGATGTAGCTAAGTAAGAAAGTAAGTATATTAAATATACGGTGGTGCGAGAAATATCGAGTATGGAATGTTGGTCTTATAGTTAGTGTGTAGTACTGAGTCGTGCTAGGTTTTAGAAATTATCGTGCGAGCGTATTTATTGGTGTGCCTGTATTTATTTGTACGAATGTAGTAGGTTAGTTTCGCAGTGGAATGCAAGAGTAACTATTTAATCTTGGTTCTACGCACAGTATGCATCTTTAGCAATGCAAAAAAAAACATGTCAACGCGGAAAAAAATCGTAGTTATGATTGACTAAATTCTCTTCAAAATATGCCACTTACTAGATGTTTTGTCGCCTCCCTTTGCATGAATGGAACAATCTGAACCATATAAAACAATTTTTTTGAGAACAGCATAACCTCCACCTTAAAAACAACTTAAATGAATCGGTCAAACAAAAGTGATATATCTCCAAGGTAACTGTTAGTATAATAAGTTTAATGAATATCGTTGTCTTTATGGAAAAAGTCGCAAAAAACAGAAAAAAAAACAAAATATTCTGTAAATTGCACTTCCGGTTAACCGATTTCATTAAATTGGAATTGTAAATAGGTAATATAGACCGGTTCTGAGCCACTTTTCTGCACAACATGGCGGCTGTCCCCCTCACCAACCTCAGCTCCACCACCTTCTGTCCTGTAGACGAAGAGGTGATAAAGATTATTTTTTTTTGCTGAATTCAGCAAAAGCGATCTAGCAACCTCCACTAACCAAGTCCAGCACTTTCATATAGGAAAGAAAGAGAGGTCGAGTTACTTTCAACTACCTTTTCAAGGTCATCCGTGTTGGGCTCTTTCTCAAAAAAATTAATAACATTAATTCTAATAGGTAGTTAAATGTGTTTTTTTTTTTTTTTTATTTATTCTTTTTAATTTAAGGGGCGTCAACATCTGTGGCCACTGGCCAAAATGCCTAGACGTGTTATTGTAAAAAATAAATAAATAAATAAGAATAAAACATAATAATCATACACATATATTTTATTTTATTTTTTAATTACAATTATCTATGTAATGTACAACAAATTAACAATAATTACATGTAAAATAAATATATTTTTATTTTTAATTGTTCTATGTACGAGTATAGTATATTCATGATACATAGAACAATTACCTACTCTCTTTATTTTTACTTGCGGTAGTTTTAATTCTATCGTTTTTTATTTTTATTTTGTAATTTGAATCGTCAATTTCTTTCTCAAACCAGTAAAGGATATTTACAGAGCTTCTATATCTTCGAAATGTCACATGGTACTTGTTTCGTACTTTACTTTCTCAATTCCAGTCACAAGGAGTTCCGTTCCTTCTTCCAGATCTTCCAACCAATGACATTGTGTTGATTTAATATTTCCTTTTAGTTGTTGTATTTTTATATTCTAAGTTGATAATCGGCTTGATTAAAAGATAAAAGATCGACGTTTTCCAAATCTTTCGTGTAAAATTCAACTCCCTCAATCTGTAGGAACGAGTGCCCGTTATACGTGGTTAGTCCGTTGGTTTTTAAATTCAATTAATGGTTTTTCTGTTGCTGAACATATAATATCCAATCCATTAAATTGTACAAAAATTTTTCCTTCTTCTATAAGCTTTGCTCTTTTGTTATGGACTAGACAAAGTGATTGCTTTAAATATCCTTTTAAAAAATACACATTTTGGTGTCCCTGATTTTCTGAAGAATACCAACAGATGTATATTTGCTTCTGTTGTTAACAGTAAATGCATAAACCTTATAACTACCAGTGGTTTCCAAGGGTTTTGTTTCAAATAATTGTTTGATCTTTGTCCCATTACCTTAATTTTCTTTTCTTTTACCAGTCAATATTGATACTTCTTAAATCTTCTTTAGAGTCTTTTCTAAATACTGTATTTTTCTTTTTTTAAAATCTATTTCTTCCAGTTCGACGATATTAAACCGACGCTACAGGTTTGATGTTTTTAATTTATTGAGTATGGGGCAAATTTATTAGTTATATTAAGTTCTTCCTTAAGACTTGAGGGAATACATTATTCGTTGGGATCAGTCCCATGCCAGCAATATTTACATCTTCCCGATTGTAGAGACCGAGTACTAGACAGAGAGAAGAATGTTTCCACTGCTTTAATGTAATCTGTTGGTTTAATATTTTCCCTATTTTTATTTGTACCGTAGTCCATGATTTCTATATAATTAATAGGTAAAAGATTAAAACTAAATGCAGACAGTGCATAATGAATTAATTTGCTTTGGTTTTTCTCTACATTTGGTAATTTAAGTTTTATTCCAGTCAGTATTTTGGTATCTTTATTTCCCCATAAATTTATCTTAAACAGGGAGGCTTTGTACGAGTGAAAAAATATAATGCAAAAATTAATGAAGCCTAGACTGGGGTACCTGAGGCAGAGCCTCCCTTTAAGTCCCATATAACATACACACAGAGGGAAAGATGTGAGAGAAGAAGTAGACATTAGTGAGAAATATGTGGGTGATATATAAGGATCTAAAGAAAACTACTATTCCCAAATTACCTACCACTGGCTAAGTGGTGAAAGTAATGGACTTGGATGGTGGTGGTTGCTAGATCGCTTTTGCTGAATTCAGCAAAAATATAACTTTTAACACCTCCACAGAGGGGGCGGTGGAGCTGCGATGTGAGGGTTTGGGTGAGGGGGACGGCCGCCATTTTGTGCAGAAAAGTGGCTCAGAACCGGTCATTATCATCTACTATTTTAGCAATGCCTCTAATATATATTATTATTATAATTAATATCATACAGGTAGAAGGTATAAATATTGGACTGAAGTGGTACTTTGGAGGAGACTTCGCCCCGATCCCCCCGAAAAATCAGTTTTCCCAGGAAAATGTTTCAAATAAAAGTGCTACATATTTATGAGTATAGATAATATACAATTAAAGAAAAATTGTAGCCGTTTTCGAGAAAGTCGTGAAGAACTAACAATATCATTCTCGCACTTCCGGTTGATGAATTTTGCCCGAAACCATCATGTCCGATTCGGAAGTAGTACCAAAAACCTACAAATTAGCTAAAAACATTTTATTTCCTACTGGGAGTACCTGCGAGTCCTTAAAAAGCATGAATGTCCGATGAAACCACAATTTATAAAATTGACAAGACGGCAATACTTCCTCTTGCATTTGCAGTAAGTGAAAGTAAACAATCCCTTGTGTTTTTCGTCCCAAACTGCGGAGCCAATCGCTATGACCTCCTTAATATAATTTTTTTCCCGCAAAATGTTTCAAATAAAAGTGATGGTGCGCTAATGACCATCGCTGCCGATGCGCCGCAAAAAAAAGAGAAAAAAAAGTGATGTTTAATATAAGTGATGAAGTTAGCTTTCCAAGTTATTATGAAAATCACGGAGCCATTTGCGAGAGAATAAAAGTGAAGGGGGAATCATCACAAGATCTTAAACAAGTATTTCCGGTAAGAAAAACTTGAGTTTCGAAAACAAGTAAAACCTGATACGATAACAATACTGTTTCTGACGACAGTAAGAGAAAGTAAAAACTGTGTTACAAAAATATTTCTCGCAAAGAAATAAATAATATTTTTATATCCAACGTTTTCTGTTTTACTTTCTTTTTTTTATGCAAGAGTGGGGGAACAAAGCAGTAGAACTAGTGGAATAATGGGCAGTGAGTGGGCCGGCAGGACTGTACACTCAGGATTCCTAGGCCCTATGCATACTCAATGTATTATATAATATTATTTACCATTCTGTATATAAACCGTTCTCCATTTATTTATAGATGTTTATTATGATTATATAAACTGCACTATCAAGGCTACTTTAATAAATTACTTCTTCATTGGCAGAATGTTTTTTTGGGTCCTGTTACTGATTGGCTCTTATCTTGTTTCCAGAAAAGTATGGAAATATAGTATTTTTTAGCTTTCTTCTTGTTTCCTCACTCCCCGCCGACTGGAAATACTGAATGAAGCAAAAATAATATCTGCAGTATTGGAAAGAATGTCTCGTTCTTACCAAACAAAATTTAGTGATGGGTGTCGCCACCAGCTACACGCAACTGTCCAGTCCGCTGGTAGATTGACACTGTTAAACTTTAAAGCGCGTTGAACTTGACGTGCAATTTCACTCCCTTTCACAATTATTACATTTTATCTAATTTTCTTAAAACTTTTAATTTTCTGCTAACTTGGTGCTTTTCTTAAAATTTCTAATTTTCTTGCTATCTAATTTTCTGATAACTTGGTGGTTATCAGGACATAAGACAAGGATGTGACTGTAGATACACCGCTATATAACGCCTTTACAAGCTTTCTAAAGCCATGAAATGTCAGTTTACATTTAACCACATCACCAAAACTCTTAAAATTCTTCCAAAATCAATTTTTGCCCAGAAGAATGATTTAAATAAAAGTGAAAGGTTTTCGTATAGGTGCTTTTAGCAATTTCAATTTTAAAGAAAATGGTTGGCAGCCTTACACTTCCAGTTAACAAATTTGAGAACATTCTTCTCAGAGAATTTAAAAACAAATCTACCAAGTTTGTGTGAAGAATTCGAATAATATTTTGTCCTCTATTATAGTTCATCACATTAATAAATGAGTCACATACTTGAAACCAATTATCTATTTACATGTCGATATAATTTAGTTGGAATCTTAATCATAAACTGCTGTTCTGAATTTGTTTGAGAACTAGATAGACTCAACCTTAATACTTCTATTAGGGTAATTACAATTCTACAAATATCCAATTATTATTTTTATGTCGACGATTAATAAAATAAATTTATTTTAATTATATTGAATATTAACTGACTTTCCTTTTATTTATATTGAATTCCTTCTAACTTTCCTTTTCTCTTAACACAAGTAATACAATCGTCAGATGTTTGAAATTGACTTTCTACAGGATATACATGTTTTCAGGTTACCTGAGTATGAAAATGTTATTTTTTTTTTTTTTATTGTTCCCACCGTAAATGTCTGTCTGTCTGTATGATCAATAGAATAACAGAAACGGGAAACTATCGAATTCCGAGTAGGTACCATTTCATCGATCACGAAGTTTTCTATCAGAATCTGTCAATCAAAAGTGTCAAGTTTTTTTTTAATTTAGGTATTTTCTCGAGAATGGCTCTATCCAATCATTTTTTATAAACTTGGCTTCCTAACTGTACACATTAAGGCCTATCACTTTTATCGGAAACATTTTTTTAGGAAAACTTATTTTTCTAGGATTACGGGAACCATGAGGCTTCTCACCGTTAAGAAAGGATATAAGGAGCTTAGATACCTTCACATACCGAAGAAGAATACAACCCGAACCATTCTAGCTCATGTAAAGCACATACATCTTTAGGTTGAAACCGCATCAGTATTGTGTTTGAAATCAACATTTTGCTCATATTTCAATAAGATTCTTCACATGTAAGAAATAGCCATTACTATGATAGGATTCCTATCATCCAAGAAGTAGCTCTGGGAAGCGGTGTTTTAGACTTCAGGGAGTATCCTCAGCTAAGCGTAATATATTTTCAAGGTCACAGGCTACCGGACCTTCCAAAAAAAAAGTACTCATGTACTTTTAGCGCAAACATCGATTGCCGATTAGTTGTTACAAACAATCACCCGCGAGTATCAGATCTTTGCCAAATAGTTGCTCATTATTTCGCTCATTTGCGCCGACTTAGTTAATGGTTTCATAATAAATTTCGTCATTGAACTGAAAATCAGCTGTTTAATGTAGTAGTTGCTGTAGTTTATGCGGTAGAATGCAGTAAAGAGTAGTTCAGCAGATAATAAATTCCAAGGTAAAAGATCTTATTCCCAAAAAAGAAGTCATCTACAGATTATATAAGTACAACCATAGACCCACCAACACTCAGCCATGCAATAATGACGTAGATAAATTTCATTTTTCTCGTAAGATAACCTTAATTACATCATATATATATATACCCTCTGGGCAGATAATCAAATTTCCTTTCGTTTGGCCAGCTTGTTTATCAGTATCATCCATGTTTGTCGGTTCCCGCCTTACTTGCCAGTCTTATGTAATCACTGGTCTTACAAGATTTCTTCATTATGTGCGAAAGGGTTAAGTAAGATTCTGTTGAAAAAAAAAACGCCCTTACAATATTGTTAGTGCATTACTCGCCTTCTATTAATAAATTTTCTCCAAACAAGGAATTTTCACTAGTGATTGCTTTTCATATTATTTAGGTCGAGGAACCTATTGTTTATAAAAGTGCACTCTAGAGAGCAGCAAGATTCCCAGAAAACGCCCTTAAATCAATTTTTCCGAGAAAAATTTAAACAAAAGGCTTTAGGTAAGGAGTCGGCACTTTAAAGGCAATTATTCGAGAGCTTTCGGGAAAATCGTACAAGAAAATATTTAAAAATCCATTGACTAAAGTCATTTTTCCGATAAAAGATGTAACCGCAGTAAACGAAGAGATGTCAAGCGATGTGCTTGCGATTTTTCCATGGTTTGAGTTGTTCTAGACCAGCGGACATACACATCCGCTCGACATGCAGACAAATACTCGCCAATTTCGAATTGGATGCCTCTGACAGCAGGAAGTTGGTAACTGTTTTAGGAAAAAACAGTCAAGTTGTATAACCCGACATTTTTGCAGCGACGTTAATAAGGATGTAGATTTCTTTCTGTGAAATTGGTTTTAAGAAAGCTTAGAAAATATAATTATTTCCTGCTAACTCTTATATTAAAAAAAACTACATCAACTGCTGGACAAAAGTAGTGCATAAAATTTCAAAATGTTTTCATTCATGATAATACATTTGTTTTTCTTTTGTTTTTTTATGGATTCATTTTAAATAAACTTTGACCCAATGGAGAACAAGATTTGTTTATGTTTTTATAACGAATAATCCGTTCATATCTTGTAAACATAAATCATCCCAGTACGTCATTTCATTGCCGCTGAGTAATTACTCTCTCTTACAAAGTTTTCTTTAGTGTTTTTGTTATTTTTTTTTTTTTAAAAGATTATTTTAATTTTTTAAAACATTAAATGTCTCGAGAAGGAAATTATTCTGAAGAAATAGCAGTTCGTGTGGTAACATTGCATGAAGAAGGGTTCAGCAGTCAATTATTGCTCGGAGACTAGGAATGAACCAATCCACTGTTTCAAGAATGTTAATGCGCTACAGGGAGACTTGGAGATACTCCCGAAGTCCTGATACGGGCCGCCCTAGGAGTACAACCTAGACAGATGAGAGATTTATTCATCTGAATGTGTTAAGGAACAGGTTCGTCACTAGCAATCAATTACGTCACTTGGTCTCTGATGTCTTCAATGTCCATATTTCAAGTAGGACAGTCAGAAGGTTAAATGAAGCAAATTTGGCCAGAATACCCGCTACTGGCCCTCTTCTGACCAGAGCACATAGAGTCGCCAGACTGCAATATTCACGAGAACATGTCAATGGGACAACAGAGGATTGGAGACGTGTTTTATTCACAGATGAGTCGAGATTCACCCTACATTCTCTAGAGGAAGGATGTGAGTTTGGAGGTGTCAAGGTGAGAGATATGCAGAGGCTAACATTTCTCCAAGAGTGGCTTTTGATGGAGGCGGTGTTATGATTTGGGGAGGCATAAGTTTTGACGGACGTACAGTCTTACATATCTTGGAAAATGGGACGCTAAATGCCCGGAAGTACCTTGAAGAGGTTCTTCAGCAATATGTTGTGCCAATTTCTGAAAAACTCGGTGATGATTTTCTATTAATGCAGGACAATGCCAGATGCCACACTGCTCGAGTTGTCCTTGAGTACCTACAGGATGTTGGGATTCGACGTTTGGTTTCTCCACCGAGAAGTCCAACCTAAATCCAACCGAACACCTTTGGGACACAATTGGAAGACAGCTCAGACTTTGCCTGATTGCCTCTAGCAATCTCAGGGAGCTACGTTCAGCAGTTATTGAAGAATGGAATGAGATTTCTCAAGAGGTTATCCAAAATCTAATCACTTCAATACCAAGAAAGCTTGCTGCAGTTATCAGAGCAAGAGGAGGTATCACTAAATACGTTGAATAAATAAATAAATAAAAACCATTTTAATTTCAAATTTTACAGATTTCTTTTTTTGAGCTTTATTTTTTATTCTATGTAATAAAACCAGGTTTTTCTTAAATTTGTGGTAGTTATTTTTTTTTTTGGATTAGAGTTCAACAACATGAATCCATAAAAAAAAAATACGAAAATACCTTTCAACTTCAAATTATAATATTTTGAAATTTTATGCAATACTTTTGTCCAGCAGTTTATATGTATTAAATTCAATTAAATATTTGAATGCATGAGATAATTAAATAAATAAATAATTAGTGAACTTTTGAAAAATCAATAGAAAGGAATACGAAACAATTTCTTTAAAACACTGATTTCAGGAACCGAATAAATTGTACAACATTTAAATAAAATTTAATTTATCATAACTTTGTGGTAAAAATTGGTTCATTAAAGGTTCAAAATATTTTGAACGCTCAACGCCAGACTGCAGGCTAGTTAGCTCAATGATGCTGCCATCTATCGAAAGGAGTGAACACTTTTACTACTATAACAGATGTCGAGAGTCAATATTATTAATTTATTTATGGGTATTACCCAGTTACAGATTAGTTGCAATATTAATAAGTCATATAAAAATGGTATTCTTATAGAATAAACACAAGAAATGTAAACAATCTAAAGATAATATTATACGTAAATTATAATTTCGTGCCTACTAATTAACAATAGAAAATAAAATCTACTTGGAAAATAAATATATGTAATAAATAAATAAAAAATATAAAGGTTTGTAACAAGAAAAGGTAAGGTAGAAAGTAACATGAGAAGGAGGAAGGTACAAAAATAGAAAAAGAGGACTAGTATTTTCTGGTGTTGGATTTTAGATGATTAACTTTGCCAATACTTTGTTTAGTGTTGGCAAGTTAGTATTCAATAAGTCACAATCAGTAGGTAAAGCGTTAGAAGATTCCGGAGTACTTGATGCAGTGAGTCTGGTAGGATTTCTTTGCAAACGTTAGGGGTTGTCTCGTATTTCGTTAGGGAATATGAAAGTCAAGTGAGTACAATAGTTCGGGACAGTTTATTACACTGTGTATTAGTTTGCAGGTAAATATAAAGTCAGTGTTATATCGTCTGATATCAAGAGCTTTCAGTCAAGTCATTTCAAGTAACAGTCCATAAGGTGTACTAAAAACGTAATAAAAAATCACGGATAGTTAAATCTCATATTCCGTTTATGCATAATCAAAAATCGTCAACCTAAAATCTCACTTTAGGGACACTTTTTTTTGTACATAGACGATTTTCTCGAAAATATCTCCTATGTTTTTCCCCCTGGCAAAATTGATTGTACAATTCAAGGTCATGTATATTTAATGTGTTATATTAAATTCCCAGTTTCAACAAATTTGTCAATATAAACTTGAGAAATAGAATACCAGATTTTTTTCTCAATTAAAAGATCAAACATTTTCAGCCAAATAATTATTTATTTAAACACAAGAAAATAAATCTGTCGAATAGAGCCATCAAGTGTTGGCTTTATGAACTAAAACTGTAAGGACTAAATCTCTGTTGAAACATAGCTGCTATCTGATGGCCGATTCAAAAAACCTTGAGGAACTTTTATACTAAACCGCCAGATAGCAAGACTATACTCTTTACATTTACAAGTTTTACTATTTTACTTTCTGTTACTGCCGCGTAAGAGGGATGATTACATTGTATTTAGGGATAGCCCTATACATGCATGATTATATTCTTCATTTTAGTGTTCCTTATTCCTAATTTAATGTTGGATATCTATTTTGTATAATCAACTTCAAATTGCTATTGTCTTTACATTAAATAATAATAATAATAATGATTAATGCTATTTGAATTACAATGATTGAGACAGGCAGAGTAATAAACTCCTCAGCTGCAGGGCTACTGGAGCACGGAAAAAGAAAAAAATATAAAACGCATACAAAGAGGTTTGGTACAGTTTTAAATAAAGAAAGAATAAAAAATAAATAAAGAAAGTGGAAAGAAAATATTAACCTAAAAACTTTAATCTATCTATATAATATAATCTATCTATATAATATAATCTATCTATATAATATAATCTATCTATATAATATAATCTATCTATATAATATAATCTATCTATATAATATAATCTATCTATATAATATAATCTATCTATATAATATAATCTATCTATATAATATAATCTATCTATATAAAATAATCCATAAAAATAAAAGAGAAAAATTCTACTAAAAGTTTAAAACCTTTTTTAAATTGTTCATCTATTTAAACATGTATTTTATTTTAACAAAATTATTATTCATTTAATTAAGATTATAATTTTTCAAATGTGATTTTATGTTAAATTGTATCATAAAATGCTTATTATATATGACAATAAGAATTTTGTTATTAGTGTATAAAGTTTATATGTATGTAAAGTAGCTTATCAGTTTATTGATAGCTTAAATGTTTATATTTTTTAAGTGATAGGCTTCAGCCTGTATATATAAATAAATAAATAAATAAAATAAATAAAGATGAACCTAATTATTAAATAATTTCAAATTAGAACTATAATATATATTTGAATTTTTGTATGCACGAATAGGAGATATGCAATATATTACTTTAGGTTCGGCTGAAAAATTAATAATCCTTAACTTCATTGGCATGGCATAATCCCCACACCTGAACTCCTTACAATAATGAACTCTGAATCATAGCTTCATTCAATCTCATTTTAGACTTCCATGACTTGTTTTGGATTGTGAGCATATATCTAATACTGCACCTGTTGCCAAGTTAACTCTATAGATCGCCTCTGAGCAGCTTGTATAAAAAGAGCAGATTTGGAGACGGTCACGCCCACATAATTGAAACAATTAACTTCTTTATTACTTTGGGAGTTATATATTATTTGACGCTGTTTTTTCGATCTACTTTTAGGTAAATTATAGCTTAGAGTTTTTTTTTTATATTAACAGAAAGAGAGATATCATCAGCATATCTTTTAAGATTATCAAGCTTGCAATTCAGATCTGTGTTTGAGTCTCCGAATATTAACTTGTCATCAGTATACAACACTAGTTACACGCAATAATCTGATGACACCCTCATGCCATAGGCCCCTGATTTAATAACAAAAAATCCTCTATGCATAGATAGAAACTGAAGAAGCCCTGCAGCAATTCCTTTATTAAGATAGTCTTGGTACAATCTGCCCGGCCCTTCTTCAGTCTCTTCATAAATATTATTGAAAATGCTTATAACATTGGCGCTAACTTATACATGAAATAACTTAGATCATAAAATATTATGCGTCACCGTGTCAAATCTCGTTTAAAGTCAATAAGAGCCGTCTGCAAAAAGCCACTTTTATTTTTCACTTTATATGTGTATGTCTGAATGTATGTGCATGTGAATAATTTCTCAAAAATGAAAAATCGCATCAAGCTGAAACTTGACAGGTTTACAAAATAACATCGCATTCGACAAAAAGGTTTCGTCAAGATCCATTATCCGACAATGCGGCTTTACTGAATGTGTTTTTCCTTTCCTACCTCTCCAAAATGGTTCCAACAAATTTCTTTAAGCATCACATGTAGTATCTGCGCAGAAACATGTAAACTATTACTTTTTAATTTTCGATTTTCAGTTGGTTTTTTCAGAAATAATAACATTTATAGGTGAATAAAGTGTTAGTATTAAGTGCTAAACCGTTCAATAGAAGAAAGTCTTCTTTAACGGGGGGATTAACGGAAAATTAGAAGCTACTCTAAATGCAGATTTATGAGCGCGCTGGTTTCCCAAATCACACGGTTGGTTATAAAATTCATTAGAGACATTTTTCGTGATAGCCTGCTTCATATTGTGGCGCGAACGCCCGAAACCGGTCGATGACCACAAAATGAAGCAGGCTATCACGGAAAATGTCTCTGATGCTTTCCAGCTCTGCGGAACCAACCACCATAACAAATAAAATTCATTCTTACTATTTTTTACTTCTAATTATCTGCTAATTTAAAGGAAAACTCAATTATTGGTGCCAGAATTTAGGCATTTGAATTTCCATATCGCAAGTACCCTGATAACAAAATAAAATTTTAGTAAAATGATGTTCTCTGGATTCTTCTTTATGGGACACCAGAAATGAACATCGAAAAAATACAGAAAGGTAAAATTATTATTATTATTGAAAGGGGGTGCCTATATGGGCACTTGAGATCTGAGCCTATATGGCTTTCATCCCCCCCCGTTTCCC
Source organism: Triatoma infestans (assembly GCA_011037195.1). Lineage (NCBI taxonomy): Eukaryota > Metazoa > Arthropoda > Insecta > Hemiptera > Reduviidae > Triatoma > Triatoma infestans. The sequence continues at coordinate 27,907 of JAAEAF010000295.1, forward strand.
AATTCATCCTCCTAAATAATCTCCCCCGGTAGTGTACCGGTCAATCTGCAATATCCCAAGACATCTTCCAACTCCAACTCACCCAGGCAATCCCGCGAGAGTGGTGCCCTCCCAAATACACGAAACCTAGAACCAGGAAACGGGGTCTCTGACATAATTAGTGGTACACCCTTCTCTAACTCCAACATCACAGTCCCGACCAATGGGACTGTACGTCCTCCCTATATTATGCAAGTGACTAGACACCCATGTGTGTCCAGTCACTACTCCCACCAGGGTCCTCAGTCCTGTCCTGCTAAGATCCTGTCAGTCCAATCTGCCTGGTTCCTTTTATAAATCTTTTAGCCTCAAGGCACCCCTGCGTGTCCTCCCAGCATTTCTCCAAAACCCTCGTCTCCCAAAGTCTGATCTGAATATCACAAAATCTCTTAGTGACAGCAAGGGCTGGCTTGGGATTGCAGAAAGGTAAAGAGGATCCCTCCCAGGCCAGCCGATCCGCCCTCTCTTTGCCCTCTATTCCTGCATGACCGGATACCCAATAGAGTTGCACCTTACCCCTCCGAGCTAAGGCATTAAGCCTTCTCCTATATTCTCCCACCAATTTCGAACTCCAACACCGCTTGGTCAAAGCCCTCAGTGCGGTCTGACTGTCAGAGAATATCCGCACCTCTTTAATCTCTCCCTGCCACTCCCCCGCAAGGCAGCAGCGTTCGATAATACCCACAACCTCGGACTGAAAGACAGTGGCCATACTACCCAAGGCCACCGAACTCCCCCTGTCCAACTCCTGCAACCATGCTGCCGCTCCTCACAGACCAGATCCCTCTTGCTACAGATTTTAGAGAAAGGTAAAATTTTGATGTACTGCCCAGGCATCATAAATTGGTTAAAATTAGAAAATTTCTATTCAAGTCAGTAAAATGGAATTTTTTGTTTTCTCTTGTGTAAAACTTGACCTAACCATAATTTCCTATTTTTAATTGTTAAATTTCGTAAACAATTACTCATAAAACTTAAAAATAAGTAACGGAATGTTGGTTGTTAGTACATAGCACCTAGTTTAATGTGATTTGAATGTCATTAAAATCACAAAGATTACTCCGAAAACCCATTGTAATATAAATGTTTCTGTTTTAGATAAAAGTGATATCAGGTTTCAATCATTTTAGGAGACAACTGGGGGGGGGGAGAGAAAAACAAAAATTCACAAACATAATCCATTTAGCCAGACTTGCGGATAATATATTTTATTCAAACTTGGAACTGTAGCAATAATTTTAGAATAATTTATTGTTTTATAAATGATAGAACCGTATATTGTACTTACAGTGTACTTTAGAGGAAAGTTTAATGTTACAGCTCCCCAGAAGCTCCAAAATCAGTAGACAATTGAGAAAAACTTGGTAGTAAAACCGTATTACTGGTTGATGGTTTCTGTACGAAATATCTATGAGCCGTGGTGGTGGTAACTAAGCCGAATATCAACTTTCTCAAACGATTTTAAACTTTTGAGATATTTTGTTTATAAACAGACAAAACAAAAACATGCGCACAATGTAGTTGGTACAGTATGAGAAAATAATCGGTTCCGTGGTGAGTTTTGTTCAAACTTCAACTTAATAAATACCTTTGAAATAAATAAATAATAAATAAAATTCCATGCAAACTTGACATACATTTCATAATTGAAAATAGATGGCACTGATGTGGAAAACGAAATCGCAGAATTAAATTTTCAAATGTCCCTTTACAAATATAAAAGTAGAAAGACAATGGATTAATTTTTTGCAGTAATTCTGTATCAACCCAGTGATACAAGGCGTTGAAAAGCGGATTGTTAAGTCTATTGATCACAAGGTGGTTGCAGTAAGAACACTTACTACTTGCAACATCATTACCAGCTATTGTAAAACAATATCCCTGGTAAGTGCCACTAAGTTAAGTCCAGGACCATCTGATTTTCTATTCAGATTTATACAGACCTAAATTGGCCTATTAAGTAAGGATTTCTCAACGATGATTGAAGATAAACCAAGAATAAGGAGTTTTTACTTCCTCCTAAGTGTTTTCAGGTACCTTGTAAAAAACATGTTTTTTTAGTACTGGATCTATGTGTGTGCAGTTCAACATGGCTCAAAATTGGAAAAATCGCAAAAAGTTCAAAGAGTTGCGAAAAATCAAAGTTAATATTTCGTGTACAATTAATGTTAACTTGATAATTCACTTTTTGCGATTTTTTGCTGAACTAGCTCCAAAGATTTTCTTAAATCTTGATGTTCTAATGTGTACATTTAGGTAGGTCTGTCTTCAAAGAGCTGGGCAGGAACAATAGGATTGCACTACTTCACCCTAGACTCCCTGGCATGGAAAGGCACAGAAATAATTCTAAAAGGATCATTTTGTAGGATAAGCGACCAGTCTCCCCCGGGAAGAGCTCAGAAATGAATAGGAAGAGTAAGAGGATGCAGCGCTGGAAAAACCTGGCTAAGACTACTCTGGGCATTGTAACCAGAAAAGATATCGCGCATCTTGTCTCAATAAACAGACAAAAAAAGGCTTCACATGCTGACGGGTTCCCTGAGAGGAATTGTAGACATCAGTAGACAAATGAAGAAGCTGGTCCTTCAACACAATAGTTCCTGCAGTTCCTCTTAGGGGATGGTGGAGACTTCACCAATACACCTGCAAACGGTCTGCAACACTATCATCTAAAGAAGAGTTACCAGTTACCAGGTATTGGAGGATTTCCTTCCCAGATTCTGAGATTTTTGAGAGATCTTAAGTTGGAAGGAGTGCTTAGTCATCGGGCACCAATACAAAGGGTCTTAAGAGACGTCTTTTGGACGCAGTGCACTGCACCCTCTCCCCCGAAAATGTAGGTCTATCACATTTGGTAGAAACATTTTTCCGAGAAAATTCCATTTTTGTAGAGTTCTGGGAAAAGCGATGACGACCGAGTTTCCTCTAAATGCCATTTCCCGTTATTAACAAGAATTAAATATGTTGCCAGTATTCAGAGTTTTTTAAAACAATTAGCTGACCGGATATGCGAATTTACTAATTTTTTTTTTTTTATCAATTTTCTACGATTTTTTGGAAGAAGACACTAACGAGTTTGTTTAAACGTCGCCAACTAACTATACGTATGCAATATTATGAGTTTCCGTTTGAAACTTGTTCTCATGACTTGACTTTCTCACTATGTTAGGGGGCGGCAGTTGGAAGGTCACGCAGGAAGTTAAGGGTCTCCTAGTTATATAATATTAAAGTGAACGAGACATTTAGTATAAATTCCATGTTTGAAGAGAATATGTCAGTCATAACTAAATAAATAAATTGCAATTAACTAAGTAGTTTGAGTAGCGGACTTTAACAATTCACCAGAAAAAAAAGAAACAGAAATACATAAAAACAAAAGAAAATTAATTTTCTTTTTCTATTCATTTCAACTTTTCTCCATTCTATTTAGAAAGCTTGGCTACCCTTTTCTTTGAATCTCTTTCAAAAGAATGCAATGAATGAAACAAAGAAGTGGAACAGAAAAAATACTTTTTTAAAAAATAAAAAAGCTCTAATTAAACACAAAGCTCAATTTACTGGGTCCAAACAGTGTGGCTGACAAAGCTCAGTGAATAGGGAACGGACTAAACTGCCGGGAATAAACAATTAATAAATAGAGTTGTTGGAACAGTGTCGCTGCCTGCCGCCAGTCCACGCAAACAGTATACTATGTTTTTTTTTTATTCCTGTTAATATTTTAATTACTTTCTTTTTATGGTAGTGCAGAAGGGAGAGTACTGACGTAAGGCTTCCTTTTAAAGGGCCACGTAAATTTCAGGATTCCAATTGATATGCGATTTGTTCTGTTTCCTTTGAGACAGTGATGTTGAAGGCAAAATTGAAGACACACTCAAAGGATACATTCTAAAATGTAATCAATGAATAGAGATTTTTTTCCAAAACAGCGCTGACGACTCCATATTGTCAACAATTGCCGCTTAATCATGGACGCCATATGAAACGCATACAACCAATTCCGTCACTTACGGTGCTTTTTAGGTTCACTACCTAAGTAGGCAACTAAGTATGGCTTCCTAGTTTTTCTCACGATGCTGAGCCATCTACACCGTCTTTGCCATCACGGGTGATCGAACCTTGAATTTTCGGGCCAAATTCGGAACTTAAGGAAAAATCCAGTATGAAGAAGTTTCCAACAAAACAAAAAAAAAGCAAACATATAACAAGGTTTAGACTAGATTCCAAAAAGTGATCAACAAGTAACAAGGAGTCTTCACTCAACTCTCTATTAAGATGCATTACAGAAGCCAGAGTTCTGTAGCAGATAAATAAAGAAACAAGAGTTCAAACCTGTTTAATAATCAAGAATATCGTACTGCTTGTTGCTCGGCTACGCTTTAAACTCGCTCTGTACTCTTTTCTATCTCCTGGACTGAGTGAATTTCAATCCTCACTCCTGCTGATTGTAAGGGTACAGAAGCCTATCTACCCAAGCAGGTGGTAGATGTCTTGTGTTCCAAGAAAGTGTGCCAATAACACTGAATCAACCTCATGTATAATTGAAATTCATCGCCACAAATACTGCACAACTATCTAAAAGCAATTTGTTTTCAGATAAATGTTAGAAACAATAGTGGTAGGTTAAGTTCCAAGTTTAAAGGAAATCGTTTTAGTTATATTCGAGAAAATTAAGAAAAAAGCTCAAAAACCAATTGTGTAAAGTAGCAGCTCTGGTTAACCGATTTTTCTTCAAATTTGCAGCTTCTAAATGTATATTATTAATATATAGGTAGTAGAACAATAAATTGTACTGTACTGGTTATTTATAGTAGTCTAAGCTTAACGCTTAAAATTTAACGGAACATCATGTTTGATCTTCCTGGGATTTTCCGTTTTGTGGATATTTTGTTCACACAAATACAAAACACACCCTGACCATTCATTAAAAACTGTTTTCGTCCTCAGGGAACCTCAAAACTTTCCGGTGAAAACACAATTTTTGAACATTTTATACGATTGCAATACTTCATTACTGTCAACAATATATATATATATATATATATTCAAAATAACACTTTATTTTCAAATTCCTTGCTGGAAATAGAGTCTCTCCAAAAAGTATTTGAATGTATATTCAATTTTATCTGATCAACGTACAGAGTGAAACAGTAAACCTTATTAAGTAATCAAACTATGATACCAGTCTATTATGGAATTTTAATTAGGAAACTTTTCCAGATATGTGTTGGGTTGAAATATGATATTTGAAGTATTGTGAGTGTGTGTGTGTGTGTGTGTGTGTGTGTGTACAAATTTAATGCTGGTTGAATTTTCATGATTACGATTCTGAAAAAGACTGACAGATGCCTTCGGCTTTAATATCCGCTCCTATAAACTGGGGCTTTATCATAAATTTACGTGGACTGAGAGATTGTAAAAATAAAAATGAAATCTGCTATGACACAACATACACGACTTTTCCTGACTTAACGTTTTAAATTCTAATTCGACATGCTTTCTTTAAACATGGAATGATTCCTTCTTCTTTTTCCCATGGTTTTACAGCCCTTGTAGGAGTTTGATCTCCTTCAACAAATTGTCCCAACCAACCCGATCTAACTGCTTTCCCATTGCCTAACACCTATTTTTAACAAGCCACATTTTCCCCACATCTTATAGGCAGCCATTCACTCATCCTATGCAGGTGACCTAACCAGCGCAACCTTCCTAGTTTGACTGCAACCACTATAATTTCTTATGTGTTGACCAAAGTTTGATAGAGGAAGTTAAGGCTGACCCTTACTTGGCATGCCTATCGACAGGATGATTCCCAAACTTTATTTTAAAAGGAACTTCCTCATTGTTATACCGAACAGGGATAAATGGGCCTAGGGTTCCCCCTCTGCTGGTAACTCGGTCTGGTATACAGACGGCTCTAGAAGTCCGACTGGGATCGTAACTGGAGTCTCTGGGGGCAGGCCTAAAGTTAAGATTAAGGCCACCCTAGGGAAGTACGCCACGGTCTTTCAGGCCGAAATTGCGGTGTTACAACTCTGTGCTAAGGAGATTATAAGGCAAGGGTTAAAGGGGAGAAGAGTGACATATACTCCAATAGTCAGACAGCTCTGAAGGCACTTTCCTCACATCAAATATTCTCAAGACTGGTGTGGGACTGCCTATCTGCCCTAACCGAGGCAGATGCTCGAAACATGCTGACACTTGCCTGGGTGCTGGGTCATGTGGGGTCCTTTGGCAACGAAAGGGCGGATGCCCTGGCAAGGGAGGGCCCAAAGAATACTTTTATCGGCCCCGAGCCCTTCTGCGGATTGCCCAGTAGTTTGATTCAAGCTTCTATCAAGGAATGGATAGAAGACCAGCGACTGCGTTGGTGGGAAAGGACATCAAGGCAGAGGCAGGCTAAATTCTTTGTTAAAAGCCGAAGGGATATAAAAAATAATGCACCATTTACTAGGCACACATTTACTACTTGCAGACAACGCGTTATGCCGTTTCTGCAAGACCGAGGAGGAAACCCGGCACACATCCTTTGTGAGTGTGCCGGCCTGGCGAGGAGAAGGTTTCTTGAACTGGGAACAAGCAATTCCGAAGCTAAGAGCTTCATGACGGAGCCACTTTCGGCTTTGCTAGGCCTGATTAAGAGGGCGAAGCTGAAGGATGTGTATAAGCCCAGAGGATCCACCAATAGACCTTTCAATGCAGATCGCAGTGGAATGGGGCGTTGAACTTCCGTTTTCAATCTAATCTAATCTAAAGGTAGGGTGTTGGTGCAGCGCGGTTGTTGATATTTTATGCTTTAGATCTGTTCTCTTGTCTCTTCTCCCATTAAAACATTCCTCCACATTTTAAAGTGAAAGCAGACTCAAGAGATTCCACCCCTCCCACAAACCACTTCAAATTTATTTCCCCAGAAACTTGTTTCAAATAAAAGTATTATAACTATACTATATCTATAACTATACTATACCTATAACTGTACCAGTTAGCATACTAAGTAGGAATACTATACTATACCTATAACTGTACCAGTTAGCATACTAAGTAGGAATACTATACTATACCTATAACTGTACCAGTTAGCATACTAAGTAGGAATACTATACTATACCTATAACTGTACCAGTTAGCATACTAAGTAGGAATACTATACTAAATTTATCGTGAAATTCAAGAGAATTAAAAACACACACCACACTCACAAAGCCTAGTCAATATAGTTGCACATTATCCTAGACATTTTCCGTGATAGCCTGCTTCTTTTTGAGGTCATCGACTGGGTTCGGGCGTTCGCCCTCTTCAGGATGCTTTTGTCACACAGTGTGTTAACACAGTCTTGCACATAGCCAATTCAGTTTACACAATGAAATGTGAAGTGTAAACTGATTTTGCTCTGTGCAAGTCTGTGTTATCACACTGTCTGAAAAACCCATCCTGAAGATGGACGAACGCCCAAAATCAGTCGATGACCACAAAAAGAAGCAGGCTATCACGGAAAATGTCTCTGATGCTTTCCAGCTCTGCGGAACCAACAGTTGCACATTAGTTAACCGATTTTTACTTTCTCCAACTGCCCAGTGTGAGGAAGTATTACGATCGTGTTAAATTGCAAAAATTTGAGTTTCCCGGAAAGTTGAGGGTGCCCTAAGATCGATAAAAAGTTTTTACCAAATAGTTTGTGTATATGTAAACAAAATATCTCTGAAACGAAAAAACGCCAGCAACTTGATGTTCAAAATGCATCAACATGATACATGACAGATGATGATGATACATGACAGATGCATTCGGATGAAACATGATCATTTTCCCGGAAGTGCTTTTTACTTTATGAAGTGTTTTTTCTTTCAGTTTTTCGCGATTTTACTAAACTTCGAACACTATCTAAAAGAAATAAATGCCTATCACTTTTATTTTAATCATTTTTCCGGAGAGCCGGTCACTCCTTCCCCAAGCCGATTGAAATGAACTTTCTCAGACAAATGTTTCAATTAAAAATATTGCTCCTATTATGTGTAATTGATATGCTAGAAAAGTTTTAAGAAAATCGTTGGAGCCATTTTTGAGAAAATCCCAAAAAGTGAAGAAAAAAAATTCAGATAAATTGTACTTCCGGTTGAGAAATTTTGACAGATAACTTACTGTCGGATCAGATAGTGATAACTAAACGGGAAACTGCGATTTTTCGTGTTTAAGAGCTCTGCTGTTCACCATTTTTCTAAAAACCACTTTTTGGACCTAGTTGACCTCAAAACTCGATTTGAAAATTTGACACGATTACAATACTTCCTCTTACCTCCGTAAGAGAAAGTAAAAAAACAGTTAATAATTTTTTCTTTTCCGAGCAGCTGATCACTGAAATGTGTGAAAAACAGCTGTTCTTGTTTTGAATAATTACTAATCAGCAGTTCATCCAATAATGAGTTTCCAAACAGCGTCACGTTGCCCTACGTGACCGGTAACCCTATTACTTTTCCACCGGCCAATGAAAAGAAAATTGATGTTTTAGTGTAGAGACATTACCTTCTCTTTATTCTTTCAAGTTATTTAGCCCTGGTATTAGCGTAATTTGTCACATTTAATGGACTAGCTTAAAGTGGGACAGTTGGCGTTTTTCATCCGCCGGTTAGCGCTTTTAGTTCGGAAATGCAAAGAGTTATTAGAAAAGAGAAATTTGTGCAATCATTTTCCCCTTTAAAGTCTATTTAGTTACTTTTTTCTATCAGCCCCCACAGTGTTAAGTTTTGATATTTCGCTATTCAGATGTAAAAATGTGTATTTTGCGTTATGGGTAAATTTTCAGTTTTGTGTTTTCTCCAATTTTCAGGTGTGAGTAAATGCGTAATTAAAATTAACTCGAAAAATCGAAGAGAAGGTCATACTTGACGTTATTCTCTTTAGATATCAACCTCAGATACAGTCAGCTTCACTAACAATGTATAGTTCCATCTCCATAACACTAACAAAAGATTGTTTCTGTTTGTGTGTGTGTTTTTATTTTTTCACTGGTGAAGCTGGCAGAAATCTTTTATTACTCGTATACGTGCCAATGAAATTTTCGTATGAGCCACAGGTTCGCCATCACTGATTCAGCACTGATACATATGAAAATTTCCCAAAACTCCAATATTGCTGCATATATTGAATGAAATATGTTACAAACATACAGACAGTATTCCGCTTGGAAACTTGTGGCGCTTGTGGTTTTCTTTAAAGTGCCATTTTAGTACATACTACGCTATTGCGACTAATAAAACATTTTGCACGATTAAAAATACTGTAAAAACCCAATGTTGAAAGAAAATAAATCAATTGGAAATTAGGAAAAATCGTAAAAGCAAGTTGAATGAGTGTTTCACATCAGAAGAATAATTGAAGATAAGCGTAAAATTATGTACCAAGAAATATTAACGAATAAAGCCGTAAAAGATAAAAGTAAACTAACTGCAAAATCCTTCATGAGAATATAGTACCAAACGAATTTTAAAAAAATGTTTCACCTTGAAGTACTACATCAGCTGATCTAATTAGTAAAAGTAGCAAACAGCTGATCAGGCCTCTGAAAAATACCCTGTCTTCTAGAATGCGATAGTCAATTATTTTCAATTTAATTAAACTAATTAATTTTCTTCCATTAAAAGAAGAATACAGGATTTTTCTTTCACAAAAGAAAATTGTTGGAAAAGCAGAAAATAAGGAAAAAACTCTAGTTAAAAATAAATTGGAAAAGTAAGAGTTATAGAATGATAAACAGTAAGAAGGAGAATAATGTGATGGAAACGACGATTGTAGATCTTGCCACAACATGGACTGTGTTGCAACCTTCTTTTTAGGTTTTAACATATATTTGTCCACAGTGAGGTTATATTTTTCTCTCTTTTTTTTTTTTTTTTTTAGGTCTGGCCTAAACACAGAGATAGGGATAACACCCCTGAGCACTTTGAACTGATTCTGCCACACTGATTCCCACCCCTTTCCGCCCGCTTGTAGCAAAAGGAAAGAAGAATTGAATTTATTCCTGGCCAAATTTTTATCAGTTCAGGTTTTTTTTCTGGGATTATTCACACTAATCACAATTTCATTCTCGCCTCCTTTTTTTTTGTCATTTTATCGTTTTAAAGTCTTTAATCAGTTTACAGGAAATTGTGAAAATGAGGTCGTTTTCCAGATAGACTGAGTTCATTTCGTTGTGCCACTTCGTAAATATTACCATTATATATTATAATTTTTCTATTATATTGATATAGTAAGAGAGAGAGAGGTGTAGCATGAGAAAAATGAACCAAAATCTGATGTAAAACTATCACACGAATTTCATTTGACCAGTTATTACAAATTAATTAACCAATTAATTGTAATTAACTCCAAGAGTGAATGATTGGAGTGCTCTCTGTGAAAAACCAACAAAGCTAGTGCAGTTTAAACTTAAACCTCAACTAACAGACCCCAAAGCCTCTCTAAAATTAGGTTTTCGGGAAATTGTTTCAAATAAAAAGTGATACATGTTTATTGGTTTCAGTGGGCATTCCCAAGTTTCAAGAAAGTCGTCAGAGCCGTTTTCGAGAAAATTCCAAAGACTCACAAAAATCTGTTCTGTAAAGTTCCTTACGGTTGACTGATTTTCTTCAGATTTGTGATTCTATCAATGCTTCTACTGTATAGTTGATAACAACCGTACATTGTACTGAAATGGTACTTTAAAGGAAAGCACTATCCATACTGTTCCCTCTGAACCCCCCCTAAAAAATCATTTCCCAGGAAAATGTTTCAAATAAAGATGTGGGTTTTTATTGTATATGGAAGTATAGGAAGTTTTGCGTTTAGTTAGTTCCACCTTTCGGGCAAAATCCATCATCAGCCGGAAGTACGACTTTACTGATTTTTTTTCCAGTTTTTCGCGATTTTCTCGAAAACAGCTCCAGCGAGCTTTTTTTTGAACTCATATACAATCTAGTACATAAATACTATAACTTTTATTTGAAATATTTTCTCGAGAAAATTGATTTTTTAAGGGGGGGGTTCTGAGGGTACAGTAGCGTTATGCTTACTCCTAAAGTACCAGTTCAGTACAATATGTGGTTCTGCGACAAACATAATATTAATTATTAGAAGCATTGTTAGAACTCCAAATTTGAAGAAAATGATAAGTGTATATACTCGTATTATGAAATAGGTTTTTGAGATTTTTGGAGTATTCTCGAAAACGGCTACAATGAATTTCTTGAAACTTGAAATGCTCACTCACTGACAAAACATCATTTTTATTTGTAACATCCCCCCTCCCAAATTGATTTTGGAAGCCTCTCAGTTACTTTTAAATTTAAACTGACGGTACATGGTGTTGAGAGATAGGATGCTCCACAGTGCCAACGCATGTGTAGGTGTTTACCCCACCATTTTTGTATTTTATATCCAACCCCTCTAAACGTTTTTCTAAGCATTGGAATTTTGAAGAATTTTTTAAGACAACATCTCATTATGGATTTTCACAAAATATAAATTCAGCTGATCGTAATAAACAACATACTGTTGAAATTAACAGGAAACTCTCTAAAATTCATGAGAAAATATGAAGCCTTTATAACAGCGACGAGAGTTTTATTTTGAACAAGTTGTGTACAGGATCATGTAGATAAAGATGGCACTGGTATAAAGTTCAATATAACGAATATATATATATATATATTGTGTGTGTTTGTGTGTGTCAGGTTTCTTTATAACACATGTAATATATTTTATATTACAGCTTGTATATGTGATATGATACCTGTAATACTCAAACTAAATTTGACACATATGACTAGAGAGAAAGAGAGAGAGTGAGTAAGAGAAAGAAGGTGACAAGTGAGGGCGGGAGGGCACCTATACTTCGAATTACAAAACAATGAGATTTGACACAGATAGCAATGATGGCGTCATGTCTCTTGAGAGTTCCAATTACCAAGATATGGCTAGCTAGCACAATATCTGGGATTATTTTCACAAACTTTCTTTAAAACCGGAAATTTTTACTAACTGTTAATTGTCCTTAATATTGCAAACAAGCGGGACAACCGTACACTATACTGAAGTTGCAAAATTGTATATACTTCTAGAACCTTTTTAATAACAATTTTCCCCGAGAAAAATTATTGAAATAAATGTTACAGGGCTAATGGAGCCTAGTTGTTGTACTCAGTTTGAAGAAAAATTGTTGGAGGCATTTTCCGGAAAACCACGAGAAACTGAACAAAAGAACATTACCAATAAAGCCGTATTACATTAATCGAATTTCTTCACTCTCATAAATTTGGCAACAAAATGCGATCTCTCGTTAATTTTAAACAGAAGATAAAAACCTGCAATATACTGGAATGACAGTTTAGAGGATAGCTCAGAAAACGGCAACACTTTCCTTCGAAAACCTGCCTGGTGTGAAACACGCACCCGACGTTCTCTTAGTCCAATTAATACAATTTAATCAAGCAATTTACTTTATAATTCCATCGTTACAATGTTTAGTTGGGGTGGTCATAAAAACGGTGGTCGGGACTTCACTCGTATTATGAGCGGCTTTATGTGGAGCGCTCTATGTCAAAATTAAAAAAGTTTGTGCAAATTTAAAATAAAACTAATTAGAAGAACACCAATAGCTTTTTAAAATCATTTTTTTCAGAATAATGTTTCAAGTAAAAGTGGCACATTTCTATCTAACTATCCAGCAAGCATATCAAGTTTAAAGAAAATCGTTATACAACAGTTCTCGAGAAAATTCCAAAAAACACAAAGCTTAACCCACTGTTCCCTCAGAACCCCCCAAAATTAAATTTTTCCAGGAAAATGTTTCAAATAAAAGTGATGGGTATTTATTTGTGTACACAGTATACGAAGTTTAAAGAAAATCGTTGGAGCCGTTTTGGAGAAAATCACGAAAACTGAAAAAAAATCATTAAGTAAAGTGGCACTTGCGGTTGATGGATTTGCCTGAAATTTTCATGTCTAATGCGGTGGTAATGCCTGAACGGAACAAGTTTGAGCTTTTTGTGATTTTTAGTTTTGAGATATTCTGTTAAAACGCACGACCATTCCCTAGATACATTTGGTCCGTATTTGGAGGCACCCCCAAATATTTATTTCCGGTGAAAACTTAATTTCAACAATCTGGCACAAACACAATTCTTCCTCTTACTGGCAGTAAAAATACCGAGAAAGTCAGAAACTTATTTAGTAAAGTCGCACTTCTTTTTAACCAATTATCTTCATCGTGGAATTGCATGTAAATTACCTTAAAATTATGTAAGTCGTCAAACTTTAGAGAAAAACTCAACATCTTTCCCAGTACACTCCAAAAAAATTGTCATGAAAAATAATTATTTACATTTTAAGTTATTATGGAAATTTTAAAGAAAATCGTTCTTGCCAGTTTTTCGCTTAAATCACGAAATCAACGATAAATATTGAAACCTTGATAACGGATGCATGGTAGCTAAATGAGCATATCTTGTTTCAAGTTGCTTGAATTGATGTTGGACAATTCGCTAAGTGGCTCGCTAAACATGTTATATGCATTCCAGGATATTGGTATTTCGCAGAATTATGTCACAATCCCGATATACTTCCTATTGCAGATTGCAAAGTAAAGTTAAAAAAAAAGGAGAACACCGTTATTACCCAACCTATAAAAAGTCCATAATTTTCTTTATTTATTACTGATAACGATTATTTATAATGATAAGAGAAAGGCGGCAGGGTAACAAATTAAAATATATGACTAAGATACGTGATACTTTTTTTTTTTATGAAAGGAGGTTATATTCTCGTTATAATCACGGCCACCTTGAGAAGTGATAAACTCATATTTCAGATCAGCTGATTTCTTTTCTTTTTAAATAAAATAAAGTCAGCTGGTTAAAATATGAGTTTTGTATCCTTAACTATATATACTATACAATAATAATTATTTAATGCTGTTGAAAGCCTAGTTTAACATAAGCTCTCTCTCTACAATGCTTACCCTACATTTCATACAAGCCGTTATATAGTCCTTTAGTTTTGAAGGGGTGATCGTGACAATGATATTGTATGGGTGGAATTGGTGAAAGTGGCGCGCGATTTGTTGCCATGGTGACCATTCTCTCACACAGGATCCACTAGATTTAAATGTAGCCAAGTGTAACAATAGGCCAAGGGTTATTCAAAGTTGAATCCATTTCTTTAAACTCTAACCATTACCATTGTTTGTTTGTCTTATGCTGAACAGCAGAGAGAGAGAATAGTAATAATACGAAAAACGAACATAGAGATAGGCCTTGGGGGTTGATGGGTAGTGCGACTTTTTTCCCAAGGACTTTACCAAGGATTGCTTCTTCCTCCAAGAATAAATGGCGTTATTATCAGATTAGGTTAGTATTTTCTCGGCTCTAGGCCTTATCATTATGCGCACCATTCCTCTCTTTTCCTTAGATTATCTACTCACATTTGAGAACATCTATGACTTTTGGTCCTTGAGAGTCAGACAGAGAGAACACAGACAGAAATTGGTCAAATTCTCTAGGAAATAACCCAGTTATATAGTCCCTTATTTCGGTTCACATCACAGCCATCTTGAGAAGTAACAAATAAATTTGAGTTCCAGATCACTGATTTCTTTTCTTTCCTTTTTTTACTTTGTCTTGCTCCTGTGAGAGAACTACTGCGAGCGGAACAGACTTTCGAAATTGAGTTTTCATCAGAAATACAGGCTTTGGGATCCCCTGAATACGAAAAAAATGTTTTCAGTGAATGATCTCTGTGTGAGTGTATGCGCGCGCGTGTGTGTGTCAATATCTCAAACAAGAAAACTCGCAGGAAGCTTAAACTTCATATTCCGTTCAGGCACTACCACGAAGATGTCGGGCAAAATTCATCAACTGAAAGTGCCACGGTACTAAATGTATTTTCAGTTTTTCGTGAGTTTCTCAAAAACGATTACAACAATATTCTTTAAACTTGGAATGCTTGCTGATAAATCCAAATCGATAGAAATGTATCAATTCTATTTGAAACATTTTTCCGAAAAAAATTGATTTCATCACTCACTCTCAGCCTGGAAGTAAACATAAATAAGAGATAACAAAAGTTTCGTTTCAAATTTTGTAGAAACGTCGCCACAGAAATAAAATCTGCGACATGTTAAAAATATTTTTTTTATTTTATGGAGGTTTATCAGTTAGTTTAAAAGTAAATTTGCCCCACCGAGTTTTGACATAGAGCGCTCCCTATAAGGCCACTCAGTTAGAATCGCTACTGTCATTTTTATGGCCAGCGTAACGAAACATCGTAACGTAGCGATTTAAAAGAATTTTTTTTTTTTCTTAAATGGCCTTAATGTATTGAGCAAATTAGCCAATATTTTGAATTATATGGTTTTATAACGTATCAAAATTAAAAAATTAAAGAAAATAAAATAACACGGTGAAGTATTGTTGGAAATATTGGTATGTATTAAACAGTAATCTTGTTGGTCCTAATGTATTGGTAAAAGTCTAAGTAGCTGTCAGTGTGAAGTGGAAGTGACAGTATAGTAAGTAAGTTAGCTAGTAGCGGACAGTTTGTCTTGTGTATTGCTTGCCACAGTTGGTCTCTACCGTATGTATATTTGTTGCAGGCTAAGATCAAATGGTTTGAGTCGGCTATAGATGCAGTATCGCAAGTACATATAGAATTAATTTATATTCCGATATGGGACAAGTGCTGTGGAGGGTAATTGTGATTAAATCTCAGTCTGTATATGGTGCTATAAAAATTTCTGTTTTCTGAACACTTGTCGTACCATGGCTTTATAGGAATGGAGGATTGAATGGAGGAGTAGAATTGCCTTTCGTACAATTAGTGAGGTTCTGTTTCCACTTTCTGTAACAAATTTTCTTGTAGTGGATCTTTGCGTCTGAGGGTACAAGAAGATTGTACGAGCTGCCTCTCTGGCACCGGGATATCCGCCTTCTCATTCCCCACCAATCCACATGACCTCTCACTCATATCAGACATACTGATTTACCGTTACTAAGTAATTTGTAGAGCAGATTTAAGGAGTCTAGAACAAGGAAGGACGGGTTTTTAGTGGGGCTTTTAAGCTTTTGGAGTACGCTTTTACTATCGGTTAAAACAAGAGTGCCGCAAACCAGATGATAGAAATTAGATAAGCACTTATTAATGGCTATTAATTCAGCTGTATATATTGAAGCATTACTATTAAGTTTGTACTGAATGCAGGATCATAAATTGAACATCCAACTCCTTCACTACTTTTGGAGCCGTCTGTATAGAAATGATTAAAATGCGGAAATTTATTCTCAAGTTTGGAAAGTAGATAGGAATTGCAAGATTGGGATCATGCTGATAAAAGTTGATGAGGACGTGAAAACCATAGTTAAAAGTAAGGACAGGGTAATCAAAATGGTAGTTAGGAAGGAGATTCAGACGTCATATGGAAATGGAGAAGTGCTATAGACTGTAGAAAACTTCTATCAAGATTGTTTTTTGTTTTTTTTACCAAAACCTTCCTTTAAAACTCGAGCAGCTGTATTATTAATTTTATGTATAACTGAATGTTTTTTGATAACTAGTCTATCCAAAACAAAGCGGGAAGCCAGCAACTCTCTTTAAAGGAAAATCACGTGCCTATACTAGGAGGGCGTGAGTGGGGGTAGAAATGAGTGCTCCCCAGCAGGACCTCAGTGCTTTAAACTGGATTTTCTCAACTTTCGCTTAATGGCAATGGGCGGCGTCCCCATAGAGGAACAACCATAATCTATCCTAGAGTAGAGCATTAACGATGTTTTGATATCAGCGCCATAGTTAAGATGATTGATGCATCTCAGTACGTTAATCGCCTGTTCGCAGCCTTTTATTAACAGTATAAAGAATATTTCTTCATTAAATTCTATTAATTAGTGTCAAAGATGTTTCACACCAGATTTTTTTTTTTGTGTGTGGCGACGTTTCTACGAAATCTGAAATGAAACTTTTGCTATTTCTTATTTAGCTTCACTTCTAGGCTAAGAATGGGCAATAAATCGAATTATAGCAAATACGTTACTATACCAGTCCAGCAATACGATGATAGTACAAAACTACTTGCATTTAATTTACCCGTAATGGCATTTCCATGATGGTTATAGCTGTACCAGCCACTGCATCTGCAGAACTAATTGGGTATGAAAACATAAATTTCTCTGACCATACTCGCTACAAGGACCGGGAAATCAAGACATAGCGGGCATCATACAAGGTCAAAAAAATTATATTATACTATATTATTCCAGATTAGCAATATGTTGAATATTTTTATTCCCATTAGACATTTTCCGTGATAGCCTGCTTCATTTTGTGGTCATCGACCGGTTTCGGGCGTTCGCCATTTCAGGATGCGTTTGTCAGTGTGATAACACAGACTTGCACACAGCATATTCAGTTCATTCACTCACTCAGAGTGTGTAAATGTCTCTGATGCTTTCCTGCTCTGCGGAACTAACCACAACAACAATTTTTATTCCCACTTTTTCTCAATCTGCAACCTTCCACTAACAAGCAGGTTAGACAGATTGCTCGAGTTGTTTAGTTAGTTGTTACTAATGCAGCCCGACTGCGACACTATATACTGAATACACAATACATACTTTACTAATTAAAGTTGTTAACAAGCCGACTAATTTAAATGTTAACTAATTAAAGTTGTTTTGCTGTGTAATAACATAATAACAATAAAACATAATTAATTAATATAAATATATATTTGTATGTAAATTGAAAGAACAATAGAAGAGAATTTTCACAGAATAGTTCACCAGCAAAAAGGAACTAGGAATATCCATTAACCACTGTGTACATGAAGTTCTAGCCCAACTGGATTTCCTAGATGAGGCATCCACATTTGACGCCATTAACGTAAATTATATGATGTCGCATTACAGACAAAACTTTCTAACTATAATTGGCGATGAAGTCATTAGTTTGAAGAGTAACCTAATGATAAAAATGATTTGAAATCATATAATGAATATCTACAATCTCCAAATCTAAGAAAAGTTTTTTATCTGAAAATTATGAATTCCTTTGAGCAATTTTTGTAAGTGTCTAACACCAATTTTATTTTGTTCCACTAATATAAACGGCAAATTCAAAATGGCGGACTTACATTGGATCTTCATTTCCGCCTATTAATGAAGGATCTCTTTTGCCTTCTTTGGAATGAAAATTCTGAATTTTTCTTCATATATCACATCTGTTCAGCGAGTGGTCTCCTCCGTCCACGTTCGCCGGGGCCGGGCACCAGGCAGAGTTTTGGAAAGTTTTGTTGCACTATTTCTGTCTGGACTAAAGGGAGTTTAACACTTGTAGAAGGGGACGGGGGCACCCAACCGCTCTTTTCAGAGTGAGGGCGTAAGCTTCGGCTTGAGCCAGTTTGTATTTGTTTTTTTTTTTAAATAGTAGTTGTAGTTTAGTTATACATTTTATTGCAAATAGTGGCCCTACGAAGATATGACGAGCACACCGAGAAACGCTAGACCGTCTAATCCTTTCTCGGATATTGAGGTGACACACCCAGCTTAAAAGGCATGGTGGGTAATTTAAGACGTAAATTATTTAGTGACGAGCAACCTAGGGTTGCCATGAACTTGAACGTGGTCAGAGAGACCTTAACAGTTGACAAGGCAGTTGATACTGCCAAGACTGATAGACCCGAGAACGACATGAATGACATCCGCAAAGGTGTGGGTATCACCACTGGGTATGTGACCGGTGATCCCCTCCTAAGAGCGAGTGAAATAGAGTTGGAGTTGATCTCCTATTGCCAGGACCCATGTATCAAGATAAGCTAGAGAACACCTTGTTTATAACAAAACAAGTAAAAGAAGTAACGGCCCTCGTGAATGAGATGGCCACCCGCGTCGCGAGGCTTGAGGGCAAGCTCGCTGCGGCAGACACAGAGACAGTAAAAAAGCAGCAGGCCTTAGAGATGGCAGTTCTCTGAATATTAGAGAACACTGCCAAATTAAGGCTGACACAACGAATGTGTCTTCGCATGAGGTAGCCCGTAAACCACCTAAAGTAAGCAGTGGCACTAACGAAATAAAGAAAAAGTACACCGCAGGATCATCCGCATTGGCTAATTCCTGCGCAGAAGCTGTGACCAAAGGAAGCCAGCCTGAGGGAAAGCAGGCTAAGACTAAGACTAAAAAGAATAGAGATAAAAAGTAAAAGCAGCCTGAAAAGAAGGCAGTGAAACAGCCGTTGCCGAAGAAAAGCATGTGATTTTGATCAAGCCACAAGATGACAGGGCAGTGGAGACTAGCGATCGAACTAAACAAATTTTGAAGGGCAGTCTTAATCCTTCTGAGGAAGGTTGGCAGGTCGTATCCCCCCGAACGAGCCAGAAATAAGGCCCTCCTAGTTGAAACAAGAGGCCCTGAGCAGGCGCAAGCTCTGCTGAATAATGAAAAGTTAAGGTGCGCTGATCTGCAGGCTGAGCTGCCAAGGAAAAGGTTTCCGAGAATGATCATTTTCGACGTGCCGAGCGACCTTGACGACGCACGAATTATGAAAGCTATATACGACCAAAATCTGGGATCGGTATTGCCGAAACCTGAGTTTCAGGACTCCTTTCAAGTGTTGGCAAAGACAGGTAAGAGCAAAAACGGTCCGCAAATTGGGTAGTAGAAGTCACGCCATAAATGCCCGAACTTCTAAAGAGGGGAACCCTGAATAGTGGCAGAGTTTACATAGAGTGGAGCCGCTGTAAGGTGATGGACCATAATCAGGCGTCACGATGTTATAAGTGCCAAATATATGGGCATGTGGCGAAGTACTGCAAGGAGAAGGACTCACTTGCGGACACTGTGCCTCGAAAGGACATAGCTATGACAAATGCCCAAATAAAGCCGAAGCCCCGGCATGTGCCGCCTGTAAGGCATTCCGAAAGCCGTACAGCCACTCTGTGAAAAGCACTAAATACCCAGCATGCCTGAACGCTTTGGACCGTTAACTTGCCATGACCGTCGACTATGGAAGAAGCCCGTAATTTTACGGACATTATCCTGAGAGTGTTCCAGCTAAATGCGCAACGCTCCAAAACAGTAATGGCCAAGGCACAGGATCTCATCTATTCAAAAGGCAGAGATGTTGCGTTAATCCAGAAGCCCTACACGTTCAAAGCGAGCGTTAAGGGCCTGGGGTTGCAGCATCGTATCGTTCACGCTTCCTGTGATGATGGATATGGACTGCTGTTGCGGTTGCAATCCAGATATCACTGTATTGCATCTTCCCCAGTACAGCACCAGTCATTGTATCTGTGTGCTGTTAACTGCTGCAAATGGCGTTGAGCTGATGCTGGTGAGCCTGTAAAGCCAGCCGTCGTGCGACATAACGTCGTCTATAGACCATTTAAGTCGCCTCTTACGAAAAAACAGAGGAAAAAAGATAATTGTTCCGCCGGCATAAATGCATGGTCACCCATGTGGCGCGATGAATGCCAGATGTCAGCGGCAGACACTTCGAGGAGTGTATTGTCTCGAATGATCTGGTGACCTTAACGTGCCTGGACATTTGAAAACATTCATAGGAAACGGTAACTGCGGAAACCTTGTGCACAGCTTCGGCTGTTGACAGGGTACATGATTGGAGGGTGGTAGACTGGGTGACTGGTGATCACAGGGCGATACTTTTCGAAGTTGCCTGGGACACTAGGCCATGTCCCACCTACGAGAGTCTAGAAAGATATTCAATCAAAAGTGTTGATTGGGAAAGATATAAGACCCTCCTCCAGCGCAGCATTGATACACTACATGTCCAACCGGATACCATTGCAGGTGTCGATATGGCGGACACGGAGCTGACCGAGGCAATAGCAGGCGTGAGTGGGGAGGTGTTAAAGAAAATACCCACTAGTCGCACGCGCCAAGTTTCTTGGTGGGCACGGGAGCTTACAGCAGCCAAGAAAGAAGTAGCCGGGATGCGAAGACGATACCAACGGGAACATAATGATGAATCCCGTCAAAGATATATAGATGAGTATCGAAGTGTCCGAAGGCAATACAAAAAGATGGTGTATCAGGCTAAGACTTCAAGCTGACGGGAGTTCGTGGAATCAGAAGGTAATAGAGATTCTTGGAGTATCTTTACAAGGTGCAAGCCAATAAGATAAGGACGGACCTGATACCAGCTAGCCTAAGTAAAGACGGAGTATCGGGTGCCGGGTCGGTCCTGGCAGGAATCAACTGAGCATTGTTGAAAATACTCCTCCCTGAGGATAGTCCGCAAGAGGACACTTATTTGCAAAAATGTCGTAGTGACGCTGCCTATGAGTCACCTGCTCTGGTTGAATCCATACCGGAGTTCGATATTTATGATGTTAAGTTTGTTATTGCGGAAATAAAAAACAAAAAGGCTCCAGGGATGGATATGATAAATGGAGAAATTGTCCGGAAAAATGAGGACGTTATAAGCCAGTATCTGCTTGTCCTTTTCAATGGATGCCTGAGACTGGGATACTTTCCCAGTCAATGGAAAACAGGGCTTTTAAAGTATTACATAAAGGTGGTAACAAGCCCATAGATACTGCAAAGTCGTATCGATTGATAGAACTCCTACCTGTTTTTGGGAAACTACTAGAGACTGATTATAATGAGATTAATAAGCTTTATCAGTTTCAGTTCCAGCCAGTACAGTTTTGTATCGGGAAGACCGACGACAGATGCGATATCTAAGATCCTTGAATTGGTGCGTGGCAGTGGGCATAAGTACGTCCTCAAAGTATTTCTGGACATAGCTGGTGTCTTTGACAAACATTGTCAAAGCCTACCTATCTAAGCGAACATATCTTAGATCCTTGAATTGGTGCGTGGTAGTGGGCATAAGTATGTCCTCACAGTATTTCTGGACATAGCTGGTGTCTTTGACAATGTTTGGTGGCCGACTGCACAGGAGTCACTCAGAAGAAGAGATTGTCCGCCACATCTTCTGAAATTAGTTCAAAGCTACCTCACCCAAAGGGTGGCGGTACTAGTGACTCCAGCCGGCGAGATTTCAAGGCCAATAACCAAAGGTGGTCCGCAGGGTTCGGTGATAGGCCCGTTCCTCTGAAACCTAGTTATGGATGAATTGCTTGAGCATATAGAGAATATGGATTATTGTGATTAGGTTGCATACGTGGACGACCTGGCAATAGCTGTCCATGGGGATTCTGGTCGGGAGTTAGAGGAGCGTGCAGGTGCAGTTGCAACCCATATTCAGCGGGTTGCCACAGATGTCTCAACTTGTACCAGGGAATCAAAAGAGTAGCCCGTGGTGAGTGGGGGCTGAAGACTGGCGTGGCTTTGTCCGTCTATAAAGGAGTGATAGAGAATGTTGCAACGTACGCAGCTGCCTGCTGGGCTGAAAGGCTTGATATACAGTCGTACAGCGGCACTCTAGTACGGATGCAAAGAGCCATTTTGTGTTCTGTAACAAGGGCCTACGCGACGTCCTCCACGGTCTCCTTACCGGTGGTAGCTGGGGTGTTGCCGCTCGATCTCCTCGGGGAGATGAGCGCCCTTACCCACAAGCATAAGAAAGAGGGAACGATTGTCTTTGATGGTCAGGAGTTGTCCAATGAGATGCCTCCTGCTCTAGTAAAGAAAATGATCCGAGAGTACGAGATTGGGAAGTGGCAGAGGCGCTGGGATGAAGCAGAGAAAGGGAGAACCACATATGAGTTCTTCCCAAATCTGCATCACAGACTGTCGATACGATGGCAGGAGCTGTCCCAAACCGTAACGCAATACTTCACGGGCCATGAGGAGTTCAATTCTAAGCTCTATGAGCTGGGATTGAAAGATTCCCGAATTGTGAATGCGGTGAACAGGATACGGTGCATCACGTTCTCTTTCGATGTCCTCTCCTCGACGAGGCAAGAATCCTCATGGAATTCAAGCTGATAAGTAGGGGACAGAACTGGCCGGGAGACTGTAGAGAGTTGATGAGACTTTATGGAATTCGCTCGAGAAGTTGCGGTAATAAGAAGGATTAGACGGATAAGTAGAGGTCCGCCTCCCCGTGGCAGTGACGGTAACTAACCTACTATGTAGGTAAGGCCAAGTGACCATAGGCACCGGTTTTGGCGCTATGCGCTAGGCACGGTGGCTTGAAGTGTGTGATTAATAATAATAATAATAATAATAAGTGGACTAGCCACTTCTTCAAGGAGCTTGGCGTCCCTGCGAGTATCCCAGCCTAACAACACTACAACACTGACACTAACACCTCTCTACATTCACACAATACACGTAGGATCTGCAGAGGTAGTTGTTGTGTGCAGCTGCTTGGGTCTAGCGACCCCACAGGCAAACTCAAGTTCCCCATCACACACACTCACTCACACCTGAACACTTGACACTTTACAGACGACTACACACACTGCACGAACAAGGACACGCACTCGTTGAGAGCTCGGAGTATAAATATCTCTCCCTCGTGA
This sequence comes from Triatoma infestans, assembly GCA_011037195.1. Classification (NCBI taxonomy): domain Eukaryota; kingdom Metazoa; phylum Arthropoda; class Insecta; order Hemiptera; family Reduviidae; genus Triatoma; species Triatoma infestans. The sequence goes on from JAAEAF010000295.1 coordinate 51,410, forward strand.
TTGCCAGCACGAGGCTTTCGGGCTAGGATGGAAAAGAGGATCCTGGGCATTGAGGGAGACGACGACCTGCGGGCATCCTGTCCCAACACATGTCTTTGGCCTCAGCTTCATTCGAGACCCTCCCTACCTGGGGGATAGGAAATTCCGCTTCAGGTGGGTTCCTAGGGATAGGAAGTGGGCCACGGGGGCGCGGGTCGATATCTTGGAACGCTGTCTTCCGTGGCACCGGACTATGTCGAGGTGCGATGTCTACCCGGACCGTAACCGGGTGCATTTGATCGTCCGAGAAGGCGGGACCACGTACCTCGATGAAACCATCTTTTTATTATGGATCATAATAATAAAAACCTTTCAGGGCCTAGCCCACCAACTCTCACCCTATCAACATCCTCTCCTATCCCAATTCCAAATAATAATCTCTCCCTATATCCCAGATCCTTCCCATTCCATACCTACTCCTTCTGTCACCTCTTCCACTTCCCCACCGACTGGGCTGAATGGCAACGGACAATAACTCTAGATCAACAATAGCTGGCTTGTAGGTAACTCTGCAGCCTTACAAACCCCCCTTCCCTGTCAAGGAAGAAGGCCAGGAGCGGCGGAGAAAGAGGTAAGTGGAAAATTGTTTTTAAATTTAGAGGAAGAATATTGGGGCAGGTATTTCTTTACAAAAAAGAAAAAAGGAACCTTCACAAATGACTGTTCATTTAAACTTTATAAATTTATTAAGATAACCCTGCGGAAAACCAAAAGCATCAAAAAATCAATGATGGCTCCATCTGCATTGAATGTGAGAATCGAACACAAGCAAAAGCTAACTTAAGTTTAGAGAAATACATGGATGCTGAATTAGAAGCAAGTCCCATAAACGCCTATATAATTCTCAAGGCGTGATTACATGCAGAGGCTTGCTAAATAGTTCAGTAGATGACATAAAAGAGGGTCTGGCAGATCAGGGCGTGGTAGAGGTGAGGCGCATAAAGCGGCGGCAGGATGGTGAGTTAGTAGACACCTCTTCCCTTTTGCTGACGTTTAATCGCCCAAAACCGCCACAAATTATAGATGCCGCCTTCTACAAATTGAGAGTACGCCCATATATACCATCTCCAATGAGATGTTATAAATGTCAAAGGTTTGGGCACACTTCAATGAAATGTAAGGCAACTGAGGCGGTATGTGAATGTGGCAAAATTAAACCTGAAGGCGGATGTGTACCGCCAATAACGTGTGTAAATTGTGGCGGAGAACACACTGCCAGATCTTCGGGGTGTCCCATTCTAATTAAAGAAAAGAAAATTCAAAGAGTGAAAACACTTCAACAATTGCCCTACCATGAGACAAGGGCGATTGTTGAAAGTAAATCGTATGTAAATCAAGAAATTTCATAATCTGAAAAAGCAAGGGCACCCTTATCAGTGGCACACTCTATCGAAGCCCCTGTAAATACCCAGGGGCAACAAATTAAAGGCTCATCCCCGGCCCTAAGGGGAACTATTGTAAAGGTGGGATAAATCCTACCATCCAGCTCTTCCCCTGCTGTGGGTGGAGCTATTAAGGTGGGGAAAACCCACCACTCAAACAAATTACCTCTCAAGGGGCACTTGTAGCCGTAAGGCTACCAACAACCACTCCTACTTCCTGTGGGTGTGATTCTAAGATGGGAGCAATCCTGCCTAAAATATTAACTTCCTCTGAAGGGGAGTGGAAGGTGGTTAGTCCACCGAAACGCTCCCCTAAGAGGAGAACCAAAGTTTGTTCTGCCTTCCCCTTTTCCAGTTAGGATTAAGGGGAAAAGAATTACCAACAGAGGACAAACGTCCTCCAAGAGTGTCTGCTCCCCCAAAAAGCTGCTGGGGACAGACATTATCAGAATCGGAGGCGGGAAATCAATCTGATTTCCCTCCGATGAGAAAGAAAAAAGGCTGTCCCAAAGGCAAGCCGCGGAAAGAGTGTTCCACTGATTAAAGAAGAATTTCTCAATTCTGCATCCATGCATGTAAGCCAATATATATTTATATTAAATTTATTCCAAAATTTTTGTAAAATATTGTACAGTCTTAAAAATTCTGTAAAATGTCGAATTCAAAAGATATTAAGAAGATCTTGCCACATGTGTTCACCCATAAATATTAATGTGTGCGAGTCCATTCTTCAATGGAACTTGAGGGGCTACATGAGTAACATGGAAGGTTTACGCCGATTGGTGGCGGAATACCGTCTATTTGGGTTGTGCCTCCAAGAAACAAAGATTCGCCCGGGGCAACTAATTCGTATCCCTGGATACAATATATATGGCAAAGAAGTGCAACCTGCCCCAGGTGGAAGGGCGCACGGTGGTGTCGCCGTCTGTGTACGGGAGAACATCCCCAGCAGATGGCTGAACCTACAAACCAATCTACAAGTGTCGCCGTGCCCCTAGCTATACCATTTCAGATCACTCTAGTTAGTATTTACCTACCAGATACACTCTGGCGGAGAAGTGACCTGGAGATTCTGCTCTCGCAGCTCCCTGCCCCGGTGTTATTGATGGGAGATTTTAACTTTCATAACACCTGGTGGAGGTCAATGCAAACCGATGCTCGAGGCAGAGCTCTTGAGGAAATTATAGATAATAGTAATATGATACTCCTAAATAGTGGTGCAGCAACATATTTTAACGCACACTCAGGGTGCTTTAGTGCCATTGATCTGAGTGTTGCAACGCCCACCGTAGCCGTACGTTAGGAATGGACCACCTTAAATGAATTATACCATGGTGCCAATTTTAGTATCGAGCTCCATCTCTAGGGCAGATTTTATAACGCCTTAGAGATACGATATCAAAAGAGAAAATTGGCCTGCGTTCTTTGCTAGAGTAGTGGCACCACCCCTTACAGGAGATGGTGCAAACAATTTTGAAGAAGCGCTTATGCAAGCAGCCAGGGATTCAATACCGTGGGTGGGCGGGAGAGACGTAACACCCCCCCGTCTCCTGGTGGACCCCGGAGTGTAAAATAGCCAACGCAGCCAAAAAGCGAGCCTTTAATAGTTCAAAAGGAGAATTTAATACAATTTAAATGACTAAGAGCCAGAGAGAGGCGGATAATAAAAGAAGCAAAACGGAATACCCTCACTTCCTACATGTCTAAGATTTCATCATCGTCGACGATAAAGGAAGTGTGGGATAAAGTAAGAGCCCTCTCTGGTGGACGTAGAACCCCGTTGATACCAGCTCTAAAAATTAATGATGTCGTCGTCACCGAGCCAAGAGACGTGGGTGAGCTTTTGCTGGACATTTTGCGCAAGTGTCCAGCTCTCAAGATTACTCGGCCTAATTCCTCCGGCGAAAAGGTGACGTGGAGCAACAGCCACTCGATTTTGAGACCGCCATTAATGACGCTTACAACGAACCGTTGACCATCCATGAATTAGAAAACGCACTACTCAAATTCAAAGACCCTGCTCCAAGGACTGATGGTATCCTATATGCGATACTAAGAAATCTGAACTCAGCTGGGAAGCTTCCTCTCTCCAATTGTATAACAGTATATGGGAAACGGGCCAATACCCTGATGGTTGGCGGGAAGCAGTCATTATACCGATCCCTAAAGAAGGAAAATACCTTAGTGACCCCTCTAGTTACAGTCCCATTTCGTTGACCACGTGCTTGAGTAAGGTCCTCGAATCTATGATTAATTAATATGTCTTTGTTTAATATGTCTTTGATTAATATGTCTTGGAAACGAAAGGATTTTACAGCCAGCATCAAGCGGGATTTCGCAGATATCGTTCCACGTTGGATCAAATGAGCCAACTCGAGGTCAATGTGCAAAACGCATTTCTTGACCTTGAGAAGGCTTATGATACGACGTGGAGGTATGCGATTCTGCGGAAGAGTCACGAAGGGGACTGAGACTGGAAGCTGCCGAAGTTCCTCCGCGGCTTTCTTGAGTCGCGAAGGTTCCGGGTGCGACTGGGATGTGTCCTTTCGGAATACCTCAGGGGTCGGTACTAAGTGTTACATTATTTACGATGGCGGTTAATTGTCTTGCCGAAGTTGTAGAAGACCCAATCCAAACATTTTATATCTGATGACCTCGCTATTTATTTATCAGAGAGTGATCTTAGCGAGGTGAATGAAACTCTACAACAGGCAATAGGCAGAGTGACTAATGAGGCCTCTAGGAACGGGTTGAAATTCTCTAATACTAAGACGGTGTGCCTACATTTTTGGCGCTTAAGGCACGAGCATAGTCCACCTACTTAATTCTTGGACGGTATGCCGATTCAATATAAAGAAAGCACCCGTTTCCTAGGCCTCATATTCGATACTATGTTAACGTGGCAGGATCATAAACTATAAATGTAAGAAAGCAAGGAGAACCCCCGATATTTTGAAATTCCTTGGCAGCTATAAATGGGGTACGGGAGCGGGAAATCCTAAAGCGTATTTTTATTGCGCTTACCAGTTCCATATTAGAATATGGAGCTCTAATGTATAGCTCAGCGCGCAAATCACGCCTGAAGTCATTAGATAGGATTTATAATGAAGTAATTAGGTTATTTTGTGACCTAAAGTCAGAAATGGCGAATACCCCCCCAATGAACTCCCATTTAACGCAAATAATGACCAACTCCCAAATAATGACCGAATAAAGCGTCTTTTTAACAAAGTGCGTAATGTCAAAATTTTATATTTATTTATTTAAAACATATTATATAACAGAGTTGGTGACGTAAAGCCAAAAATGGCCAGTAGTTAATGTGCTAGATATGAAGTGAGAAAGTGAGTAGTGGGGAGAGAGTTCCCTTGGCGAATGAGGGGTGGGGGGAGAAAGTGTGCACTGGAGTGCTGAAGTGGGGCCATTCTGTTCTGGAGGGCGAGAAGACACAGAGCGGTATAGTAGACTAAGCGGTATAGTAGTAATTATATAAGCTGAGCCCGCTAAGAGGACACCTTTGGAGTGCACTCCGCGAAAAGTTGAGAAAAGGAGCGATTCAGGCCCAGGGTCCGCCATCGTCTGTCTGGCCGCTAGGTATACCACTGCAAATCGGGACGGGGCACGATAGGTACTGTGTGTGGTGAAAGTGGGGTTACCCTACTCTCTCCCCTTTTAACAAACCAAAAAAGGAAACTGTTTTAAAATTAGAGGACAAGAACTAATAGAGACGCTAGATGTCCTACTTTCAATTTTTGTAAATAACATTAGAGATAAGATAGGTTAAGTTAGATATTAAGTTAGACTAAGTAAGAAGGAATCGTTTTTTTTGTGTTAGGTATTTATTTTTTTTCCATATGTTTCATTTGAATTGTAGGAGGTATATAGTAGTACAGGTAGCGTTGTTTATATTTGGGGCAGAAGTACCCCTAATTTTGAGTTCAAGGTAGAGTTACTGTAATAAACGTCGTTCGCAGTCTGACCGCTCTCTTTAATTTTTTTTTTCCCAAAACCACCTAATTGCCCCACCTCTCTCTTCCCAACGTTATTAACGTTACAATTTACAGGCGCCTTCCGGACCAATCCTTTAGAAAGCTTATATGTAGTGTCCGGGATACTACCTCGTCAACTTAGGAGGGAACAGCTTATCCTGACCTACATTGCCGGAATATGGGGAAAGCGTTTTCATCCGTTATTCCATACCATATTCGAGGACCCATTTCAACAAGAGTACCGTCAACAGCAATCACAGACGCGACCTCTCGGGGTCCAAGCGCTAGAGCTCTTAGAAGCGGAGGGAGTAGACATTGGCCCAGTGGAAGGTTGGCGCTTTGCACACCTTCCCCATGGCTACTACCTTCTGCAAGCGTCTATATAGACTGGCAACGCATAAAAAAGAGGAAACACCACTCGTCGTCTATAGGCAAAAATTGTTAGAAATATTAAACTTTTATTATGATTTCCGGCCTGTCATTACTGGCGGGTCGAAGATAGGCGACGGTAATTTAGGTTAAGTAATAAGGTTAGGCAAATCTGGGTGAAGGAAATTGAGTACTTCACCCATTAGGTTAGTTATTTTAAAGGGAAAAGGGATATCGAGGACTTTCCCCTTCGTGTAAATACTTAGAATGAATGTATTTATTAGCGTGAATGTAATTTATTAGCGAGAATGTATTTATTAGCATGAACGGTTTTATAGCGTGAATGTATTTATTAGCAAGTGAATGTATAAATGGTTAGAGTAGTATTTTATCTTTTGTCTTGGGGTTGAAAGAAAATTTATAAAGGTATTTCAAGGTTTAGTTTAATTAGGATTAGCGTATTATAGAAGGTGCAGGAATATATGATCAAAGTACTGCACCTCTCAGTTAGTTTGTTCAATAGCCTCCTTAAACAAAGTCATATAATTAAATATCTACGAAAATTACAATATCCGATGGAAAATAATGATGCTTTTGGTTTTTGTTCGAATCCCTCCCCAATAAGGTCTAGAAGTTAAGGGATGACACAATAATATTCCACACTCCCCTTCGTCGGCTAGATCGATGACATAAGAGGGGGAAGTGTAAAAGAAAATTAACATCCAATGATTCCACCCTACTTTGCTGAGCAAAGTATTGTTTGTGGCTGCCAAATAAGGTACTGGTGTCATCCCAGCTCGAGTGGCCACAGATTGGAAAGATATATAATGAATACGGGGCGCTAGTGACCAAAGCTGTCGATGAGCCAAAAAAAATAATAATAATAATAATGATTTATTATATAAGACCGTAAATATTATGTTAAAAACAACTTGATTTTTTGCATTTTTTTTTTAATTTTATTGCACAATTGGATAATTTGTAAAATACCTATAAAGGGAAACATTAGTCAAAAATTCTATACTGTTTTTTTCAAAGAAATAATTAGGCATAAATAATTAACCAATCACAGTGTAGAAATGAAGGTGTCAAATGTGGGCGTGGTCAACAGGATAATTTTAAATTTTTGATAACAAACACCTACATTTCACACCTTCTCTTCTACTCTGAGACTGGCTAATTATTTATAGCTAATTATTTCTATGAAAAGTCTAGTTTAGAATTTTTTTTACTAATTTTCCCTACGTAGGTATTTTATAAATTATCAAATTGTGCAATAAAATTTTGTTTATAAAAAATGCAAAAAATCAAGTTACTTCTAACATAATATTTACTGTTCAATATAATTAATGTGAGTTATAAAGAAAAAATTCAAAATTTACATGTTGAAAAAGAAAGCAAAAGAGAATTAGGCAGAAATGCAAGGTCCGCCATTTTGTATTTGGCCGTTTACACTAATGGAACAAAATAACATTGGCATTAAACACCCACATAAATTTCTCAAAGGAACTCATAATTTTCAGTTAAAAAACTTTTCTTTGGCCTGGAGTTTGTAGCTATTCATTATATTGTCTTTAATTTTGTGTATGTGACACAGTTCACAATATATTGAAAGAGTACTATGGATGGAAACCTACGCAAGAGCTAATTTAATCAAAATCTAGTTTCCCGCAACAATATAAACAAATAAGAAGACGCGTTATATGCATACTAGAGTTCGAAAAACTAGACTTTTAAATTAAGTATGGAAACTGGAGCAAGAGAAGGTCGTGTGAATGTTTCACATCAGATTTTTACTTTCTCTCACTGCAGTAAGAGGAATATTGCGATCTTGTCAAATTTTCGATATCACGTTTTCACCAGGAGTACACATTTTGAGGTCCCCTGAGTCAGAAAAATTGGTTTTTAGAAATTGGTCTGTGTCTGTGTGTGTTTGTGTGTGTAGTCTGGCATGCTATAAGTTTTAAGAAAATAATTTTGATATAATTCTAAAGTATATATGTGCAATGGAAGCAGTTTGGATGACAATAAGGCAGACTAAATAACTTTTCAATGAATACAGAGAGAAATCTTTTTATTATAAACTGCTCCCTCCACCACCAAACTTCCGGCTCCATGACAGAGCACCGCTTTCCACACTGATTTAAAAATTTCCATTTTGGAATTGTAAGGTATATTAATATAATTAATTAGATCACTCCATACAGAGTTCAAACCCAACTAAGCTCTTGTATTTTTTCCTCAAAATCATTGGTCATTGAAAGAATTGAAGTTAATGTACTTGCGAGATACCCATTAACTAATTACTTCAATCCGCTCTCCGTCTAGCCAACATTTACGGCCAGCATACCGTTTTTACTGTTAGCATATCCTGTGCAATTTGCGTTTTCCGCTAAAGTGTCACTACAGTTCAAAGTACAGTTCTACCATTCTATATTATTAGAGTGTTGGGAAGTGTGACATTCCCGTATAAAGTCCCATATTTTTCGGGATATTTTTGAAAAACGGCTTCAATGATTTTCTTTAAACTTGGAATACAAAGTGTAATTATATGTACTAATATATATATGTATTTTCGAGGCTATGGGCGATTTCAACATAAGGATTAACTCTAACCCGCTGTTACAAATTTTTATAGGTATCAATGGAAGTGCTGAAATTTGTCAATTCGGTAATAACAGAAAGTTATGTAAACTGCCTCCCAATATATATATATATATATATATATATTTCATGATCTTGAACAATCTCAGGGTTTCACATTATGCCAAGCACGGATGAAGCAAGCATATCAAGCCAAAGACTATTATATCTTGCTAGCAGAAAACAGTCCAACAAAATGCGGTTACAATTTCCTCATAATTCCTAATTAATCCATGGAGCATGAAGAGAGAGAAACAGAGCTAGTGAGAGAGTGGGACAGAAGATCTAAAAGGAAGTTCTCTTTTCCATAGAGAAAATTCTACTTTCTCAATTTACATTTTTTTTTTTACGAAATCCTGGAAACAGAAGAAATTATTTTTTTAAAAAGGAGAATACGGCGAAAAGCAATTTTAGAAAATTCTCTTTACTTTCTCTCACTACCATTTATATTTTTTGCTTCCAATTTCCTCCTTTCTTCGTAATTTCAACCTGTTATAGCACTTTCCCCCGGAATAGGGAAAACTGAGAAAGGAGATAAATTCTATAAGATTTCTCACTTGATTTCACACACACACACACACACACACACACACATACACACAGAGCAAAGGAAGTGTAATCTTTGTCATTCTTACAATTTATATATATATATATTTCAGAATACGTTTTAGTGTCAAAGCTTTGCAAACAGTTGTGCCAACCTTGTTAAGAAAAAATAAAGTAGCTTATTTGTAATAGCTTCTTGTTAAAGAGAACCAAGTTGGCCAACCTGCTTTTAGATCCCACTCCAGTCATCAGCTATTTAAAGAAAAACGTTACCTTTATTTAGAAAAAAAAAAAATAATTTTTTTTATCTTCACTTTCTTGAGACACTTATTTTCGGGATTTTCATTTTTGGGCAAAAAACAGGTTTTCCGTTGTTTCTTAATTAAAATAATTTCAGGATTTTTAATAAACTTTGGTATCAGCCTTGAATGATGTGACTTCTTTTATATATATAAATACTTCGAGATAATTGTAATCATGAACTACTTCTATTTTGTCTGTACCAAGAAACCATTTCTCATTCTTTGCTGTCTTCCCGCCATTCCTAAAAATAATAATTTTTGATTTATTGATGTTAATTCTCAGTGCCCACAACTTACTATATTCATATACAGCGTTAATCATAGCTTGCAATGTGTATGAGTGAGATGCAACTAATACAATATCGTCTGGATACGCTAGCAGTTTCACTTTACACTCATTTGATACCACTACTCCACCGTCCAAGTAATCGTCTAAATCGTTTATAAATAGTGAGAATAACGTTTGGGGTAAGAGGCAGCCTTGTCTTACTCCAGACTCAATTTTAAACTTGTCTGTAAGACCGTCCGAACTCCAACACGGGCATAGTATTAGACAGTAGATTACGAATGGAGTTTACTATTTTTGTACTTAGCCCAAGCTGATATAGTTTGACTATTAAATTGTAACGGTCTACACTCTCGAAAGCGGCTGTGAAATTTATAAAAAAAGAATAGATTTTCTGCCTCTTTTTACTTAATTTAAGTTTTATTAAATTAACTAAACTGAAAACGTTGTCCACAGTCGAGTAGGTTTTCCTAAAACCAGCTTGAAATTCGTGCATTACATTATTGTTATCGATCTAATCATTTATTCTTCCTAACAGTAGACCAGTGTATAGTATTTATAAGAGAGATTCCTCTATAATTATTGACCCAGTTTATATCGCCCTTTTTTAAGTAAAGGAAAGATAATAGATTCTTTAAAATTATCTGGAATTTCTCCCGAATCAAAAATTCTATTAAATATTTTAACAGCAGAAATGAAGAAGGTGCATATTTATAAAATTCAAAAGGAATTCTGTCTTCGCCAGGTGCCTTATTATTTTTTGATTTTATTAATACTAATTGTAATTCTTCCATTGAAAATCGCCTGTCTAACATTTCATTTGTAAATAAAGGTTCAACATTGATTAATCTATTGGAACTAGGGAGAGGGTTGTACAATTTTTTAAAATATACAAACCAATCAGCAGCCGTTATACTGCCCAAAATAGCACCCTAACTTCTTTTAAATACTCTCACTGTTTCCCAGAACTCTTTACTGGTTTTAACGCAACTTTACCGTTGAGCCTACTCTGTAAAATATAGTTTCTTTTTATTTACACACAAATCTTTATATCTCTTGTTCATTTCTAAGTACATCAACTTGTCTTCCGTTTTATTGGTTTTCTTAAACAATTTTAATTTATTAAAAGAATTACCCCTAGCTTTATTACATTCTTTATCATACCATGGTTTTTTTCCAAAAGAGAGACATTTATTATAAGGGTTATAATTTGCAGACTTGTTTATTGTATCAATCAAAGTATTTATATTAAAGTGTTTATCTTCTACATTAAGGTTGTCGACTAGAATATATCTATTAACATTACTTTGATAAGCCTTTTTATTTTGACTAGACCAGTTTAATTTCGGAAGAATAGGTTTCGTTGAATTTAAAATGTCTATATTACTCATTCTAAAGGAAGTTATAATTGGCATATGATCTGAAAAAAGTTTATTGTCAACTTTAAAATTATTCACCAAGGGAAGCAAAGCCAGATTTATACAAGCATAATCAATAACCGAGTTCCCCGTTGCTCCAATATAAGTAAACTCGCCATTTCTATCATTTTCCATTCTACCATTCAATATATAACATAGCCAATATCAGTAAAAATTTCCAATAGCTTTCGGCCGTTACTGTTAACAAATTGATCTTTAGATAAGCGGATTAAATTGATAATATTAGAACTTACATGTAAATATTTGCGGGATAGAGACTGCAAATTACCTAATCTGCTATTGAAATCTCCCATTAGAAAGATATTTAAATCATAATTCAAAGACAAGAAATTAGACAAGTCACTAAAGTCAGAGTCCAATGAATCACAATTCAAATATACTGGGTATACATAAACTAAGTAATTATTTCAATTAATTAATACCACATCTCTAAAAGAAATATTACAAAAAGACACATACTTATTTGAAATGACAGACTTCTTAATTCCATAGATTTTTCCAACTGAAGCTCTTCCAAAGTTTGATTCTCTTTTAGCAAACTCCCACTTTACATGAAAATTATTAAAGAATACATCCATACTTGACTGGTCCTCCTTCGTCACGAAGGTTTCAAAAAGTAGAATAATGTCAAAATTATTAAAATAACATTCAAAGTCAGGTTCGTCTAATTTATTTCTTAAGCCTCGAATATTGTAAGCCAATATATTTAAATTGTGCACACGAGAAATATGTTTATATCCATTGTTATTAGTTTTAATTTTGCTAGAAAACTTAGTTGCTATTGATTCTTCGTATTCTCTTCATTAGTATTTGAATTGGAATCCGCTAGGTTACTTTTCCTTTCCGGGTGAGTGCAACTGATGCTTCCTCTTTTTCCCGGGAAGGCCAGGCTTTTTACTTCTAGTGTTATAAGGTCTTATGCTCTTATCTTGTTATCTTTAACACTACTCTCCCTATCCGATTGATCGGCTTCACTTCCTGAGACTTGACTTCTATAGGTTCTTTCATATTCTGAGTACAGTTCTTCCAGCGTATATAATTTTCCATTTACTGCCAGTTTACTCCCTCTTAGTAAAGAAGGAAGCATTAGTGCGGCATGTTTACCAAATTCATGTGCTTTCTTCAAAAATGGGATTAAGTTTCTTCTTATTTCTCAAACCTGAGAAGAATAATCTTGGGTAATTCTGAAATTAGATCCGGATAACTTGTTTCCATTTCTTAGCACATGTCATTTGGATTTAAAAGACACCATATTCACCAAAATAGGACGTGGTTTTCCGGCAGAAGAAGATATGCCCAATCTGCGTACCCTAACTATATCACTGCTATCTATCCCAGTCTCCATTTTCAAACCAATAACGTTAATGGCATTTTCTTCTAAATCGTTTCTTTTTCTTGTTCTGTAATATTACAGATAATTATAATCTCCCTTTCTCCATTTCGCAGTGAATTTAATTCTGCTTCCTGTTTTTTATTGTCTCTTTCAAATGTATATTTTCCGGTGATGGACAGTGTTGTTTATAAAGAGAGAACACTGTCCGAAGGCCGGCAGTGCACTGAGAAGGCACTGTCTTCTTGTTACATGCCACACTGTCCTATCCCTGAACAGTGAACTGTGAAGTCTCCTAGGAAGAAAAAATTAATGGTAGCAAGTGGCTCGAACCCGAGACCTCCGTGTGGGAGTCCAGAGTGCCACCCTAATAAAGCTAATCCCTACCCTAAAAGTATTATTGTTGGTTACTAAACCATATAAGATAAATTTTTCTAAATAAGATTTATGATTCTGTTTTTATGATCCTTTATTTAACGCAAACAAAATTAATTAAAAACACTTCTAATAAACCATTCAATCAGCAGAGCAGAAGAATTCCCTAGGAGCCCCTCCTCCAGAACCACAGAAGAGTTCCTCCAAGGAATATGTTAGCATTTTATTTTTAAAGAAGAAAGAAATAATACTGTTTGTTCAACAATATGATAAATCAATATTGTTTGCATCAGGCCAACGGAATTAGTAAACGATTTCAATTTAATGATTTCAAACAATATAAACAACTTGTATGTATCTAAGGAAAGTAAACAGGAAATTTAGAAAAGTAAGCATTTAGAGATGTTTCCTATGATCATTATAACAATATGTGGCGAGAGAGAGAGAGTATAAATTAGATAATGTGTATATAGATACAACTCAGCGATACCTAGTGTACTGAGAACCTACTATATTGTCTTAATATACAAACAGCTGTGAGAATTAGAACAGCTGTCTACACCCTTCCCTACCCATTTCTATCCATAATAATGTTTACTATATTATAGCTTTAAATGTACAAAGTACCCTGGAGGTGTTCACACTAAAGTGTCGAATGATGTGAACTTTATTTAAACAATACAGACATAACAATCACTGCAAAGATTCTTCTATTAACAGTAAAATTATATGTCTAGATAGTAGCATTGTAATTAAATTAATCAGCTGTTTCAGTTTAATTAGCCGGCTGATCATGACCTATACCTGAATCGCCCGAATATTTGTAATGCTTAATAATAATAATGCAATAAATAAAAATAATAATGCAGTATTTTCTTCTCTTAGAGGAATTATTGCGATCCTGTCAGATAGGGCTGGCTCTATGAAGCGCAGGGCCCTATGCAACGCTACTGCGGGGGAGGTCCCTTGAAGATTATTATATATATAAACTTAATTTATTATACCTTTCTAATTATATTTTCAACTTCTTTAATGACAGATAGATAGATAATAATTTATTAGATAAATAAATTTTTATTAAATAAATAAAAATTTATTATAGATAAAAATAAATAGAATGCAATAAATCAAGGTAATATAAAAGATAACTCATTTAGTTTACAAAACTAAAACAAATTACAAAAAATAAATTAAAGGATATTAAATAAGTTGCCTAATGATATATTTATCTAAAGAAATAAAAGACACTTCATCGGAAACAAAAACAAACAGAAAAGAAAAATTCAGGACAATGCTGAGAAAATAAATATTTATAAAACTTGAAGGAATACTTAGAGTAAATCAAATGAAATTGAAACATATCAATCTTAAATGATTCAAGGCAGGGGAAATAAATAAAATATGGTTCAACGATTCAGGCATTCCGTAACATAAACTACATATCTCACTAGCCATAATCGAATAGACCTACCAGAGATGGAGAATCTTAACAAGTTATCTGAGGACAACCGGATTTGCCTACAAATTTTATTTTTTTAAAATTAATTAATTCCAAGTGGAAGGTAACTCTGGCTCACCTAGTACGCCCACAGTCCTGTAGATTGTGTTGTACTGAGAATTGAGAACACGATTTATATCCAATTACAAACAATGATTTCTCAATGCCAAGTCCGATAGGCTAGACTGAACACTATGCAAATCGGTTCCGACCAGAAATTATCAACACCGAGCATTATTAATAGCTACCTCAATAATTGTATACCCCCATCAATTGACACCCCTTCCCTTGTAATATTTAAAATTCAGATCCTAGGCAATCTAGTATCGGGCATTTGCAATAATTTCACCCACTACTTAAGCATAGCCCTGAACCCACTACTTAAGCCTCCGATTCAACCATTCACATTCAGTTTCCAATCTAACCTAGTAATGAGGCGTGTTTGTGGGTAAAGACAACACGCTCTACAAGAAATGCGTAACTTCTTTATCGATTAATGATATTTTACATACCCATATGTATATCAAAATAGAAAAGAAAATTAACCCATCATAATAAAACATTTTGAAATATGATGGTGAGTTACACTGCAAGTTTTTTGCAGTTGTAAAGAAAAAGCAACTACATACCTAACTCTTTGTAAATCTAGTAAGTAATCCTTAAATGTTGGAGCCGTAATCTTCAAACACCATTCCGCAATATTACAGACAAAGTTTTTGAGTTTTCTGGAATTTTCTTGAAAATTAAAACGATTTTCTTTCTAGGACGTCTTATATGTTTTTCAAGATATTTATTATCCTTGCTGACAATCCTAAATTGAAAAGTTTGTAATGTAGGCCACAGCGGTCAATCCGATCGAATGCAGACCTTCGTTACGAAGAAGACCTGCGTTCCTTCTGCTTTTTGACGTTTAATTTGATCTTAATGAGATTCATCAGGCTATAGATATTGTTAACCGTTGAGTAACATTTACGAAAGCCGGCTTGAAATTCACCCAATAAACCCCGCTAATTTAGCCATAAAGAAATTAATCCTGTCCGACCGAACCCCGCAAACAAAAGAAACACCCCTATATTCAAAACTTCACTACCCTCTTTATGTGTTGGGAATATAATATCATTTTTTAAACTGTTAGAGACTTCACGTGTGAAGTAGATTTCAATAAAACATTCAAGCAGTTCCTGCCAAAAAACTGGGTTGTTTTTAAAAAACTCGTACTGTATCCCATCCTTTATTGTTTTTTGCCCTATTTAATACTGACCGTAAAACCGAAATTACAAAGGGGCATCTAAGAAATCATCAACTAAATTAGGTTCAGCATAAACAATTCGCGTAGCGTTTAAAGGGCGATTTAATACGCTTTTAAAAATGATTAATCCACCCTACAGCGGCATTTATACTTTTAATATATATTACTTTTTCTTTTTTCAAATTATCATTTTTACTCATTTTTTCTCGTTTTTGTACAGGTGCAACATATATACTACTATAACCACCTCCACATAAACGATCAATCAGGATGGTGTGTGACAGGAACTTTAAGCTGAAGTCAACTCTATACGTGAACTTGATAGATGGATGAGAATATGAAACTGATCCAGAATCAACAAAAAGAAACATGTTAGGACAGTTAAAATCCTAGATGTTATCTAGCACTGCGGACCCAACCACCTATTCAACAATATAAAGGTGAACTATAAATAGAAAATTAATTGTGTGTAGATGGTTATAGGGGATTGTTGCACGCAGATTTTCTCTAAGTACCATTTTAGTACAATGTTTGGTTCTGGTAACTCTAAAATATTAATATACAGTAGAATTAATGCTAGAATTCCAAATTTGTAGAAGATCGGTTCAAACCGGAAGTGCGATTTTGCACAATTAGTTTCTTAGCTTTTATTGGAATTTTTTCGACAACGACTGTGACGATTTTCTTTAACTTTGGAATACTGCACGTACTTAGCCTATCACTTTATTTGTAACATTTTCCTGAAAAAAATGTATTTAGGTGGCTCTGTGGGATCTGAAACGTTGAAATTCAATTGTGTTTGTTGAATATTGTTCGTACCTGCCTGTGTTGGTAGGTTGGCTCTCCCCCCCCCCCCAACAGCTATATATTTATATTAGGACATAGGAGATTTTAATTAATTTTATACATAACTGTATTGAGAGGTCAGAAAAAGTCGTGTGACTGATTCATACTTGATTTTATTACTTAAATTGCGCGGGAACAATATATAATTTGCCGTTAAAACTCTTCTGCTAGATGCAGAAAAACATGCCTTTCTTTACAGCAATAAAAGCGTTTTATACAGTTTGCTAACAGCGCTCCAGTATGGTGTTTCTGCTAACTAATGAGAAAAGTCATATTAAATTATTCCCACTTTTCTTCAACAATAGCGTGCTAATTGAGCTTGTGCGGATATACTGTGTATAATCCCTGGAGAGACATGACATCAATACGTAGTGTAGTACTTGCTGATCACATTTGCACGCCCCCGGGGAAGACCAGTTGGGGGTACTATAATAATTAATAAGAAACAATTTTGAAATAACTATTGACAAATAAGTCTATAAGTATCTATTTTAAGAAAAATTATGTTTACCATATCGTTCTTTTGTATGTGAGTCTTGTGTATGCCTTTTAAGGAAACAGGTTTAATGAAACTACTTAACAGGAAACTACGTTATAACTACTTTCATAGGAAATAGAACCTAAGGATTTGGTTCATTTTCCCCAGAGGAAAAACGGTCTAGGGGCTCCCAACATATTTTGGCTCACATCTTGATTAAGAACATTCCTCTGATAAGAAAGTAATTATATAACTAACATTGTAATGATATAAACTTTACAATAATTTATGTTCAACATTTTACCTGCGACAGATAACTTGAAAATCAGTCACACGACTCTTTCTTACTCTAATTAATACAATTTAATTGCATTTGATTAAAGAAATTGATTAATCGAGAAAACGTTTTGATATTCTGAACGGCCTTGTTTGGAGCACTTTCTGTCAAAATCAACGAAGCTTGTGCAAATTCAAATTTAAACCAACTGACAGACCTCCAATACTCCCCTCTAAAAACAATTTTTTCCAAATAAATGTTACAAATAAAGGTATACACTTTTCTATCTGTGCGACCATTCCAACTTTCAATTTAAAAAAAAATCGTTTCAACTGTTTTCCAGAAAATTCCTAAAAACTCAAAAAAATATTTTGTAAAATTGCACTTCCCACTAACCAAATTTCTTCAAATTTGGAATTCTATCAATGTTCCCAATGCATATTAACACTTCATACGCCTAAAACCATATATTATAGTGCAATGGTGCTTTAGAGGAAAGCAAAACGCTACTGTTCCTCCAAGAAATCCATTTTCCTAAAGAAAATTTTTCAGAAGAAAGTGATGTGTGGAGCTGGTACCGAGTTTAAAGGAAATCAGAGCCGTTTTTGAGAAAATCAAATCAATCAATCAAAGCCAAACACACGCACAACACGCTCATGTATATGTGTAGAGATCACTGGCTAAAAACATTCTTTTTGTATTCAGGTCACCAAAACATATATTTCCGGTGAAAACTCAATTTGGAAGTGTAGCATGATCTCAATACTTCCGGAAGTGTAGCATGATCTCAATACTTCCGGAAGTGTAGCATGATCTCAATACTTCCTCTTGTCGTGTGAAACATTCACACGACTTTCTCTTCTTGCCACTGCTTTAATTAATATTTGTTTTTCAAAGTGGAAGTTTACTAAATCTTTAGCTACCCTTAACAAACACAGATGGCGGAACAATCCGATAAACTGAAATGATATCAACTAGTTGAGCCTAACATGCAAGCAGTGCCTCCTCCACCACAGTGCCTCCTCCACCACAGTGCCTCTTCCACCACAGTGCCTCCGTAAACCACAGTGCCCTAAAGAGAAATTTCCGAAAGAAAAAATTTTGTAAATAAAAATTCTAGATGTTTGATATGTGTTTAAAGGGAATCGATAGAGTATATCGAAAAATTGGAGAAAGGAAGCTTAAAAATCCATTCCATTAAACTTATTAAACACTGACCACACACTCACACTCACACTAACCCCGCACTTACATTCACACTGACCACACACTCACACTCATACTGACCACACACTCACATTCACACTGCTCACGCACTCACACTCACACTGACCACACACATTCACACAGACAAAAGTTGGAAAAATCATTTTCAAAAATTTCACAGGATCATCTCAAAAAATATATTTCCGGATATTTACGCACTTTCTAATATTGGAGGAAGTCCCACTAATTCCTGTTGCAGTATTAAGAGAAAAACAAAAAAAGCGGATGTAAATTTTTATACCATTATCTCTTACTGCTTAGTGTGTGTGTGTGTGTGTGTGTGTGTGTGTGTGTGTGTGTGTGTGTGTGAACAAAATATCTCAATAACGAGAAAAAGCGCAGGAAGCTCAAACTTAGTATTCCGTTTAGGTACTGCAATTTAATTTGATACGAAAGTTTCGGAGGAAATCCCTTAACCGGAAGTGAGACTTTTCAGAATGTATATTTTCTTTTTAGTTGTTCGCGATTTTCTTGAAAACATTGTTGATTTTCTTGTAAACTTGGTACTTTTTACAAACATAGCTATCTCTTTCATTTGAAACATTTTCCCGGCGTTATACTTCCTTCTAAAGTACCACTTTAGTACAATATATGGTGCAATCACCTACGTAACATTAGAAGCATTGCTGGAATTTCAACTTTGAAGAATACCGGTAAAGCAGAAGTGCGATTTTACAGAATAAGATTTTCAGTTTCATTACAAGAATTTTCTCGTGAATGACTATAACGATTTTCTTAAACTTGGAAGGCCAACTGCACCAGATATTCTTTCGGAAAAATAGATTTTATGAGGTTTTGAGTAATTTGGAGCTAAATATCTAATTTATATGCGATTCGTTCAATGTTAAAGGCGCTCTATTCTGGACTGACAATGTAATCCCTTTTAACTGCCTGTGTAGGTACGGGGGTACCCCCACCACCAACTCTATATTTAAGTTAGGATAAATGAGTAAAATTTGAAGTTTAAATAAAATTGGCCCTGTAATTATATCTATTTGGATGAAGAGCAGAAAGAGAAAGTTGTGTGAGTGTTTCACGCTAGATTAGTTTCTTAGTCAGGGGACCCATAACTTCCTAAGGAATCTTAATGGGTTTAAACATTTTAAAATGGCCACAAGAGGAAATAAAAAAGTAAAAAAAGGCTCATTGAATCTCCTTGGCCAAATTGATAGTAATATAACCTGCTAGATAATATCCTTACCATAATACAAATATATAAAGAGAAAATGTTTTCAAAAAAATATCGTATCATAAATATGAATTTTATATATTATATGATGTGTGTGTGTTTCCTCATAATATATGTATATCTGTAATATGTGTTTATATTATAAATGCAAGCTTCAGTGTTCTATTTTCTCAATGTATTTATATATATGGGAAGTTATACAATATGTCTTCATTGATATAAAAACAGTGCAGCCAACCCACAATGATAAACCGCAAAAATAACTTGTAAAGGAGGTTAAGTGCAAAAAAAAGATGTCCGAAGACCAATATTTCTTCTGCTTGACCTCTACTTTGTGAATATGTCAAAGGGTTTTCTTAAGAAAAAGATAAATCAAGTTCCAGTTGAATGGAAAAGAAAAATCTTTTTTTCCACCATTTTTCCTGTATAAGAGCGGCTTTTGTGCTATCATGTCAGTTTTGAAGAAACTTTTGGATTTCACCGGTAATCTATGTTTTGCGATCTGCTCAATGATTGGTGAAGGTAAGAAGCGGAAGATCGCAAATTCCAAAAGAGAAATTCTAATTTATATCTTCCGGTTGGATATGAAGAAGATTTTAGCTGAAATTCGTCAACAGGGAGTACCGCACTACTTTGTCTTCCTCTTTCGGCTGGTAAGAGGAACTATTGCGAGGTGTCAATTTTCGATATCAAGTTTTTACCGGTAATACAAGTTTTGAGAGGTCATCTAATTCCGAAAAAGTGATTTTTAGAAACTGGACCTGACAATAAGGTTGCAAATTAAAGTGCAATAAGGAAGTTGCACTTTAATGAATGAATTTTCCAGTTTTTTGCAATTTTCTCCAAAATAACGATTTCAATCTTGGTGTGCCAACTAAACATACAAAGAGCTATAACTTTTATTTGAAATATTTCTCTAGAAAAATTCATTTAAGGCGGAGATGACGGTATGTTTTCCTCTAAAGTACTATCTATTTTTATTACTCAATTCTATCATCTAAATAATAAATAATATTAATTAGAACTAAATAGGTTGCGAAGTATAGAGTTTGAAAAGTATCGGTAGACCGAACAGTTTTTCCTCAGCTTTCTGCTACTTCCTCCAAAATGGTTCTAAAAATGTTTTTAAAACTGTCAATGTGAACTACACATATAAACAGAACTTATATTTTCAACATTCTCCGGGAAAAGTCATTTAAAGTGGCTTTCGGGGGTGAGATGGGGTTGTGGTTAGTTCCGCAGAGTTGGAAAGCATCAGATATATTTTCCGTGATAGCCTGTTTCTTTTTGGGCTCATCGACTGGTTTAGGGCGTTCGCCCATCATCAGGATGCTTTTTGTCAAACAATGGATAACAGAGACTTGCACGGAGCAAATTTAGAGTTGATACACTCTACTAAATTTGCTCCATGAAAGTCTATGTTATCACACTGTTTGTTGGGTTATTTTTCTCTTTTATATATTTGAGCCAAACTCCTGAAGAGCGTATTATGTCATCTCCATTGCTCTTTTATAACTCGTTAATTTTCATTTTTCACACTTTTTTTGTATAATAAAGTACTTCATAATAAAAAAAGGGTATATATGTGAGTGTAGATTAGTAGACGAGGCTTAAAGAAAATATTTGAAGCCATTTTGGAGAGAATAGTGAAGGAAAAAACCTTTCAGTAAAGCTGCACTTGCGGTGATGGAAATTTTGTGCCAGATGCGGTGGAGTACCTAATCGGAGTATCATGAATTTGAGCTTCCTAAGTTTTTTTTGTTTCATATATATATATATACCCTTTTATTATGTATATATACCCTTTATATATATATATATATATATATGTCTTTATTGAATATTTTACATTTTTTTACATTAATTGTATCAGTTATTGCTATTTATTATTACTATTATTAAATTAATATAATACATTGAATGTATTCTAAATATGTAAAGACATAATCAATGCATCAGTAATGTGTTAGTATGAGTAATGTATAGTAATGTAATGTAATCTATAGTAAGTAGTATAGTAATGTAATGAGTTAGTGTGAAACTAAGTTGTTCTGTGCAAGTCTGTGTTGTCACACGGTCTGAAAAACGCATCCTGAAGATGGGCGAACGCCCGAAACCGGTCGATGACCACAAAATGAAGCAGGCTACCACGGAAAATGTCTCTGATGCTTTCCAGCTCTGCGGAACCAAGCACCACAACAAACATAATCAATGGCCTAAGCCGTCTGAGGAGTCTAATTGTATATTTAATATTTAAAGTTTATATAGATTTTAGAAACAAAACAAAGAACTATTGAGAATTCTAAAAATGAAATCTTCAAGAAATAATAAAAACATCAAAATAAAATTTGTTCTCTCTCTCTTTCTCTCCCCCTTATTATATTATTTTTAATTATTATTATTACTGTTTCCTATAAAACACTTTTATTACATTAATTTCAAAACGGAACATTAATAATGCCATATTATGTAAATTCTCCAAATACATCTTCCTTTCGTTCTCCGTTTTAAACTGTAAAATTAAAATCATTGAAGAAATCTAGAAACTTTTACCCTCAGTCATTAATATAACAATCTTTAGAATTTCGGCAGTGAATTTGTATTGATTCATGAGACAGGCAATTTGTTTTTTGCAGATTACTAATTCTGCAATTAAAATCTCCCATTATAATAAATTACTTATTGCTATTTTCTACAAAATTACTTAAATCATTAAAGTCTTTGCCCCACTGATTACAATTAAAGTAGGCAGGCAAACAAACTGAATCACGACAACACTTAATTTTCATAACATATCTACTTGCAATGTTACATAATTCAATGTTTTCTTTTTTAACTTGCCTTAGACCAATAACACTTCCACCTGAAGCTCTTCCTTTTCTTTCTTTCCTTGTAGCTGGCAGAGACGAAATGTTGAAGATTTTAAATAATGCTTTCTGTTCAACACATTCAAAATCATTCTGTTTTCCTTTTAGAACGCCAATGTTGTAAGCCAAAAAAGAGAGGGAAGTTATATTTGACTGCTATATTTTCATTTCATGATACTCTCGCTGGCTCAGACCCGTCAGAAGACTCAGAGCGTGCCTGGCACCTAAACTGCTCTAAATTCTTTCGACTTTCTCTTACTCCTAGTAAGAGGAAGTATTGTTAATACTGTATGATCAACAGTTTTATTTTTCTTTGTTAAAACACTCTTATTATCACAAGTCGCGTGGCCTTAATCCAGAGGTGAAATGAAATTAGCCGTTTTTTATTCCTGTTGGAGGGTTATATATATATATATATCATATTAAAGTAGCACTAAACTTGAAGTAAAAATTCCAAGTTTGAAGAATTTTGACAATAGAATAATTAAATTGATTGCAATAAGAAAATACCACATGAAACAGATGGGTTATCCGTAACGCAACCACTAACACTAGTCGTGAAGAAAATACTTTTATTAATACTAGTGAATACACATTTTAATATTCATGACTAAATACTGATTGAACTGTGGCCTGTGGCCCAATGTCTTTATTTTTTCCCCATCGCCTCAACCGGGAAGGAGCATGTTTCGATTTGCGTTTTCCTTGGTTGAACCTTCCGTGCGGGTTCAGCTGGTACCGTCGCTGAGACCTCTTGAGTATATACTACCCGCACAGTTGAAACTCGGAGAAGCGGTGACTCGCTGAGAGGTGTTTTCTGGCTTACATTCCGAAGACCTATTAATCACTAACAGATGGCATTACAGGGGAGATGGCTCCTATTGACCACTAATAGATGGCGCCACAATGGTATTGACGGATATACAAGTTTTGAGAATACATTTCCCGGAGAATGTTGAAAATAAAAGTTGTAGCTCTTTATATGTGTAGTTCACATCGACAGTTTTAAGGAAATTTTTGGAACCATTTTGGAGAAAGTAGCAGAAAGCTGAGAAAAAATTGTTCGGTCAACCGATATTTTTTAAACTCTGTATTTCGCAACCTATTTAATTCTAGATATGAGAAAATACCAATATTTCTTTTTGTTTTCAGTTCACTGTACGATATATTTCACAAAATAATTAGAAATATACTGAGTAATTTAATTATATCTAACATACATACGAGTAGACTATCAGAATCAATTAATTACTAACATGGCAAAAAACAAAAACATTGATACGTGCAAATTATAATGATCTCGTTAAATGAGCGTACATGCATGTAGCATGTTACATGCACAACAACAATATGGATGAAATACTAAAATATTTATTAAATTTGGGCCGCCGGGGGGTCCTACATCTGAATATTAATTAAATTTAATTCGCTCCTAACAGTTATATGACGTCAGTCGGTTTTAAATTAATAACTCTATGCATTCTTTCGTAATGTTTTTATGACTTTAATTTCATTGAAATTATACTTTCGTTTTCATTCTTCACTCTAGAATATTGAATTTAAAATGGGGAAGTATCATACGATCGTCCTACATATGAGACCTCCTCACACAAATTTCAAAAAGACGAAACTGGTGCCCATTATTTATTATCGAAGTTTGTATGAGTCTAAGAATATCACTATAAGAATTACGATACTTTCAGTATTCATAAGTTAACATTACTGTCATCAGCTTAAAACAGCTGTTTGGGCCATGTTACAGTATACATAACCTATATTCAGTCACCATGACATGTACTTTAGGAATCCGCACGTTGGAAAAACAGGTTGCCGGTTTCTAAAGGATGCAACCATGTGACAGTTTACTCCTAAATGCACCGTAGGTGTAAGTTGAATGAATTATGCGAAAATTTCTACAAGTCTATAGATCAATTCAAAACTGGGAGATTTGTATTTTCAAAGCACAGGGACGGTTTCAACTCTATCATTTAAACTAATCTCGCTCTGATTTCATATTTAAAAAAAGCGTATCTGTTAAGTCCATTCTATGATTCCTAACAGATGGAACCATCGTAGAACAACTGCAAGATGGGTTCCCTGGCAGCTAACGGGACTATAAACAAAATCAGATTTTTCCCAAAGTACCAGATTTAAGGCTAGTCTGAGAATAAATCGAGGAGTAATGACATTCAGGGTATAGACCTGAGTTGTTGGGTGTTTTCTTTAAACCCAGTGGGGTTTGCATAGCGCCATACCGGGTCCTTTCTCCCCTCGTACAGTCGATTCTATTCTCTATTCTATTCTAGATATCAGGGCCTCCGAAAGGAAGCAGATGTACTTAGGCTCGAAGGGTCTATTGTATTCCCTGATACACTCTTACATAAGTCCTGTCCGATTAATAAGTAGAGTGCTAGAACCCTATCGGTCATCTCGCATTGAGATGAAACAACAAGGATAAGAACTAAAAGGTAGAGAGTTGTTATTAACGCCTCCAATTCACAGTCGAAGACCAAAAGACTACAACCCGCAGGGAAGGAGGTCGGGTGGAAAATTGATGGCTTTTTCATTTTCTCTCGGGCGATGGTTGCGATATCTTCGATTCCAAGAATTCCTCCGCCAAACTTGAAAACAAACGTCAAAATTCCCACAAACACGGTCTGTTATGAGTAGTCCATTGTGTAGTAATGTTTTCGTAAGACCCTTCCATCAGATCTCCACATTTTCCTTTCCTTCTCACCAAGAAAAGGTTCAGTGTGCGCTAGCATAATGAGCCATCCAAGAATAACGTGGAGTAACCCATCACACCTTTACTAGAGAGGATATTTTATCTTATGAGCCATTTTTCAGTGATCTTAAAAGCAATTCAAGTCTGTGTCATTGTCACTATAGTCAAATATTATACCTGCAGGTAGAACAGGTATCTGCAACATATCAGAACGTTTGGTAGAATTATGATGGGGTATTCTTCTGACTGAAGAAGGTTTTGACGTCTCCAAGTCCAGGGAATCTAAAAGATAACGCCGTAGTATAAATTTATTTGTCCATCGGGGGGAAAGAGCACTGGAGTAGTAAAGAATAGAGGAGATGCGACGTGAAGTGTGGTCTTTATGTAGCCTCTAACGACATCTTAGACTGGAGTAGGCCTATTCTAAACCTCGGACCTGCAGGAGTCACGTAATCAGATAATGATGATAACTTTTATTTGTTTAGTTGTAAAGTAAATTTTACAGCTACACTTTGAATTAAGTTCAAATTAATTGCGGCAAGTTGCTAGAGAATAACAGTAGAGGGTAAGATAGACAAGCCACCTGAACGGTTACTAGCACAGAGCTAATTCGCACAATGAACCAACTCTGGCTCCATTCAATGAGTTTCCACGAAAAACAGAATAATTCCTCTTCATTGTTTCTAATGGTGAAAATGAAAGTAGATGAATGGGCGGTGAGTGCGCCATTCTTGTTCGGCCCCTGCCCAGTGGCTAAATACACAAAACATTTGAATAAACTTCCTCTACCAGCAAAAATAGTGACGTAGTTTGCACATTCAGAGATATGTATAGCAGTGATGGCAATTGTTAAATATAAACTTTTCCGCAGCCATTTTTAGCACATTGTTTTAGCTTTAGCAACAATAAGGTGTGGGAGAGGGAGAACAAAGTTTCGTAAGAAAAAATCACAATATTTTCACTTAATGCAATTCTATTGGTTCCTAAATCAGGAAACGTCCAATATGTCGGTAAAGGTACTTTATACAAAATAGTAACAACCTCCTTTGAAAAATGTTATAAATAAAAAGATGGCCATACACAGACAGGATGACAATGTTAACATGCACCATCCATCTTTAACCATCCACCTGTCTTGCAAAGTACGCCACACAGACAATAGTTCATTTTTTCAAAGTATACAAATAAGTGATCAATAATTTTTTTTTAACCTGCGATAATGAGAAATTTCGTAAGTAACTGTCTTATTTGAAATTAGACCACATATTCTCTAATTTTTTAACAAATTTATAATGTAGATTTTTGTTTTTGTTTTTATACTTTACTATATTCTTTATTAAGCGGAAGTAATGCAATCGGGTCAAATTTTAGAAATTGAGTTTTCACCGGAAATTCACGTTTCGAAGACTCCTGAGTTCGAAAAAGTGATTATTAGAAAATGGTGTGCGAGCGTATATATGAACAGCATAGTCAAAAAACGAAAAATCGCAGAAAGTTCATACTTGATATTCTATTGGGTATCACCATTGTATCCGCCAGTAACTTTTCTGCCAAAATTGCTCAACCGGACATACACACTATTGAATGAATATTGCAGATTTTCCTCAAAAATAGTTACATCGATTTTCTTTGAGCTTGTTATACCAAACACACACACACACACACACACACACACACACACACACACACACACACACACATGTAAAGTGATAGAACTTTATTTGAAACCTTTTTCCGGGAAAAATCATTTAAGAGGGATTTTGAAGGGTGGAGTGGGTTTATATTTTTCTATAAAGTGTTATTTTAGTTTATTATAAAATTCAATCATCTAAATAATATAATTAGAATTATATATGATGACAAAATTCCGAGTTGAAGAAGATCGGTTGCCCGGAAGTGCGTATTTTACTTTTCTCAGTTTTATACGATTTTCTCCATAAAAACATCGATAGATTTCATTAAATTTATTATAGTAACTATGAATACAGAGACCTATCACTTTGGTTTGAAACTTTTTTCCGAAAAAGTTCATTTGAAGAAGTTTGTTCATTTGCCGGAGAGGAAATTTAGATTCACCCATTGATATATACAACTGAAGACAAGTAAACATTCAATAAAAATAATTGTGTTTGAAAAAAAAAATGACAATTATAATTCCGTAAACTGCAGTAAGGGAAAGTAGTGTGAGATTTTTTCTGAAAAACAGTTTTTGAACAGGAAAACCCGTTGAATATTCGCTAAAATATACAATTTTGATTGTAGAGAAATTCTCTGCCTTAGGGTTGCTATAACTCCATATTGATTCTGATTTTTCTAGTCAAATAAGGCAAAAACATATTGACATTAGTTGTTCAAAATGTGCACCATCATTAAATAAGCACAAACAAGCCATTTTTCATCGCTTGGACTCATTACAGATTCAGGACGAAGGCTTCACAAATTCTTTCAAGTTTTCTACAGTTGGTGACAGTGGTTTATACTGTCATAAATTTTATTTAGAATGATCTTTTAGGTTTTCGCGGCCATTTTCATGAAAAACACTTGAGTTTGCAGTTTAAGACCGCGTCAGTGGTTTGCTAGAAACCGACATTTCGCCCATATTGCAATGAGGATATTCAGGGTCGTTGAAATATGGGTGAAACGTCATTTCTAGCAAACCACTGACTCCATATTTTCAACCCAGAAACTCAAGTGCCTTTCATTTGTTTATACGTTTTATATTCTGTATTTAAACTAAACAGCTGGTTTTTCTTATGAAACTAAGCAAAGTGAGAGAGAAGTATTAATTTAATACTCTGCTAAAAGTTGAATTCAATAAAGTATTTTCCTTTTATTCCCTGGTTATGGCAGACTGAACAAAAGAAATATATAAAGTGAAAAATAAGAGAAAAATCATTCTATACAGACTTTCTTTTTTTTAAAGTTTTGAACTTAATTGATGTTGTCATCTTGAAATAATTGGATTTTTGACGGGTGATTGGCTCGCACCGTGAGTGAGTGAGTGGTAGTATTGAGCACAAACCCAGCACAACTTTCCAACGCTTTTTCCTTTACAATCACAAGTTCTTGGTATTCAGCTTTTCACCAATATTACGAAACTTTATACCAAGTTTTTAATAAAATAATTTGGCAATATTACATAATAGCAGTTTTTCCTTTTTTTCTGCTTCCTTTATAATGTCGTAATAATTGTTGCGTAACACATAATATGTCACATTCAGACGATTTAATCAACTCTTATCAATCCATCAGTTTGGACTAATTAATTATCCAATAAAAAAATTAATTTTCCCAAATGTTGTAAATAAACATTTTTAATTTTTACTTTTTACGTTAAATATTGTATTTTTCATATAAGAGCTAAAACTCTTTAAAAAAATAAAAAAACAAGTATGTAAACATAGGTAAGTCATATATGGTAACCTCTTGAAAAGGAGAAGGTTACCTAGAAAGGTTGTAGAGTGTTACGTTAAAGTTGAGCAAAATTATATTATGCTTTCTGATATTCAGTTTATTGTTAAATAAACTGAAACATGATGAAACAAACGTTTACTTTCTAATTTACTTTAATATTATTCATATATTTCAGCATTTTGATTCAAACCTTTGATCGAGATGGCCAGGCTGTGATTATATTCAATCTCTAGAGATTAAAAGTACAAAAATTGTCACATTATACTTCTTTTTTTTTTGTTATTTTGTATAGGTGCGCAACAGCTGAGGTCCTTTGCGCCTACTGCACTTACTCTTTTTCTTGTAATTTCATTTTTTTTCTCTTTTTTTAATGGTAACTAATCTATATTGCACTATTAAAAATTTAAAAACCTGATCCCTACATTCCTGATTCGTACCAACTCGAGTGCACTCTAAACCTATCTGATCCATTCTAGCTAATAAATACATGCATCCAAATAAATACATTCACACCATATAAAAGAAACCTAACCATACAAACTTATCATTCGCACCAACTTATATACATTATAGAGTAGAGTACTTGATATTCCTCTACTCCAGTTTACTCTAATTCTACTATTTACAATAAAAATATTTACAAATATAAGCTAATCTTCTTTATAAAAAGCAATCTACTATTTTAATCAAAAAGAGCCACTTATAAATGTTGGAATAAGCCAATTTCTTTTAGAATATTGCACAGTCTTGTTTACATTTTCAAAATTATCTTTCAGTGCATCCGTTAAAGAGCTAGGCATGCCTAAATTCGCTCTCATTGTTGTGTACTTAGTATATGCAGAATTGTCGCAGGTGAGCTGCAAACCTCGCATATCGGTTCTCTTTCCTCTCTGAACAGATAACTGTGAGTTAACATCGTATGCCCGATTCGCAGCCTTGCCAGCACTACTTCTTCCCGGCGAGATTCTCGATATGAAGTTAACCACTTTATTGGTACAATTTAATTTTTCTTAGTTTATTCGAGAGAGGCGTGGCCACTCATTCTTTATTCCATGTAGAGAATATATGTTTTTTTAGACAATTTCTCCAATCCAGAGACGAGACATATTCTTCTTTATTTATTATCAACGTTGCATCTTTGGCGGCTTTGTCGGCGGCTTCATTACGGTTTATTCCAGCATGTCCTGGGATCCAAAGGAAGATCACCTTTTTGTGGTTATGTTTGCAAAGATAGATATTTGTCAGTATAAACTATATTAAAGTATTTTTAGAATCAAACTCTGACATTGCCTCAAGTGCACTTTTCGAATCTGTACAGATAATGAACTGATGTTCCGGGCTGTTTAATATATATTGCAAAGCTTTGTTGATTCCGTATAGCTCTACCGTAAAGCTAGATATGTTGTTTAATGCATACCCATAAGATATATCATCGGCTACAAATGCAGCTCCCATATTAGTTCCAATTTTTGAACCATCTGTAAATACTTGTTTGTATTCTTTGTATTTGTTGGCAGTTCTTTCCAAGAATATCTTTCGATAGATGTAACTTGGAGTATTGTCTTTTTTGTATTTACAGAGGCACACATAGTACATACAATTGTTGCAAAATAAATCAATGAGAGGATCTAAACTTAATAAAAGAACTTTTTGAGGCAAGCATAATAACCTCCTCCTACCCTCCAAAACTTTCTCGGAACAAAGTATCAAGGTTATGGAGAAACCCGCAGAAACTGAAAGAACTGTTCAGTAGAGACGTACTTCCGGTTAACCGATTTTATTCAAATTCAAAATATTGGCAAGATATTTAATTCTATTAATGTTATTTAGCTGACACAATTATATAATAAATTGGAATAACACTCTCGAGGAAAACATAACCCCTCCCATCACCCAAAAGGTCTCTCAAATGACTTTACGCAAGGAAATGTTTCAGATAAAAGTTGTACCTCTTTATATGTGTAATACACATACTTAGTATTAAAAAATCGTTGGACCTGTATTAGAGAAAATAGGAGAAAACTGAAAAATACTTTTTCAGTAAAAACGCACTGCCAGTCATCCGATTTTCTTCAAACTCGGTATTTCCAAAACATATTTAATTCTAATTAGTATAATTTAGATGATAGAATTGTGTAATAAACTGAAATAGCAATTTAGAGGAAACCTTTGAAACCACCCTTCCACAAAAGTGCCCTTAAATGAAATGTTTCAAATTTTCCCCAGAGAAATGTTTCAAATAAAAGTTTTAGCACTTTGTAATGTGTAATTGATATTACATGTTTAAAGAAAATCGTCGGAGCTATTTTTGAGGAAATTGCGAAAAGGGAAAATACAATTCATTAAAATTCCTCAGCCGAAAGTACAAAGTTACTGAATGGTTTTTTCACTTTTTGCAATTTTCTCAAAAATAGTTCCGACGATTTTCTTTAAATTTGTAATATCAACTACTCATACATCTACAACTTTTATTAGTAACATTTCTCCGAGAAAATTAATTTAAGAGCTGCTTGGGAGAGGAGGGGTGGGTAGGATTTCTTCTAAAGTGCTAGTTGAGCTTATTATACAATTCTATCATCTAAATAATAATTACTGGAATTAAATTATGTTGTTGAAATTCCGAGTTTGAAGAAAATCGGATGACCGAAAGTCGTTTTTACTGGAAAGGATTTTCAGTTTTCTGCTATTTCTCTAAAACGGCTCCAACTACACACACAAAAAGCTACAACTCTTATTTGAAACATTTCTTCGGGTAAACTCATTGAAGGGGTTTCCTAGAGGAGAGGTGGGGTTATGTTTTCCTCTAAGTGTTATCTTAGCTGACTATACAATTCTACCATCTAATAAAATTAATTAGAAATAAACAGACACATCATGCTAAGTTCTATATTGCCAAAATGCCAAGTTTCAAGGAAATTAGTAAACCGGAAGTGCGTTTTAACTGAACAGTTCTTGCGATTTTCACCAAAAAACACCGACGAATTTCATTAAATCTGGAATACTAACTATAGCATTTGTCAATCACAATTTTACTTACTGCAGTAAGTGAGAGTTGTGTGAGTATATGACACCAGATTATTTTATTTTTTAAACCCGAACCTCATTATTCTCATCTGTTTTGTTTATATAGTTGTACGGGATTGATCTATCATATACGTAAGGAGTGACATACGGACGGACAATACCAACGAGTCGAGATCAAATTTCTTCAAGCCCTATCCATCACACTCCTTTACAAATATTTCTTCATCATTTTCAGATCCATAACAAATTATACGAATCTCACACTTCCCTTTGCTGTATAAACAGTCTGGTCTGTCAGTTGACACTCACAATACAGTTAACTGATATAGTTCCCAATAATTACTGTCAAATTATGATATTATTACAATGATAATATTTCTATAACAACACTATAATAAAGTAGTAGTAATATTACAGAGTTATTTTTATTATCTGGTTTATTTAACCAAGTATACATAATTTTTGGTTAGTTAGGTGTAGCCGCTACTAGAGTGCACTGCTGTACTATACATCATGCTAAGTCTATATACCGCTAGATGAATGTTCAATCCGCGTAATATGATAAAAATGTCCTTTTTTAAAATATAAATAATAATTATAAATTAGTTGGTACTATATATTTCTAAACTAAGATTGCGTTAAGAGAGAATTACCATACTGATTAGTATCTAGTATATTATTAATTACTCTATCGGCTGTTGAAGGAAGTATTGTAATCGTGTCGAGTATTGTAATAGATAACGAGGTATCACCCATAAATAAATCAAATAAAATTTTTTATAAATTTAAAAATTCGGTAATTAGAAGGAAAACCAAAGTGGCAGATTTGGTAAAAGAAGCCTTATTATTTAAATGGAAACGGGCAAGCAGGAAGTAAGGCTATTGGGACAGAGAAGGCCAACGGAATGGATCCCTATTGATAGCACAAGGAATAGAGGAAAGACAGCTCTTAATATGGATTGATGTACTAATTAAGTTTCATCGGGTACTAAAGGGCCGTTGCCCTGAGAGATGGACCTAGTGACCAAACAAAGAAGCAAATCTTTTTTTTTAATATTTTCAGTTTTTACTTCTTCTTACACTTTAAAATATTCTACATTTCTTTTTTATTAGAAATTTACGTTTATAAAAAAGATTCATCTAGATCTGCCAAATACAGCTCGGCAAGTATTACTCAGAATATCTTTCTGAAGTTTTTTTTATTTTCTCAAAAACGGCTTGAACGGATTTTAAACATGTGCACTAATACAGAATACAAACCTATCACTTTTATTTAAAAAATAGAATTTATGGAATTCTGAGAATTAGAACGTTTATGCCACACCGCCAGTATAAGAGTTGCTGGGTACTGATAATCTATAAATGTCATTCAGACTAGCAGCTATTATATCCTAGAAAGATCTACCAGGTGCATATTCATACATATCTCTTGTAGGTAAGAACTGGGGGATCACTCCCAAGATGATGTTCTGGATTTATTGCATGGTCATTAAACCTAGATTGGTATATGCGGCTTTGGTGTGGTGGCGTCGCATTGAAACACGATCCGCTAGGCAGCTGTTGGAAGAAATCCAACGTTTGGCTTGTCTGGCGGTGACTGGTGCGTTTCGGACTACACCGACTGCATCTATGGAGACTTTGTTAGGGATTCCACCTCTCTTTGTGGAGGTGAAAAACCAGGCAATGAAAGCCTGTTATAGAATTAAACAGGCAGGTTTTTGGCAGGGTAAGCGATATGGTCATTCTACCATTTATCGTGAGATGCTTTTAAGGATTCCCATTACAGGTTTCCCTTCTGATAGGAATTTGAAGACTTTTGTCTTTGGTCATTCCTACAGGGTTAGGTTGCCTTCTAGGGAAGATTGGTTAACCCTGGGTCCGTCTGGTGTGATTCCTGAGAATTATCTCCGATGCTACACGGACGGTTCCAGGATGGATGGTAGGTCTGGGGCTGCCGTCTATTTTGAGACGGGAGATCATTTGGTAGCGCCTCTTGGTGAGTGGGCCACCGTTTTCCAGGCTGAGGTTTATGCAATTCTTTGCTGTATTTTGGATGAGAGGGTGCGTAACACTAATTTAAAAGGTGTTTGTATCTGCTCGGACAGCCAGCTGCGTTGAAGGCGCTTAATTCATGTGTCTTCACTTCCAGATTGGTGTTGGAATGTTCTAAAAGACTGGAAGATCTTTCTTCATTAAAGGATGTGCTTCTGGTCTTCCAGGTCATATGGGAATCTTTGGGAATGAGGAAATGAGGAGGTGGATAGGTTTGCCAAATTAGGTGCCTCTCTCCCTTTCATTGGTCCAGAGCCTGCTGTTGGTGTGTCTTCTGGCACATGTTTGACGGGCTTTCAGACGTGGATGACCTCACAGCACTCATCCATAAGGATGAGTGCAGTGGGTTGTCGGCAGTCTAAAATGCTCATTGGGGCCCGGACGGAGCTTTGAGTAGCGGGGTCCGATGTCTTTCACGGACTTCCCTCAGGCATCTGGTTGGATTCCTCACTGGGCATTGTGGTTTAAGGAGACATCTCTATACAATGGGACTCGTGCCTGACCCCTTTTGTAGAGTTTGTGAGACTGAGGAGGAAACACCCATGCATCTGATGACGAATTGTTTGGGTTGTGAGGAGATTAGGTTTAGGACCTTCGGCCGGAGTAGGATATCGGTAGAGAATCTTAAGCTGTGCCTTTTTAAGGTTTTGGTCCGATTCGTTCCGTCTGTGGTGAAACTTAGATGGTTAAAACCTGGGCCTGGATTTTCGATCTAGTCCCAGTGGTTGTTATTCTTTAGGGGTAGCTATATGGGCCCTGGGAGGCTTTGGATAGCGTAGGGTTTGCCCTCCCCTTCTGTGAATAATAATAATATACATATCTCTAAGACCAGTTAAACGTGTAATAAAAATAACAAGTTTGGAGAGGAATCGCCAATTAGAAATGTAGAAATGTGGCCGTAGAAGAAAGTCTTGTGTTCCAAACATGATTTACTTTTTTTTCTTTCTTCTTCCTATTCTCTTTCTAAAATCTCTTGCGCCCTTCTGCTTCGACTTTTTGATAGTTTAAGTCTCTCCAACTGAGGATGATTATTTATTTTTGGCCATTTTTCTTACGAGATTATCTCGATGACCTCTCTTTTATCCCAATCGCATAGTATAGCCACTTTCTCAATTGTAAAAAATTGTATTTTAATGGGGAAGGGTGTAGTTGTTCGCGTCCGTGATTGTTCTCACGTGCACCCTCGGTATCTAACTAAATAAACAACATTAGTCGCCAGCGCTGCCTTTATACTGGGTCGAGCGACGTAGAATGGCCAAAGTCATGCGTGGAAAAAAAATGAATAGATCTAATAACATTCTTAAAAAATTCAACCGAAACATGTATTATGTGATCAATACAAAAACTCTCAAGTTTAGAGAAATATACATACATTCTAAAGTGGCCCATACACCTTCAGTTTATCGCAACGATTGTCACGTGTGACGTCATGTCTGAGCGATAAACTGAGTGATCTGCAGTTTGCGCAGATAATAACGCAGGTACTAGATCTGACCATCTAGGTCCTCTTTTCAACCAGAACTGCGCAGTTCACATAGGTGCTCGGACGGATCCGTCAGTTATAGTTTGTTCTCCATCATGGAAAGACCCCCAACTTACAAAAAAAGAGGCAACTTTATCTTTCATAGAGGTTTATCGTTCGTTGCCAGAGCTATGGGGCACCGAAAATCGGTTTTACTTCAACAGAGTGAAGAAGGCCGAAGCGTATGACAGCCTCATTAAAAAACTGTGACCAATTAAACCTGACGCCCCGAGAGAAAGTGTTGTTAACAAAATGAATACCTTCGTTCTACGTTCAGAAAAGAGTTAAAAAAGTGAACGACTCCAAACGGTCTGGAACTTCTCCTGACGACGTCTATATACCTGGTTGTCCAAGACGTCTCTGACCTGAGTACTACTGTTTACTCCATTCTTTCCGTTTTTTCTTCTTTTTTCAGCCCAGCAGCTAACATACAACAACCTTCTACTTTGTACTGGCTCATTGTTTTAATCAATAATACCATAGAACACTCATGCAAGCGCATTCACGACCAAATTCGACGGAACTGTCATAAAAACTGATGAGCTGATAAAAAATATTCAGCTAGACCACACACCTTCAGTTCAGTTTTTCGGTCAGTTTCTTGCTCAGACTTTCATTCCAATAAACTGAAGGGCCGTCTGAAACTATATTCTAATTAAAAGGAAATCATAACACACAGTTACAGGTTTGATAATTAATATATCCTGTTAACGTTATGGTTGAATGTCAGTATTCTCTGACTGTGAGAAAACGATTTCTTTTATGGAAAAAGCTATTTTTTCAGCCACACGATGAATTTCGCTTTTTGACATCAAAAAAGAAAAATTAATCTATAATATAAAAATATCTGGTGGGAAACACTCACACGACTTTCTCTTACTGCGAAATGGCCAATTTTCTTCACACTTCAAATTCTTATTAGTGTCTAAAACCACCTTCATTTTACGGAGATAATCACAAAAAAACTGGAAAACCTATTCAGTAAAGTCGCACTTCCGCGCAAATCGTTTTTTGGCCACTTATACAACTTTAATTAATATTATTTAGTTGACAGAATTGCATAGCACATTCTTGAACTGAAATAACACATTAGAGGAAAACATAACTCCTACCCTGCCCAAAAGTGCCCTTAAATGAATTTTCCTGGAAAAATGTTTCAAATAAGATGTCGCTGTGTACGTGTGCAGCTGTACGTGTAGCTGTGTACGTGTGCAGCTGTACGTGTAGCTGTGTAGTGCAGTTGATGTACGTGTGCAGCTGTACGTGTAGCTGTGTACGTGCAGTTGATGTACCAAGTTCAAAGAAAATCGTTGCAAGTGTTTTAGAGAAAATAGTAGAAGAATGAAAACTACTTTCAGTAAAGCGCACTTTCTTCAAACTCGGGATTTCGACAGCATATTTAATTTTAATTAATACTATTTAGATGAGTGAATTGTGTAGTAAACTGTAATAGCACTTTAGAAGACCTAACCCCACCCCTCCCCCAAAAGTGCCTTAAATAAATTGTTCCGGAGAAATGTTTCAAGTAAAACTTATAGCTCTTAGTATGTGAGTTGTCACATTAAGTTTAAAGGAAATCGTTGGAGCCGTTTCCGAGAAAGTCATAAAAACCTGTAAAAATCATTCAGTAAAGTGGCACTTCCGGTTGATGGACTTTTCCCGAAATCTTCGTGTCTGATGCGGGGGTAGTACCTAAACGGAATACCAAGTTTAAGCTTCCTGCGACTTTTCGTTGTTGAGATTCTTCTCTCTCTCGCTCTCTCTCTCTCACTCACACACACACTCACACAAATGAACATACAGTCCATTTTCTAAAAACCACTTTCTTGGACTGAGGGAAGCGCAAAACGTGTATTTCCGGTGAAAACCTAATTTCGAAAATCTGGCAGATCGCTGCACTTCCTCTTGCTATTATTTGTAGGAGAAAGTAAATCTGGTGTAAAATATTCGCAGACTTTCTCTTACTGCAATCTACATAGTGTTCATGGTATATTTTCTCTACTAGACTTCATACTCCTTATTACACGTTTAATTTAATGCAATCACACAAAACTGAAAAACCTATTCAGTAAAGTCACGCTTCCGGTCAACCGACCTTTTCAAACTCGGCATTATGTCAACATATTTAATTTTATGTTATGTTAACATATTTAATTTTATGATTTATTTAATACCACATATTTAACGTGGACGCTAGAATCGTATAATAAATTAACATAACACATTAGAGGAAAGTTCAACCCGACTCCTCCTTTGAAACACCCCTTGAATAAATTTTCTTTTTAAATGAATGAAATGTTTCAAAGTTGTAGCTCTTAGTGTGTGTCTAGTTAATATTCCAAGTTAAAGAAAATCGTCGGAGCCGTTTTCGAGAATATCGCAATAAACTGGAAAATCCGGTCAATACAGTGTTACTTCCGGCTGACCGATTTTGATCAAACTTTATTGTCGAGACCAATGCTAATAAACTAATACTCAAGTTTAAATTTTCTGTGATTTTTGGTTTTTGTGTTACGCAGACTCACGCGGACTAATTTTAAAAAAACACTTTGACTGACTCAGGGAACTTCAAAACGTATATATCCGGAGACTGCGAAGAAATGTCATGAACGCAATACTATCTCTTACCAGCAGTAAGAAAGTAAAAAAACAGTTAAAGAAGTGTGTGTGCATGAGTGAACAAAATAAAGAACCTCAAACAAGATATTCCGTTTAAGATACCCCAATCGGATCCTTCCGAAGCTCTCAGTCAGTACCCATCAACCGGAGGTGCAACAGTTTTCTAGGAAGGCTTCACTAATTTTTTTAAAGCTTACTTGGAATGTTAACGTACACTGCACACACGCATATATATATATACATTTTATATATATATATATATATATATATATGTATGTATGTATATACACATGAATACATATTGATATTGAACACTACATACACATGAATACTCTGGCAATGGCCAGAGGAGGTTTAAGGAAAAAGAATTCTTTGTTGCTCGACGTTTCGGGTACCATTGCAGCCCTTCTTCAGGCTGCCAATGGTACCCGAAACGTAGAGCAACAAAGGATTCTTTTTCTTTAAAAACTCCTCTGGCAACTGCCGTACAAACATCTCATTATAATACCATCACTTTTGAAAACACAGTTTCTGAGTTGAGACTGCGTCAGTGATTGGCTAGAAACCGATGTTATGCCCATATTGCAATGAGCTCTCTTCAGCGTCGTTACACCTTGATAGCTAATGGAGCATCGAACTTTGGTAGAGCAGCTTAAAAGCTCCATTAGCTTTTAAGGTGTAACGTCCCTGAAGAGGCTTTAGCAATAACGGCTAAATGTTGGCCTAGCAAACCGCGTTAAAACAATTTTTTTTTTTTGTAAAAGAATAATCTATATTATACGAGTTTTTATGAACATAATATGTGGGGGGGGGGGGACGCAGGAACATCCAGGTAGATATCTGTTTGGGTACTATTATCGTATAATACAAGCAGCTTTAGTTCAAGATCCGATAATTGGCAGTGCTACTTTACTGTTCAACTCGGATTAACTAGGAATTAAGTGAAAATCACACACAGACACATACACAGCACTGCATGCAGTTCTATCTAATCTAAATTTCGAGCCACCCTAGGAGAAAGAAGATGGCCTTAGGCCACCGACAGCACATCCCCCCCCCCACGTTACATCTCACATTAGCTCTTATAGTTAAAAATCACCAGAACTGAAATGAACGAGATCTCCGATTCCAGGTTCCAAACAAATTAGAAATGCCGACGATTTAGCAATCGATTGCGGTAGCATAATGCTCGTACTCCCCAAGAAGATGAAATGTTTTTATTCTTACGGATTAATTTCCTACAAAGTGGGTCCAGAACAAGATCCATGCCCAGGGCAATGATCCCTTTTTTCGTTTTACCAAAAGAGCTGTATTGTATGAGTCTGCAATCTAAACTTGAAACGTATCTACCCGCAATACTCCCTACCAATTGAGAATGTGTTTCCAAGTGACTATTTCTAATATAGGCCGTTTTGTAAGAGATGCCGCGTCAAGATTCATGGACGGTGGTCGCCCGCGAGGCTTCCTCCTTTGCCTATCTATCGGCAACTAAGATGGTCCTGTGCCCCAATCTAGCCTACCTGCAGGCTATTGCGATTCGTCAAGGACTTCAGTTCTTTTCGGCATCACCAATAATCTTCGATCATGCAATTCGCTTCCATAGCCTAGTATCAGGCTTGACTATCAGAAAAACTTGCAAGGCTATGGTACTCTCAAATTTAATTGAAGTATTTTTCAAGAAAAACCGATATTTGGAGGAGCTGACCTAGTTAGATCGACCAATTAGCTCAAGGTGCTTTAAAACATTCATTTCCGGGGAAACGCAATTATTTGGAAGAATCTGGCACCGCCTTAATGCTTTTCTAACAAAAGCAGGAGATTGAAATTATTAAAGTGTATAATCCTTCTTAAGATGTATAATCCTTCTAAAGCAAACGTAATGTGTTATTCAGTACAAGATAGCGGCCTTGGTTAAAAATCGTAATTGTTCCCTCAAATCGAGCTGAATAATAGGGAACAAACAGTATCGTTAAACGGGAACCTCCGGGCGAATGGGTTCTATTTAAAACACACGCAATTCACTTCCATTGTATCTTGTAATTAGGGAGGGGTTTTCTTTCATTTTTCATTCAATTCCTTTTGTAATTAATAATGGAAACGGTCTTATTTATTGTGTAAAATATGTTAAAAGAGCTACTTATAATTTATAAGGGCTTAATTTCTTTTGAAACATAAAATATTACTGCAGTGGATCGCCATTTTACTTGCCCTTGGATGTAACAGCTATTTTGTTTTTGTATTTATTATAATAATATCAGCTAATGCCAGCAAAAACGCAACAATTAAAAGAAATGGTAATGATTTTTTTTAAATGTTCCAACAGAATTAATATATAATTTTTTTTATTCAGAATGTCTGCAAGCCTACGACAAGCAGCACAATAGACCATGAAGGTCACAGTGCATCGGACCTACGGAAAATAAAAAAATACACAAAATATTGAAAGTAAAAAATATTTAAAATAAAGAAGAAAAAATTGAAGTTTGAGCTCTTCATAAAATTCACGCCCTCTGACGAAATCACGAAAAACTGAAAAAAACAATTCGGTAACGTTGCTGCTCCGATGGATTTTGTCCGAAATCTTCATGTGACTGATGCGGTGGTAGTATCGAAACGGAACACCAAGTTCGAGCTTCCTGAGACTTTTCGTTTTGGAGATATTATGTTAACATACGCGCGCGCGCGTACGTACTCAGTGGACCTCAAAACAAAATTTATTTCCGGTGAAAACTCAATTTCATCATCGCAACAGTCCCTCTCACTAGGAGTGGGAGAAACTAAAAATCTTAATATCCTCCTCCAGTTTACTTCAGGAAATAACAAATTGGTTAACTGCTTTTTTGCAACTTGTATGTGGAACAATTCATTTCGAACTAATCTACTACTCTTCAGCTAATATTTTTGTTATAGAAACAAACCGTTTCACAAATTGTCGTCAGAACCAAATACAATGTAATAAACAAACTTTATAATGGAATAATAAAAAATTAATACGTATCAACACTTTAAAATGTGTCATATGGACTACAGTGTGTGTGTGTGTGTGTGTGTGTGTGTATGTAACAATGCTAGTTAGGCTACACATTTAATCACTGACTACCACATAGGATTGTGAGGATGATGGTCGTGAATGGATTTGACATTAGGCTTAAGCCTTCAACAAAAGCTTGGTAAAGTGCATGAATCAGATTGGGGTCACGATCAGAACAGGGTCCTCCCTACTATGATAACTATTTGCACGCCC
Source organism: Triatoma infestans (assembly GCA_011037195.1). Lineage (NCBI taxonomy): Eukaryota > Metazoa > Arthropoda > Insecta > Hemiptera > Reduviidae > Triatoma > Triatoma infestans. The sequence goes on from JAAEAF010000295.1 coordinate 92,380, forward strand.
CTGCAGGACCGTGCAAACAGTTATCAAATAGTTATCTTTTTGAAAAAAAAGACCTACAAAAAAGTGCTTGTTAATAACGGTTTCCGTTACAAGCTAGTGAATGGACTACATTTTTTGCTTGTCCGTTTTCTGCATAAACATAAAGATCGCATGGCCACGCAGCACGCGACATTAGGGTTAAGCCCATGAGAGAAGCATTCGTTTTCTAAATTCAAACCGCACTCTTGCAAAGATTGTTCTTGCGCTTTATTGATACTCAAAGCGAACGTGAGGCGTATTGAAAATTGACGTCGTTTGAAGTCGAACGCAAGGAGTGGTATTCGTGGAAGTAGTACGTCTTCACCTTGAGTAAGGTCCAATGAGAAATGTTGCTTCAATTAGATTATTCATCAATTTTTTAACTAATAATCGTGTACCACTGCATAACTTTGGCTGATTGATGTTTCGGAGTAATATAATTGGCACTCCAATCTTGGTATTTAGAATGTGTGGCGGTAATCCGGGAACATCGAGTAATTAAGAAATTCCGTTAGAAAATTCACTACTTCACTTTGGTCCGTCAGGGAGTCAATGGATTTGTATGTCACTGTTTCATCTGCGAGTCTGTCTAGAATGATGTTGTTCATATCGAGTACATCGACATTTTTAGCCGTAGCCGCTAGAATGGCTCTTCCGCTTAACCATGCGTGATTTTGATAATTTGTTTCGATGCTTTGGAATACTTTGTCTACTAATTCTTCTTTTGAATGTACAATGTTGGAGAAATTAGATGGGAAGGTGATTTTTCCTGTTGCTGGATTTGTAGGTGCAGTGCTGTAACCGACTTTGAGTAATTGTCTTGAAAAAGTCTTGTTTTGAAGTTGAACTCTCATATTCGTTGTTAAATGAATTTTTTTTACTGTGCTCCAAAGAGGTGAATATTTCAAGCAGGATGCAATTCATCAGCTGGTGTTGAGCGAGGTATCACTGGAAGCGTTTGCCTGAAGTCACCGGGTAGTATTACCAATGCTCCACCAAATGGAGCCTGATTATTTCGCAAGTCTTTCAATGTATGGTCTAATGCTTCCAATGACTTCTAGTAAGCCATTGTACATCATCCCATACAATGATTTTGCACGCCCGAAGGACCTTTCCCATTCCCGAAGTTTAGAAATGTTACATGTTTGGTTTTAGTGACAGTTTAAGAGCTGAGTGCGCTGTTCTACCTCCTTCCATCAACGTAGCAGCATTACCTGAAGAAGCAAGTGCAAACTCAAGGCCATTTGAACTGACTTTAGCCAGGATTAAGGAAATTAAGAACGTTTTTCCAGTTCCACCTGGAACGTCCAAAAAGTAAATGCACCGGAATGGTTGGTCACAGCTTCTATGGTGGTATCAAATGCTACCTTTTTCGGAATTTTATGTTTCCGTGGTACTTCGGAGTAAAAAGTATATATAAACACTCCTATATAGAAATGCAACGTTGTGTAAAAATTTCAAGTCAATCCATCTTCTCTTTTTCGAATTTTGCGGCCACAAACATATGGATGCTGAATTTGTATATATATAATTATACTCACAAAGGCCAATTTTAAAACATCACTTTTTTAAACTCAGGAGACTTCAAGACAAGTAAGTATTTCCGACAAAGAAAAATTAATTAAAAAAACAGACATGTTTGCTGCTAACACTATATTTTACAATAGATAAAAGAAAATGAAAAAATATCCGGAAAAGCACTTTGACAGACAGTAATACCAACAAAGGTTCTATGTAAATGGTTGCCAACTAATACGAGTATGTAACATAAAATTATCGTCTTCATGTTAAACTAACTTATAATTGCAACACTAGCTTTCTATTAGCTAAAAGTGTAATCATAAATGTAAAACATAGGTTCACCATATTGAATGTTGAGAAAATCTAATGACAACCCCGCTGGTGGTCAAAAGTTATAACTTTCTGAAGACTTAAAACAAGATTTTGATAGGTTCAAAAAGCAATATTTTTTCATAGAAAAAAAATATATTTATAATTATTTGCTGAAATAATATAAAAAAATTTAAAAAATAATAAAAACTAACCAGTTAGAATATCCCAGTGGTACAGAGTGTACTACACGCAGTGGTTCTTTCATAATGGTGGCCAGTGCGTAACCAGAATGTTTCACAGTTTGCCGTTTCTTTCTGGACCGTCGTCTGGCGTGCGTGGTGAATACACGTCTCAACGGTCCGGGCTCGTCTTCCTCTTTTACACGTAAATCTAACGAAGAGCCAGATTTACACAGTACCTGTTTCAGCATACCTTCAGACATCTTCCAAAATGCCTGGCCGGATCGCCGGAAGTCGGTGAGAAAGAGTGGGAGAGAGAGGCAGGCGAGAGGAAAAAAAAGAAAATTTTGTTGTTAAAAAATTAATTAAATAAATAAATGAGATACAACACAGCAAACTCATTGACAGTAAATGGCGATTATATTTTGTTACACTGCCTTTTAAATTGTCGCACTATAAGACAGCTGATTTTTTTTTTTTAATTAATAATAAAATATTCTGGTCTGAAAGACACGACTTTCTCTTTCAGTAATTTTCATAGTTATTGACAAATTTCCTTCAAAGTTGGAATTATTATTTAAATATGCATTTAGATGGCGCCGTCTATATTACAGCAGAAAGAATTCTAAACTTAATAAACCGATTATATTTTGAGGAAAGCATAACCTTCCAGTCCCCCCCCCCCCACAACCTCTCTAAAATCAATTTACTTGGAAAATGTGTTTAAAAGAAAAATTACAAGTATGTTTATGTGCAGTTGTTGACAAGAGTTACTCGACCAGGACAACTTGCATAACAGTGTGCAAGGTCATTAAAGAGAAGCTTTCCCCCCGGAACTACTTATAATTAGAGACGAGGAGTAAAGCCAACTCGGTAATGAATACCCATAATTTAGGATAGGTTGGCAAGTCTGCTCGAAATGCAAACGAAAGTAAGTTGGCAATATACAATATTCATTATAAATACTAGACAGTGAGATGAAGGTTAAGATTTGAATTGAAAATAAAGTCTAATTAAAGAAACTGTCGAAAAAAATATGAAACAAGAAATAAAACACACACACAACACATAGAAAGAAATGGCAGTAATGAATTGTTTTTGCACTCCTAAAAAATAATTGGGTCAAGTTTTACAAGTGGGCAGAAGTAAAGAGATAAAAAAGTAAAACTGAAAAATATTTTAAATTCAACCGTAACAAGGCAAAAAAGTAATAGCGTAACCTATTAAGATAGAAACTGAGTTTTATAGTTAAACTTTTCCTCCGTAGGCTGTTAATTCTGAAGGTATAATAAATGAGACGGGGTACTTTGGACTGGGAAATTTTTACAGGACATGTTATAGTGCATATAATAGAGGGATGGATTTATCCGAGATAATGATGTGAGGTAAACACCACAGAAATATCTTACAGGTACTACTTCAGCGGTTAGACAATTTAATTGCAATAATTCTGTTGCAAAATACAAGGATTGTACCAAAGCGATAAATTTTGAATTCTTTCCATCTCCCTCAGCGGCTATTATGTCATTGAAAACATTAAGATCTTAACGATTGAGAGAGCATCAGTTCCTGGAATTCCACCCATATTGCAGTGTTGGTTTTAATTTAATTTTATCTTGCCCGCACATGGTGTACACACAAATATACACATTACAATTGCCTATAAATATTACTATTATTCCTATTCTGATTGGAGGCCGGATCTAACCTACCTAAGATTTCGTTCAGTTTAAACAAATTGGAACACCTCAAAGGGAAATAGATATTCTGTCCCGATCAAAGGTCCTGAACCTAATTTCCTCACAGACCAAACAATCTGTCGTAAGATGGATGGGTATATTTCTTCCTCTGTCTCACAAACTCTACAAAAGGTGTCTGGCATGAATCCCATTACGTATAAGTGTCTCCTTAAACCATAATGCCCGGTAAGGGATCCAACCATGTGCCTGAGAGAGTTCCGTGAAAGACAGCAACATTTTCATAATTGCCCGGTCCGGACTCATCCATTGGGTTGAATGCTGTAAAACTATCCATGACTGGAAGCTTGACAGACCTGTGCCTAAAGACACACCAATAGTAGGCTGGGTCAAATGTAGGGGAAACAAGCTCTAATTTGGCAAATTTATCTATCTCCTCATTCCCAAAAATTCCCATATGACCTAGTAACCAGACAAGAAGTACATCCCTCAAGGAATAAACTCGTCCAGTCTTCTAGAACATTCTAGTAAAAACCTGGAAGTGAAGTCATATGAACTCAGCGCCTTCAACGCAGCAAGTCTATCCAAGCAGAGGCAAACACCTTTTCAATCAGTGCTATATAGCCGATCATCCAAAATACAACAAGAATAACACAGACCTTAACCTGGAAAACCGTGGCCCATTCACCAGCAGATACTGCCAACTGATCTCCTTCTCAAAGTAGACTGGGAAATTTTTATTTTGGGAAATTCAGAACCTAATAAGGGAGAGAATTAATACGGGAATTTAATAAGGGAAAGACTGGGAAATTCTGAACTTAATAAGGTTGACAGTTTTTGTGTATGTTTTGTGCTTCAGGCGTGCCATCCATTCTGGAACCGTTCATGTAACACCGGACGTTTGGGAGCCACTATCTCTTGGAGGGGCGGGTCTGAGCGGGGATTGGCTAACCCGGCACGTGTGAATGTGAGAGTGAATCTTGTGTAAATAGTGTACAAATTTAATTTAGGTTTAGGAATTAGGGTTGCGAGGAATATCGAGTTACTCCACCCCGAGTACTTGTTATTTTAGTTGTGGAAAATTGTTTGAACGAATGTATGTATTGGGATGTGAGTGTTTAATGGTATAAGAATTGAAGATGATGTGAATGCAACTAAGCGTGTGAATGTATGAATGTAAATGACTGATAGGAGGTTTATTAATGAGTATCTTTATAAACAAGGTATAAATTATGGAAAAGTAATAAAGGTGCTGTAGCTGGATGTTTGGAGGTGGGTTATGTTGGATATTTGGCAATACATTTTTCTCATTCATAGAATAATATAGTGGTGGCCTAACAGCTAATGCCAAAAAAAAAGGGGGGAAAAAAAACACTGGACGTAATTATCAGGTATCACAACAGACGGATCAATCTTCTCTAGAAGGTACCTGATACTGTAAGAAGTCTCTAGATATTCCTCTAGGTTTAAATACTTTTAGACGCCACATTTAATAACACTTTAGAGAAATACAGAACCTCAACCTTCTACCAAAATCCCTCTTAAATAAATCGTGTCGGAAAAATGTTCCAAATAGAGGAGATCTGATAGTTAGATCTTAGATCTAATTAATAATACTGATAGTTAGTATGACATGTTTATAGAAGAATCATTGGAGCCGTTTTCGTGAAAATCAAAAAGTGTTACTTCCGGTGGACCGAGTTTGATCAAAACTTATTGACCGGTCCCTGGGCAGCACTTAAACTAATTATCCAGTTTGAATTTTCTAAAAATTCCTTTTTCTGCCTCAGGAGACCTCTGAACCATTATTTCCAGTGAAAATTTGATATCGGAAATTTGACTCCATCGCAATACACTTCTTCAGCAATAAACACAAGCTAAAAAAAAAGAAAAATCGCTGGTAACTCGGACATAACTGACATTCCGTTTGGATACACATGGAAACTGGCATTCCGTCAAAGTTTATCGATTTTTTTTAAGCTTTGCATCCTAATTATAGACTAATTATCCATATATAGGCCTCTCTGAGGGTGCTATAACAATATATCGCTTTCCTTTCAAATGCCAATTAATATACGGTTCTAAAACACACACACACACACACACACACACACACATACACATATATATATTCATTTCCATTAAAATGCATTGCTAGGCATTCATTTTTGTGTATCATCTATTTTGGAATCATTCCTATGCTGTGTCAGGATGTAGAATGACGAAAACGCTAGATACATTTAGCGTATAATCGATGCTGAAATAATTAGCATATACCGAACTGAAACATTTAGTAACTGTTGCAAGGCAACAATAAGAAACATGCACCAAGTTAATTGCTTACTTTATCTCGCGATATCGAAAATCAATATGAATTTAAGGAGTATTTAATTATTTTTTTCTAAACTATTAGTATTAATATTTTAAATCGTACGTAAAATTACTCACAAACTTTTCTAGTATGTTATTAAGAGGTGGTGTTTTTAGTTGCTCACCTGATTGTATCAGCTGATTACTCACATGCAGACCATCCCGTCTGGTGTTACAACATTACCAGTTACAACACCCTTCTACTTTACATTATAAAGTTTATGGTATAAATTTTAAATAAATAATACAAAACTGTATTCATACATAAAATGGAGAGCACACGCTACCTACTCGCCAGTTGTACCTAGTTGGACTTAATAAGGTTGGCATGATTGTTGCTAATAAATTTCCCCAATAGTAATATTCTATTATTAAATCATTAATATTGTATCATTAAATTAACATTGTTATAAATACTATTAGATTTGTTCAAATAAGATTGAAATGAATGAATACAGCTGATTAATATCAGTTCGATTATCATAAAATCGATTTTTTGTGTGTAAATAATACAATATAAATACTATAATAATAATAAATAAATAATGCGTTTATTTATCAAACAAAATTTATGACAATCTAGAAAGAAGAAAAATAAGCAAAACACAATAATGCATGGAGTGAACTCCGTCTGCATGAGTTGCAATACAAAATAATGAAACTTAAACTAATAAACAAATTGATAGAACTAATACACTTAATAAAGATGTCTCGAAAAAAAGTTATGACAAAATAAAAATTTTTTTCTACAAATAAAAAATTGTAAGAAATAATAAATATAATAATATTAAAAATAATAATAATAAAATTTATTATTTAATTAGAGGAGATAATTAAACACACATTTCATTCCTTGTATCTAATTAAAAGTAAAAAATCAAAAATCAAATTCTTGTATTAAAAAATTTCTATAAGTAAACGCATCCCTTAAGAAAGAACAAAGCATTCTCCAGTTTTTGCCATTTAAATATTCACAAAGTTTTACCTCTGTGAGTATTTTTTTGTTGAAATATTTAATTCTGTAGGGAGCTAAAATAGGGCAAATGGCCACAAAGTGCGACACGTCTTCTATTTCTCGTAAATTGCACATCGAGCAAAGCTGACAATCATCACTATTGAACAATTTGTATTTCAAATTTAGAGCTTCACATCTAGACTTTAAAATGAGCTTCGCATCAGCGAATGAATTTGTACTAATGTAATTGCAATCATAGCACAGCTTAGAATATAACTTATGGTGTAAGGCCTGTCTGGCCTTACTTTCTGCATCTAATTTGTCGTTCAGCTCTAGTTTGGATATAATCTTATTCAGATTTGACTGCCAAACCTCCAAAGACTCAACTTTAAAATCTGGTAACGAAATATGAAACTGTGAACATAATACCTTCCAGTCTTCAAACCAAAATAAATTTTTAGCGATTACTTTCATGGCAATAATTCTGGGCAATCTAGACTCTGGTAATTTAAGTAGTTTTAAAATATACTTAAAATGTAATTTTAAAGTATAAATATACATACTAGACATGCCTATTTCTAAAGTTAACACATAGTTAGGGGTATTAGACGGCAAGCAATATAATTTCTTAAGGAAGAACCTCTGCAGTTTTTCAACCGTTTCATATTTCTTAAAACCCCAAACTTGGGCAGCATAGCACATAACAGCTCTGGAAGTTGCATAAAAAATTTTATATTTTGAATCTATAGGTATATTTGAATCTGACAGCAACCTGCTCCATGTGCAATTTAAACCAAATTTAGCCGTTCCCAGTTTATCTTTTAAATATTTATCAAAAGATAAGGAAGGCGTCAAGTTTACACCCAAATATTTATATTCTTTAACAATCTCAACTTCCTTACCCTCAAAATGCCATTTATCAGATATAGCGTGCCTTCCTCCTCTTTTTTTACAAATCAGGATTTTAGATTTTTCCAAGTTAACCAACAGCCCCCATTTTTTACAATAGCAACTTAATGAATTAATCATACTTTGTAATACTTTTGGATTATCAGCCAGCAGTACAATATCGTCCGCATATAGTAGCACACGTACAGTCAAACCCCCAATATTTACACCACCTCCAATTTCTTCCGTAATATCATTTAAATAAATTGAAAAGAGGGTGGGAGAAAGAAGGCAGCCTTGTTTCACACCGGATGCCGTATAAAACCATTCCGAAATACCTTCTTTGCTCCAAACAGCAGCGCGCGTATCATAGTACAAGAGTTTAATTATACGAATAAATTTACTTGATAAACCTATTTGAGAAAGCTTATAGAGTAGTAACTGTCGCGGAACGGAATCAAATGCGGCCTTGAGGTCTATAAAAAATAAATATACTTTTTTCGTAAGTCCCTCTACTAATTTCATTTTCACTAAGTTTACTAAGCTGAATATATTATCAATAGTCGAATAATCCCTTCGAAAACCCGCTTGAAATTCCGTAATTATGTTATGACCATCGAGCCACTGTCTATTCAAAAGCAGACCCGTAAACAGTTTCGCCTCTACATCAATGAAAGAAATGGCCCTATAGTTTGTCACCAATTTCGTATCTCCCTTCTTGTGTAATGGAAATATTAAAGAATCTTTAAAGTTGGCGGGTATACTTCCGGCTTCGTAAATTCCATTGAATATAGAAATCAGTGTCAACAAAAAATTTTCAGAAGAATTTTTAAAAAATTCATAGGTTACTCCGTTAATTCCGGGAGCTTTACCATTCTTTGCTTTATTCAACACTACCATTAATTCAGATAACGTGAAATTATTGTCTAAAAGAGAATCCGTTACAA